>JAPQNM010000003.1:2452394-2462394 GCA_029783475.1 Metacarcinus magister | reverse complement strand
AGGGAGAGAGAGAGAGGGAATGAGGGATAGAGGGAGGAGGAGGAGGAGGAGGAGGGCGCTGTGACCCGTCTGAGGGAAACCAGTGACCAACCAGCTGTGGCTTCTTGAAATCGAGTCTCTTATTGAAGCGAGTGAGCTAGTGAATGGAGGCGACGATGGCGTTTACCCATGACCGACATACAGATACGATACCATCAATTAATCCATTAGGGGCAGCCCGATGGTATCTCTTTCTCCATTCATACCCGAAGGAAATGTAACCTGACGAGACCCCGAGGACCTTCTAGACGACGTGGCCCCCTGTCTCCCCGCGCACCTGACTGACCAGTACGTGAGGGAGGGAAGGTAGAGCGAGCTATAGCTGTCATTGTGCGATAGTGAAGAGGGGAAGGAAGAGAAGAGGGAGAGGACGAGAGAGAGGGAAGGAAGTTTCGGGTTTCTCTATCACTTCTACTGGACCTTGCTGCCTGGTTGGTTGGTCTGTCTGTTTGTCTGTCTGTTTTTGTAGCACTACTGAGGCGCAAGGATAGAAGGATAGAGAATTTGTTTGTGGCAGTCATTGGTGGAGGGAAGGAGGAAAGAGACCAGAAACTAGAGTACTGACGCTTCCAAACACAAGAAGAAAAGTGATAATCGAGTGGAAATAGGAAAACCTTTGATAATGAGAGAAATAAAATGTAAATAAGGCTGCTAAATGAATTAAGGGAATGTTATTATCCTCTCCCTCTTCTCTCTCTCTCTCTCTCTCTCTCTCTCTCTCTCTCTCTCTCTCTCTCTCTCTCTCTCTCTCTCTCTCTCTCTCTCTCTCTCTCTCTCTTTGTACATACACGAACGAGACTGACAGAAGAAAAAGCTTTGGAAACTTTCAGAAATCACTTGAGTCGATGGTGTTCCGAGCCGCGAGAGGTTATCAGACGGGAGTTTCTGCCTTTCAGGGACTACAGGTTTGTTGGAAGGAGAAGAACAGGAGGACGAGGAAGAGGAAGTGGAAGAGAAAGAGGAGGAGGAGGAAGAGGAGGAGGAGGAGGAAGAAGAGGAGGATGTGAACCAATAAGGGGTCAGGATGGACGGACGTGAGGCGTTAGACAGAATGGAGAAGAACGAAACGAGGGCGAGGTGGGAGAGAAAGATCGAAGGAAGGAGAGTAAGAGAGGGAGTGAGCGAGGGAGATGATGGTGAGGCTAGCTAGTGACAGGCAGCACGTGACGTTATCTCGGTGATCTCAAGGCGTCAAATAAACGTCTCTTTATCTACAGCTGATGGGCAGGAGTGAGTGAGTGAGTGAGTGAGTGAGTGAGTGAGTGAGTGGTGTCAGGGTGGATGACTGATGTGTATAATGAATGAATGAGTCACATTGTCCATCGCCGTTTTGCTTAAGTCCCCCCCCCACCCCCCCCGCCTCGTATAAGTTTGTGGAAGGACTGAGTGAATGAGGCGATTGTGTGTGTGTGTCTGTGTGTGTGTGTGTGTGTGTGTGTGTGTGTGTGTGTGTGTGTGTGCGTGTGTGTGTGTGTGTGTGTGTGTGTTCCCCGTCGCTCAGAGTAGATAGGCCTAAAAGTTATTTGTAATATTCTGCAATTACTTTGTCCCCCTTGAGCGCCCCATCTATCCCTCCTCCTCCTCCTCCTCCTCGTCCTCCACCTCCTCCTTCTTCTCCTCCTTCTTCTCCTCATCTCTTCTTCTTCCGCCTCTCTCTCATCTTCCTCTTCTCTTTTTTTCTCTTCTTCCTCCTCGTTGTCATATTCTTTTTATACATTACTTGTTATTCACTGTTTTTTTGTTCTCTTATTTACCCATTCTTCCTCCTCCTCCTTTTCTGCCTTCTTCTATTTCACTTCCTTGTTTTGGTTTCCTTTCCCTCCTCCTCCTCCTCCTCCTCCTCCTCCTCCTCCAGCTATTTTTCATCATCTCCGTCTACCTCATTTTTCCTCCCCTCTCCCTCGCTCAGCTTTCGCAGTTGCCACGTTTTGTCTTCCTATGTAGGGGTCCTTCGACACCCTAAATGAAAGGCTGAGGGACGCTGGGACGCAGCGCTGGATAGGATAGGATAGGATAGGACACACTCACTCTCTCACTCACTCACTGGCTCACTCACTCGCTCGCTCACTCACTCACTCGCTCACTCACTCACTCGGTCACTCACTCACTTTTCTTTTGCCTCCACGACTCTGAAACTTGATGTGTTTTCTTAACTTTCCTTCGTCGCATCCGTGTCGTTGTTTTCTGTTTCAGGCTTTTTTGTTTTACTTCGAATTCGTGTTTTTCTTATGTTGAGTTTTTTCTTTTCTTTTTCTTTTTCACTCTTTCTGTAAGTCTGGCCGTTTTTTTCCCCTTTTTTTTGTTTGTTTTTTGCTTGGTCACGCATTTCTTTTTTTATGTGTAATATCGTTTAAAAAAATTTTCTCTGAACTTTTTATTTAAAATTTTTTTTTTATCGTTGCCATATTTTTTTTTACTTCCTCGCCTACTCCGCTTCTCTCTCTTTCTCTCTCTTTTTTTTTTTTGTGTCCTTGATCCTATCTTTAGCCTTACTTCTTTATTTTATATTCAAATAGTACTCGTCTATTTTGTCCTTCCATTCTTCATCCTCCTCCTCCTCATTCTATTTCTGTCTTCGTCCTCTCCGTTGCCCTCATTCTTCGTCCTTTAAGTCCTCCTCCTCCTTCACTTCCTACATTTTCTTGCTTCTCATCTTCCATGTCCGTCTTAGTCCTCTTTATCCTCGCTTCCTCTACGTCTTCTTCTTCTTCTCTCCTTTTAATACCGCCACATTGTATAGAAAGTTGTAATCAGAAAACCGAGGTCTTCGTCTCCCTCATTTTCTTAATTAAAAAGTAAAGTTTCAACCCTCCCCCCACCTTCTGGCTTCTGATTCGCTCTCTCGGCAGGGCAATCTTTCCCCCCCACTCTCTGAGAACTCTGGGCCAAGATTAAAATGACGGTCCAGGAATAATGAGGAACTGAGCCCTCGGTCTTAACTTGCGAACCCGCGGTGACTTAGAGGAGATGAGGAAGCGCAGTTGTGAGGGCGAAGTGTGAGTAAAGATCATGGGGACAGAGTGCAAGGTGAGAGCGGTTGTTTTGGTGTTTGTGTCGTCGTCATTGCAGGGTTTTCAGTGTTTAGTTATCATTTGGAGTGGGTAGTTGGTGATGAGAGAAGGTGAGGTGTGGTAGTGTATGTGGGAGACGAGAGGGAAGGTCTTAAGGAGGATCTGTAATACCAGTCGTGTCATCCTCAACTCAGTGTGTGGAGTGGTTATTTTTCGTTACCTGGAGTCATGTTCAGGTGATAAGAGGTGGTGAAGTGCAGGTGTGACAGGGTGTGTGTGTGTGTGTGTGTGTGTGTGTGTGTGTGTGTGTGTGTGTGTGTGTGTGTGTGTGTGTGTGTGTGTGTGTTCTTACCTAAATGTTTTTTTTTTCAAATATTATTTTCACACGACTGAGTTGTGCTCGTGATATCCAGTCTTCTACTGATGGTCTATTACATGTTTTATTATTATTACTATTTTTTTTTAATATATATATGTAGTACAGTTCCCGCACACATAATTTCCTCTGATAACTGGTTTCACGAGTCGGTTGCTCAGATGAAAAATGTTATTCTCATATATATTTCCTTCTTATCTTTAATAATTTTTGGTAGTGGTTTTTTATCTCATCGTTTACAGTTGTTATAAAGATACAACTGTCAATGTCCTCCACTACCGTTATACATTTGTACATCATTATCACATCCTCTCTCTATCATGTGTTCTCCCTTGCTTCTTCCCTTCATTGTAATACGATTTCAACTTCATCAGCGGTTCTTCATTACATGTTAGTGGTTCCATCAAGCTTGGTATTCGTCCGACACAAAACGCCAATCTGTTTCTCATAATCAGGATCCTTTGTTTCCAATAGCATGGATATTAGCAAACATCCATATGTTTATATAGTTTTGAAACTTCTAATTTCTGGATTTGTCAGTCTCTTTAAATTGTTTTCGCAACTTTTACTCGTCTTGTTGTGCTTTGTGAATGCACTATTTTTTCATTAAAGGCTCATTACTATACTTTGTTGGGAAAAAAAATGTTCTTGATTTGTACAACCGGTCCAATTTTTTTTTCATCTATTTTTATTAGTAAGTCTTCATAATCTTTAGTTTGAGTTCTGATTATCACTTACTTGTATATGTTCCTTACAACCCTTCATCAGGATCATTCAACTTTCTATAATTTCACAAGTTTGATAATGTTATAGTTAGTGGATCTGGATTTTTTATTAACATTATTTCTCACTTGGTGGGATTCAACAACATAACTTTGTATTGTGTGGCTCCGTTATAATATTCTCAACATGTTTTCGAATAATATTTTTCTCCTTGTTTCTATTCTTTCTTGATTTAACGAGCTGCTCCCGGCTTCCCCAGATAACGATGATGAGTGAATTGCCCCTAACTACAATATATCTGAGAAGTTTCATATTTTTCCCAATTACTTCCTTTTTGTCTTCCTCAGTAAATGTATATACTACTTATTCTCCTCCAAAGTGTCTCTTATCTTGTTTTCATTTTTTCCCATAAGTTCATCAAAAGCCGCTGTCTATCTACTGGCTCCATGCAATCACCACCTCATTAGGCCTGACTAACTTGTTTTCAAATTCCTACTTTTCCTCTGCAAAGTAATTATATCTTCACCTCCTTTGCTTTATCCTCTACCATTTCCAACTTATGTTTTGTCTGTCTTGTTACTCACTTCCTAAACTTTACCTTTTTTCACATCCCTCAGCACTCATTCCTTGGCACAGAAATCCCTATATTTTTTGTCCTTATTACATTAACATTAGCAGAACCTGAGATGTTTTTGACCCGAATAGCTAATCACCTTATCATCTTCGTTGGGGCTTTGTTATTACTCCTACTATTGAGGACTGTTGTTGTTGTTGTTGTTGTTGTTGTTGTTGTTGTTGTTGTTGTTGTTGTTGTTGTTGTTGTCCGCGTCGTTATTGTCCCCATCATGTAAAGGGGACGATGAACAGTGCATTCAAACTCAACACGAGTGCATAATCATAAGCCAGAGGACAAGGAGGAGGAGGAGGAGGAGGAGGAGGAGGAGGAGGAGGAGGAGGAGGAGGAGGAGGAGGAGGAGAAAAGCCTGCCGGAGGGGGACTGTGAGTGACACCTTGAATAATGAATAGTGAACAGGTGATGCAGCAGGTGTCTCAGTGCTGCACGTGGCGTTAATGTCTCCCCTCGTTACCTGTTCCACCTGAGCTTCTGTCCTCCCCTCCCCTCCCCTCCCCTCCCTCCTCGGCAGACCCTTCCTTACCTTGCATTAGCTTGTTTGGTTTTCCTCAGGTGTGGCGGCATTACAGGTGGCAAGCATATTGGTGTAAGGCCACGTTTGTATGTTTTCACCTTGAGGACGTCATGAAGGTGAGGAGGGAAAGACGTAGTGGGATGTGTGGGCGATTTTAATTAGTTTGTAGGGATGATTGAGATGCTGTAGATGGGTGGTGATGATGGTGTAGAGATCATAGATGCTTGCTACCTTTAAGTGTGTGGTAGTGTGTGTGTGTGTGTGTGTGTGTGTGTGTGTGTGTGTGTGTGTGTGTGTGTGTGTGTGTGTGTGTGTGTGTATAGCGGAGGAAGGCTGTATGCAACGCAATATGCTTTCAAGGTGATCGCGGGTAAACAGCAACACATTTTTTTTTCTTTTCCTCCAAAAAAAAAAAGGAAAAAAGTTAGACTCACCTTGAAACTGAAAAAAAAACTGTTCATCGTGTAATAATGTAATTTATTTCTTTACGTTTCACTGGACTTGAATCTCATGAATGCTTACACATCAATGATTTATTACACTATTTTCTTTATATTTTTTTCATTTATTATCTTCATATAAATTCATGTTTTGAAGAATTTATTGCAGTATATAGGGAAGTGATTATTGAGAGAAAAAAATTTGTCATTTCTTTATCAAATTATATTCTTTCCCCTTGGATTTGAATTATAAAATACGTTAATATTTCTCTTGTTTCCCTTTTTACTTTTGTTTCGTTATTCTTGCATTACATTATTTCATACATAAATTTTCTTCCTTTTTACTCTCTTTTCTATCACCATGCAAGATACCTTATCCATAACTCTTCCTCCTCCTCCTCTTCCTCCTTCCCCTCCTCCTTCTCCTCTTCCTCCTCCTCCTCATTGTCATTACCATACTCGTTGGTTTTCTTCTTGAGTAGAGCGTATTGAAAACTGATCCTTACTCAACCAAAGCATGCAATTAAATAGAATGTGTGTGTGTGTGTGTGTGTGTGTGTGTGTGTGTGTGTGTGTGTGTGTGTGTGTGTGTGTGTGTGCGTGTGTGTGCGCGTGGACACTCACTATAAGCATTCACAGGTGCACACGCCTCGACAGGTGTTATGATTACCTAATGAACGCCTCCACGCATGTAGAGAAGTGACCAACTCGCACCTGTGTGGTTGTATTGGTGCGTGGGCGGGTGTTTGGGTATACACACACACACACACACACACACACACACACACACACACACACACACACACACACACACACACACACACACACCTCCAACCAACGGCATTTTCTACTCGTCACTTTTTTTTTTATCAATTATATTTTTTTCTCTAAATTCCACTTGAGGTAAAAATTGAGTAAAAACTAAGAGAGGATGAAGAATTCCACGCTCGTTGAATGACGTTCCATCGCTGAAAAAAGAAAGAATATCTTGTAGGAAAACAAAGTACTGTAATATTTGCTAGTTCAAAAAAAAATTCCTACACGTTGAGTTAAAAAGGATTTGATAACCTTAGTGACACACATAGAAATGAGAGAAAAAATTTAATCGATTCTCTTTTTTTTCTCATTAAACAAGATATTTCTCCCACTCCCGATGTTTAAGTTCAGACAAATCCTTCATATAACACGGAAAAACACCCATTCTTTCCCCCTTTTCCCACACTATACGTTTCCACATCATAATCTTCACCACAGACTGCAACATCATCAACCGTTTCGCCTTGCCAGTAATGCCTTTCAAACTCATTCTTTACACCACATACATTCCATAATTACATGCTTATTTATTTACTCTCATTACTACTCTTCCCAGCACTTCTTTTCCTCCCAGGCCAATCAAATTCTTAAGTACCCAACAACCCAACGTTATTACCCTTCCCGGCCGTGCAATTCTTGGGTCTCATTAAGAAAGCGGTTTTGAGTGATTGTCGAGGCTGGCGCGGTCCGTTTAACCAATTACTCAGAAGAGCCGCCACCAACTTAGGTAATGACGTTGCTTAGTGTCCCAAGCCTCAAGGATAAGTGACAATCGTGGTGCGTGTGGTGTTTGTGTGTGTGTGTGTGTGTGTTGTGTGTGGGTGTCAGGAGGAAGATGAAAGCACGGAATTATAGAGGGAAAAAAAGAACAATGGGTGGGAAGGAGGTAGATATGCAGACAGACACACACACACACATACACACACACACACACACACACACACACACCCACACACACACACACACACACACACACACACAGACGAAAGAAAAAAACAAACCCAGAGAGATAAACAAAAAAAAAAGAAAAAAAGAAAGAGAACAAATGAAAAGAGAGAAACAAAACCGGTTCAAACCAGAAATGAAAACAGAAAAGGGTGAAAGAGGGAGAGAGATGTGTCAAGGGGCATTTAACCACCTAGCCAGTAATGGAAGGGTGTGCAGATGTGAAGGTGTGAGGAGCAACGGTATGAGTGTAATTTGTCACAAGTGTCTCGGTAATAGAGTAGAGGAAGGAGAGAGAGGAGGGAGGGCAGCGTGGGCGGAAAGAGAGAGAGAGAGAGAGAGAGAGAGAGAGAGAGAGAGAGAGAGAGAGAGAGAGAGAGAGAGAGAGAGAGAGAGAGAGAGAGAGAGAGAGAGAGAGAGAGAGAGATACTAGTAACACCTGTGCATTGCTAGCTTGGTTACCTGCATCTCGTCAACGTGTCTAAATGCATGCCTTCACAACTTTCTCCTTACCTTATAAATAATAAAGTTTTTTTTATTTATAGTCTACCACCACTACCACCACCACCACCACCACCACCACTCATACATAGTTTATTCATCTTTTCTTTTCTTTCTTTTTTTAACATTTTTACGTAGGATCATTAACTGGGTTGCAATAGGTGGTTCGAAGGTCGTTCAATACTTATAACACAATCACTATCAGAAAACAACGCTCCGTTTTTTGTTCCTTCCTGTAAATTTCATCAGTTGCTTATTCATGTATTCATTTATTTATTTATCTATTTGTTTATTTATGTATTTATTTAATTATTCATTTATCAATTATCTCTTTTTAGAATTGAGAATTTTTTATTGCAAAGAACGTCATCAAAATATGTGTTGAAATTGGTTTTATTAATTTAGTTTAAATTTTTTTTTGAGGAGTCTTTTATGTACGATTATTTTTGTCACTATATTTGTATTTATTTTGGTTTCATCTTGTCTTTACTCTCGAGTGTCAATGACTTGCTATGGTTATGCACGAATGATATCCTTCGTCAGCAGAGGTGATTTTAAATAGTTGATCATAAACGTGAAGTATAGACAGAACCGAGGTTATAGTCCGTTTATGTTCTCTCTCTCTCTCTCTCTCTCTCTCTCTCTCTCTCTCTCTCTCTCTCTCTCTCTCTCTCTCTCTCTCTCTCTCTCTCTCTCTCTCTCTCTCTCTCTCTCCCCTTCAAGTGTAGTCGCCTTCCTTAACTAATTTGTTCATTAATCATCCTTTTCAGTTGTAGAAAATTATATACATGATTAATTTTGTTTTTAGATTTAGATATCATCTTCATGTTTATGTGTGTGTGTGTGTGTGTGTGTGTGTGTGTGTGTGTGTGTGTGTGTGTGTGTGTGTGTGTGTGTGTGTGTGTGTGTGTGTGTGTGTGTGCAGTATTCCTATGAGCCAACATTAAACATGATCCGAGTATATTTTTTTCCATCGTGATGTTTTACTCCTCGCTCTGATTACTTCAACCTTTTACTCGCAAATTAATAAAGCTTGCTGGGTTTGAACAAGTTTTCACCCACATTCTACTTGTTACTGGCATGGTTACACTATAAGGGAAAGAGGATTATGACTGCACCTTAAAGACTCAAATTAATATTCCTTATTTTTCAAGAAGTGTACCATTTACAAAGAATCATCTGGGAAGTTTGGCGGTTTTATCTCTTGCTAAAACAGCTTTCTCGAGTCTAGACGGTCTTAGCAGACTCCAACATTTTTCTCTCCCACCCTCCCAGTTGATGAGGCCAATTATAGTAGCTTAGGTTAAAGAAAAAAATGTTAAGAAAAATCAAAAGATCTCCTTCTGCAATTACGATAGAAAAGTAAAAAAAAAAAGGAAGAAAAAAAAAATCCTGGCACTCGTGGAAAGAAGTAAAAGACTTAGAGAGAGGAAAGAAATAATCAATGTTAGAGTTAATGTTTTCTAGTTACGTAATCTGATCCACCGATAACGCACACACACACACACACACACACACACACACACACACACACACACACACACACACACACACACACACATACTAATGGTGTAGTCCTTTGAATGCCCTTGGGTGGGTGTGGAAGTGACACCTGTGGTAACTAAAATTAAACCACCAATATAGATTTTGGATAATTTTCATCGTATATGTAAGCTGTCACGTTTGGCCTTGAACCTACCTACACATGAGCGTCTTTAAGAGCATGCACTGATGATGATGATGATGATGACGATGATGATGATGATTATTTTACTACTAATAATGGTGATGAGGAAATTTAATAATAACGAAATCCTGTAAGATTAGAAAAAAAAAAATAGTACAGGAGTATGACAGTTATTGTGTGATGCTTTTTATTTTTTTGTTTTGTTTAGCTACTTATATTCCTCCTTCGATAGTTGCGTCTCATCGTTGTTGGAGGTGAGGCGCAGGAGTAGGAGTAGGCAGGTGGTGAGGTGGAGGGGGGGGTAGTTGCGTGAG
>JAPQNM010000003.1:2444894-2449894 GCA_029783475.1 Metacarcinus magister | reverse complement strand
GAGAGAGAGAGAGAGAGAGAGAGAGAGAGAGAGAGAGAGAGAGAGAGAGAGTAGAGAGAGAGCAAAGTACCCAGAATGTGTGAACTCAATGGGTACAATGACTTATGGAATTGGCTCAAGACAGTTACGAGGGTGCAAGAGCTGCTTCAGAATCAGAAACTACAAGACTCGGACAGATATTGAGAGTAAAAGAGATTAGTATCACTTGGAGACCCATCACTTCACTCTGAGTTACGCTTGTGTCCAGCTGTGTGTGTGTGTGTGTGTGTGTGTGTGTGTGTGTGTGTGTGTGTGTGTGTGTGTGTGTGTGTGTGAGGAGGGGGAGAGAGAGATGTAAGACGAAAGGACAGAGAAGGAGGGGAAGGGGGAGAGAAAGGACAAAGGGAAGGGGAGAAAGGGAGGGAGAGAGAGCGAGGGAGAGGGAGGGTCAAGTGTCCTTCTGGGAGAGAATGAATGTTTGTATCAAGTTACGTAGGAACTCTCTCTCTCTCTCTCTCTCTCTCTCTCTCTCTCTCTCTCTCTCTCTCTCTCTCTCTCTCTCTCTCTCGTTGGGCGCCTCATTCCGGTCCTGCCACGAAGAACAAGAAGCAGAAGAAAAAGAAAAGAAGAAAAAAGAATGAGAAAGAGAACAACAAGATTACATAGAATTACATAGGAAGTACAGATGCGTGGAGATAAGGTTTGATCCTTAACGAAGATGAATGTTAAACTATGTAAGTAACTAGTAAGTTAACTACGCGTGGGAGATGATGATAGAATAAAATAAAACAAGACAAAGGAAGGAGGAGGAGGAAGAGGAGGAGGAGAAGAAGAAGGAAGAAGAGGAGGAGGAGGAGGAGCGCCATTAGTTTATATTAAGTGTATCAGGGAAGGAAGGTGAGGGAAGGAAATGATAACTTAACTGTTGTCTTTAGTCGCATTACTTCCTGTAGGAGTGTGAAAACGAATGACATTATACATACTTCTTGTCCTTGTTGGGTTGTTAACTGACTATGAACTTGTCAGTGTATACATTAGCGTGTATTGTGTTGTGTATGTCACGCGTACAAGTAGCAATAGTAGTAGTAGTAGTAGTAGTAGTAGTAGTAGTAGTAGTAGTAGTAGTAGTAGTAGTAGTAGTAGTAGTAAGAGAAATAGGAAACATTTGACGTTATATCTCCTTACAATTTATTCTCTAACCCTCGGACAATTTCCTTTTGATCTAAAGAAGAATAAATAAATAGTGGCAGTAGCAGCACTAGCAGAGGGAATATTAAGATTAACGTTATAAGTAGTATAAGTATAAGTCGTAATATAGTAGTAGTATTAGCAGTGACAGTATCTCTCTACATACAGATCAAAAGCAGTATTTGCACGTAATCCTGGTAAGCTGCCGCCTCCGTGCTTTTCCTGACAGCAAGCAACCAACAAAGTAATCTAAAACTCCCGGATGTAAACGGAAAGCAGCTGCCGTCATAGAGAGAGAGAGAGAGAGAGAGAGAGAGAGAGAGAGAGAGAGAGAGAGAGAGAGAGAGAGAGAGAGAGAGAGAGAGAGAGAGAGAGAGAGAGAGAGAGAGAGAGAGAGAGGGACGTAAAAAAAAAATGTAAAAAATCCCTTTGAGTTCCTATAGATCACCTCCCTGACACACTATTCTACCTACCGCTCGGCCGTCACCCAAGGCTCCTCCCTCCCCAGCGCCGCCCCAGAGACAGCTAGGCTGGCTCTCAGGGGAAGAAGGGCGCCGCCGTTGGAATGACGTGATCTACCCACCCAGCCTAGGAATAGACTCCCAAGCCAGACGGAAACGAACCCAACACGGCACTGACAACTTACACCACCCGACAGACACACACACACACACACACACACACACACACACACACACACACACACACACACACACACACACACACACGCCACTACCACCATCTTTAATCGTCACCGACTCTGGTTGGCACTACCTCCTCCTTATCCTCATTTTCTCCTCTTCCTCATTTTCTCTCGTCCTCTCGCTATTTTCCTCCATTCCTCTTCCTCTTCTTCCTCCTCCTCTTCCTCCTCCTCCTCCTCCTCCTCCTCGCAAATAGCAGGGTACACCGCTGGTCCTCGGGCATTTCTCCACACAAAAAGCACCACCACCACCACCACCACCACCACCACCACCACCACCACCACCACCACTACTCAGTTACACCACAATGTAAAACTTCCAGCGACCTTGTTTTAGGGAAAGATTTATTACACACTCAAAGGTCACGCGTCATTTGTTTCTCTCGTCCCGGCAGCAGACAGTTGGTTTACGCATATATATGAGGAGGATAAATGATAGATACGTGCCTGAGCGTAAGGAATAAAGCGTGTGTCTAAAATTGAACGACTGGAGAGGAAGAAACGGCATGGACTGTGAGATTTATTGAAACGACCTTGAAGCCTCCCTCTTGATTTGTTTCTCAGCCGTCCAACACTTGGCTGGCGGGTCTGTGCTCATCAGTCAAGGCACCAGCAACAACATCATCACCTATCTCCCCATGCACACTGATCCTCATGCTACTATTACTATTACTACTACTACTACTACTACTACTACTACTGCTACTACTACTACTGTTGCTGTTGCTGTTTATGTAATAATCTCAAGCAGACTTTTTTTTTCATCTCGCTTCTCTGTTCTTGTCACCCTCCTCTGCCACCCTTCCTCTGCCACCCCTTCTCTGCCACCCCTCCTCCTCCTCCTCCTTCTCCTCCTCCTCCTCCTCCTCCTCCTCCTCCTTCTTGTGAATGGTGCCAGCTGCTTCAACCCGACACTTGGAAGGCTGAGAATGACCTTCCACCTACACCAGTTTACTCTATCCTCTGCCTTCCTGCCGCCTCCATTCCTATCTCCCTCTAGTAATTTGGAATGAATACGCAACAGCCTTTCTCTCTTCATCGTACGAGGCTTTGATCTCGTATTAATCACACATAAATAAAATAAATAGTTATGGGAAGCCGGTGGAATGTTAGCCTTTCGTGTTTCGTAACGTGATCATGTGGTTATGAGAGGTGGCGGGCAAGGCAAGGCAAGGCAAGGCAAGGCAAGGCAACCCAAGCTGCGTGCTCGCCTGGTTGTAGCGGGGATTCAGTTGGTTGCGGTGATGCTTTGGCCATTGCTTATAAAGTGTTTATGGATGCCGCGCACTGTGTGGATATATGCTCTGTGGGGGAGGGGGAGGAGGCTTATAGTAGCGGCATATCGTTTGATGGCTTATAGTAATTATGAGACTGCATACCACGCGACTTTGAGATCAAATAGGCGTGGCGCGGACTCTGTCTATTGGTCTGTCTGCGTTTTTGTTTGTGTTGAGTGCAGCGCGGCGCGGCGTGGCGTGTGTTGCGTCATAGGCAGCACAGAGAACCGTCAGAATTAGGAATATGCTTCTCGCTATCGAAAACAAAACAATAGCCAAAATTCATTAAGAGTTGTAGTAGTGATAATCAAGCGAAAATGTGGAAATTCGTAGTTGTGTTGATTCTCTACGAAAATATGAACCACTCACTAACCAGGAAGGGAAATACTAATATATACATTTATATATATAAGTATGTCCCTCACGGAAGAGAACGATAATGAAGAAGAATAAAATAAACATGCGTAGTAGAATAACCAGAAATTTGGCCTAAAAACTCCCTTACAGCGTAAATTAGTCGGGGAAATGCGTCAACTTTCCACTAACTCTAAAATTCCACGGACCTGGACGCCACCCCTTCCCCCACCCCACCTCTCTCTCTCTCTCTTTCTCTTTCTGAACTACGTCGTCAGTGTCCCGGGAACTGCACTGGAGAGCGATGTGCTTGGTCTTCATCAGTATTTTTCGTCATGTTTCCTCGTGAAAATCGATGCTCTGCCAAGTAACCAATCTCCCCTAGCGGTCGTTTTTAGCACCATGTTGTCCGGGCATTCCACTCTGGCGCCGCGATCAGCTGACACACCCCACCACCACCACCACCACCACTGCCACTGCCACCACCACCACCACTGCCACTGCCACCACCACCACTACCTAGTGTCTGTAGCAGCAGCCGATTTTATGCTGCTCATCCTGTGACGTTTTGGGCTCAAACTACCGTGCCAACAGATCCACTAAGCAACAGTCTTTCTCTCTCTCTCTCTCTCTCTCTCTCTCTCTCTCTCTCTCTCTCTCTCTCTCTCTCTCTCTCTCTCTCTCTCTCTCTCTCTCTCTCTCTGCGCATTATTTCTATTCATCAGCCATATAATAGATAAGAAGATTCATAAGCTTTCCTGCGTTCACATGTCCTGTCTACTCACACACACACACACACACACACACACACACACACACACACACACACACACACACACACACACACACACACACACACACATACACATCAGGTAACGACCAGTAGTTACAACAAGACAGGTTTGCAATCTTTGAAAAGTTCCGCTGAAAGGTTTAATTTTTGAAGTAAGGAAAAAAAATAAATAAATAAAAATCAGCCTCTTGTGGGTAAAGCAACGAATACCTGAAGAGTGAGTGTAATTTCGCACCTGTCAACTTGATGAAATGTGAAGCGTGGTGATGCAGAGGGGAACTGAGAGGGGAAGGGAGGGGAAGTGAGGGGAAAGGACGGGAAGGGACGGGAAGGGATGGGAAGGGAGGAGAAGTGAGGAGAGGGGAGGGAGGGACGTGTGGATGCATGTAACGTGTTGGGTTCACTGGCACAGCAAAGTAAATGAAGGAGGAGGAGGAGGAGGAGGGGGAAGGGAGGTAAGGCAGAAGGAGGGGAATAGGAAAGAGGAAAGAGACAGGTAAGGAGGTAATAGTGACTTGGCATTGATGAAGGAGAGTCATTGTAGTACTATGTGTGTGTGTGTGTGTGTGTGTGTGTGTGTGTGTGTGTGTGTGTGTGTGTGTGTGTGTGTGTGTGTGTGTGTGTGTGTATTTGCATAAGGGTACACAACACGCAGCTTTGCAATAACCATTCAACTCCCACACCTTTAAAACGACGCTTTATATTA
>JAPQNM010000003.1:2414894-2429894 GCA_029783475.1 Metacarcinus magister | reverse complement strand
ACTCTATCCTCTTGCACGTAACGCGATTTACTTCTCTCCTTGTGTACGTACGTTAGTTGCTCCCCATGCACGTACATGACGCACCTTCACGCATGTACGTGACTCTATTATATTCCAACCTGAATGCATCTTTTTCAAACGTCAAAGAGAGGAACTGTGACGGTCGGTGCCTCGTCCTTACCGTCTCAATGTCTGGGACGCCGCTCAGTGCCATGTTTAGGACGCCTTCCCTGCATGCCTCAGGTGATCATCCTTAACGGTGAATAGGAGCAGTAGGCGCCGAGAAGACTTTAACATATACGCCATGAGACTTTTTTTAGTTTTTTCTTCTCCCTCTCTCTCTCTCTTAACCTTTCCCACCACCCACCACCATCTGGTACCACTACTACCACTATTCCAACTACACAACTCAACAAACACAAGCACGACCACCACTACCACCACCAGACGCCACTAGCAGTAATTAATACTTTGAACGCAGACCAACGTAACAGAACGCCTTGTCAGCCTCGGGTCAGGGCTCTCTAGTATTAGTACATTCCACGTCGGCGTCCGTCTCCCCGTCGGCGTCTGTTTCCTCGTCCCCGCCGGAGCCACTCTTACTTCAGCTTACTTACTTACTTACTCCATGACGCACAGAGGCAATTGTTATACTTTATTTAAAACTATTCTTTGTGTGGAGCGAACAAGTCAGTGATTTAAAGCAGTGAAGAGGAGGTCGCTTCTGTGCCTCACTCATCGCGGCTCCGGACAACGCTGCCAAGGAAATACTATTAAGAAAAAAATGAACAGCGGTGGTCTGTGTTGACTCATACAAGGCGGGCGGGACCAGTACACACACACACACACACACACACACACACACACACACACACACACACACACACACACACTGTCGGTCATGATGTTTGCCTGACTTGTTCTTGAAGTGGTTGACAGTGTTTGCTTAAAGTTGCCTCCTTCATGCACTCCCGCCAGCTTCTAAGTTCACTCATTCATTGCCTTTTACTCGTCATCTCTCCCTCATAACTTTGCTCCTTCAGTTTTATTTTGTTTTTCTTATCCTCTCTATCTTTCTATTAGTTGTGTTTAGTCTTATTTTATTTTTCTTATTTTCTCTATTCCTTTATAAGTTGTCTTTTATTTTATTCTATTTTTTTTGTTTTTTTTATTTTAATGTTTACAGATGTTGGTTGGGCACAGGGAATGAATGGCTTGTATGATGATGTTGCATATATAGGAATGATTGTCTTTTCATTATATACGCAATACACTGACTAGAAGGTTTCCTCAAAAAATTGATTAATGTTTTCAGTGAGATTCATCATTAAAATCAAAATCTGCATCTGTTGACAAGAGGCTTTACTTTTTTTTCTTTTTTTTATATATTCATTTATCTATTTATTAATTCATTTCTCTATGCATCTATTTATTTATTTATTCATGTATGTGGCTATCTATTTATTGTCATTATTAGCTCTATTTTTGTTTCCTCTATGATGTGGGAAGTCGGATGTTATATACCACTACTTCAGATCATTGGTCGAGTCATGAAAGCTAAAAAACACTATAACATGAAGTAGGACTCCAAGATGTACTGGGTGTGTGTACGGACAATGAACTTCTTATCCTCAATGTGTGCGGCAAATACTAGGAAATAATTATGTGTGTGTGTGTGTGTGTGTGTGTGTGTGTGTGTGTGTGTGTGTGTGTGTGTGTGTGTGTGTGTGTGTGTGCGCGCGTGTGTGTGTTTAATGTGCGTTTGTGTCATAGCATACAACCCGCGGGACGAAAGACTCGAGTAAGCAAGTGGAAAAACAACACAGATCAAGGCAGAGCATCGTGACATTAACACTGTAAACACATATTAACTGATCTAATCACCTCCCTTACAGCTGCTAGGGACCTTCCACCACTATTACCTTGTGCAGTAAAGAGAGAAAAACGCTTGCTCGAACGTCCTGAACCTCGGGGAACGGCAGAGCGGAGGCGAAAGGGACAGGAGGGTTGGTTGGGTTGGGTTGGGTCGGAACGAGACGGTAAAGGGCGGCGGCTCGCTAGGCCAAGGCACTTCCGACTCCCATAACGCGTTCCTCGGCCTCCTCCATATATCTTCATGATCCTCTCAGAAAAGACGTATTATATCTACTTTTTTCTTGTCCCTGAGAACTGGCTCGTATACGCTTTATAAAGAAGGCGTATGTTGTTATTGTATCGCGTTTGTATGAAGCTCTATTCATTCCTTTGTATTCCATTGTGTTGAGATGTGATTTTGAGGTGGCCAGAAGCGATGTTGTATTAGTCACTCCCTTCATTCGTGTTCCTGATGCTGCTGCTACTGATCTTAATCCTCCTCCTCATTTTCTTTGTTATTATTTTTTTTTGTTCCTTCCTCTCTTATTTTATTTTATTGTATTTCATTTTCCTCCCTCTTTTGCTGCTGTTGTTGTTATTGTTGTTATTTCTCTTTTCTTCTTCTTCTTCTTCTTATGACCTTTAGCCAAGTAAAGATTGTTCAGAAGTTGTTAAGAAAGCTAACAAACTGGTCGGCTTCATCGGAAGAACTTTTGAGTACAAATCTGAAAAAAAAATATCCTTATAATATTTAGTGCACTTGTACGCCCTCATCTAGAATATTGCAATCAGGTCTGGTCACCATACTATAAAAAGGATATTGATAAGCTGGAGAGAATACAAAGAAAAGTTACTAAAATGATTCCTAGATTGTGAAACAAGCCTTTCGAAGAACGACTAAAGGAGCTGAACTTATTCAGTTTATCCAACAGGTATTTAAAATTTTCCATGGCTCTGACAATATTAACATTAATGACTAAATAACTACCCGATCTCACAAGCACCTCTAGTAACAATGGCTTCAAGATCATGGATAAGCGTGTTAGATCAAACAAAGCGAAGCACTTTTTCTTGAATAGAATCGTGAATATTTGGAATTCTCTCCCAGCACAAATAGTTAACAGTAACACAATTTAATCGTTTGATAAAAAAAACTTTATATTCACCAAATTGAGTATTTTATTCGTGAGTATCTTTATTTTTTTTAGCAATAGCCGTGTTTTCTCACTTTCCTATACAGATTTCCATGTTAGTTTGTCTATATTACATGGTATCGCTTCCTCTTTCTGCCAGCTTCGGTTGGAGGGAGAGGTAGGTGGGGAGGAGCCTTCCACTTTGCTGTCCTTTTGTCTCTATCAAGTAGATATTATAGTAGTAGTGTAGCCTCACGGACATCCTCGTTAGGTCCAGTAGGACTATTGCTGTCTGTTTTTCCTTTGTACTCCTACTTCTTTGTACTCCTCTTCCTTCGCCTCTTCCTCCTCCTCTTCTTCTTCCCCGTCATCCTCACTGTCTTCCTTTCCTAATCCTCCGCGAGTCCAACTCCTCATTTTCCAGTTTCTTTGCTCCACTTCCTCCTCCTCCTCCTCCTCCTCCTCCTCCTCCTCCTCCTCCTCCTCCTCCTCCTCCTCCTCCTCCTCCTCCTCCTCCTCCTCCTACTCTATCAATCTTCATTTAATCTTACCAGTAGTACCCTTTTCAAGTTCCCCCCATCTTATACAGCCCTCCTCCACGACCTCATTCTTCTCCTCCTCCTCCTCCTCCTCCTCCTCCTCCTCCTCCTCCTCCTCCTCCTCCTCCTCCTCCTCCTCCTCCTCCTCCTCCTACTCCTCTTACTCTTACTCCTACTATTACTACTCCTCCACCTACTACTACTACTACTACTACTACTACTACTACTACTACTACTATTACTACTACTACTACTGCTACTTTTACTTTTCCTGTTCTTCGATTCCTTCTCTTCTTCCATCACTCCCTTGCCTACCCTTCCCTTGACCCTGCCCTTGTTCCAGTGATATTTATGGGCGGGCGAAGAGTGCAGTGGGACAAAAAGATGCTCGTTCAAGGCGATGAGAAGCCAAGTCATGTAAGTCTTTCAATTCCCCAGGAAATGGTTAAGCACATGCAGAACGAGTTGCGTCCTTTTTAAATTTCCTTCCAGCTTGACCTTCTCTTCCTCCGTCTTTTTCTTTTATTATATTATTTTACATATCTGTTTTTTTCTTTCTTCTTTCCTCTTGTTGTGTCTTCAATCTCTGTCTACTTCATTTTACTGCACATTTTTATCCCTAATATCACCTTGTCTTCCTTGCACTTTTATCCATTATACTGTTTCCTCCTCCTCATCCTCCTCCTGCTGCTCCTCCTGCTCCTCCTCCCCTTACACAGCGTTACCCACGTACAACAATCACTCACGAATCCATTAGTCGCTTTGACCGGACGCTTGGAACTCCGGCAGGACGTGACGTCAATGGAAGGAGTGAAGGTCCGTGACAGGAGATAAGGAAGCTTCCGGTATTATCTTGTGGTGTTGATGTATTGTGTTCGTGCGTCATTGGTATCATCAACAGTCATTATAGTTATCAATGTTCTTTCCTCCATCTCCTTTTCCCCTCTTCCTTTTTCCTTCCTTGTTCTTGCCGTGTGTTGTTGTCGTTATCATGATCATCTTCGTATTTATTATTGTTATTGCCATTATTACCGTTATCAGTATCACCTTCAAAAACATCAGCAAATATTACAGCAAAAGCAGAAGTGATTTATCGATTTCATTAATATTACTACTACTATTACTTCTACTACTACTACTACTACTACTACTACTACTACTTTGATAAATAAGACGATAATAAACAAACCAGAAAGAGATAGAGAGAAAAACACGTTCATAACACATTATTTACATTTTTTTCCACACGAACCACAAAGTTCTTCCTTCAGACTGAACACTAGCGTCTTAAACACACCCTTGCCTCTGCCGGTGTTCGCCAACCTGTGTAAGTGTAACGGAAATGCTCCTTAACAGCACAAGGGCCTTTGCTAATAACTAACTCCCTGGGGCATGGACGAGACCTTCAAGGCGCCCGTCTGCCCATGCTCAGTCAATTAGCTGAGTGGATACCCTTACTCCGAAGAGCTGACTCACGCACCACCCTTCTGAGTCACCCGCTTGCATCCTCCGGGAGCACACGCCGTCCAAACAAACACCTCGACGCCGCTGACCTCCCGCGCCCCGCCCCGAGTCGCAGCACAGAGCCCGCGTTCACGGCCCGCCCATTACGCCGCGATAAGGCATCAGGCTTGACGAGCTGAAGGGCGAGGCGGTCACCACTTACAGGGTGAGCCACATTTTGTTTACTTTGCATTGATAACTGATTACTGATTACTGATTACGAAGATAAGTTATGTGGAGGTAGTGGCCTCATCACACTTCCTCCTCCTCCTTCTTCTCCTTCTTCTTCTTCTTCTCCTCCTCCTCTTCCTCCTCCTCCTCCTCGTTCCTTAGTTCCATTGTTATATATATTAAATGTATTACAAAAAAAAGTTCGTGATGTTTAATGTGTCAATTGTTATTATTAAGTAATTAATCTTCATGGTATGTGGTGGTGTTGTTGTTGCGGTTGTTGTTGTTGTTGTTGTTGTTGTTGTTGTTGTTTTTTACGTTGTTTATTAGTGAGTAATTGATGGTGTTTGTGAGGGAAGCACAGATTCTGTCCAAGGCCACAAAGATCAACCACGTCAGCGCCAGGTCAGCAGGATATGAGCAGGTGTTTGTGTGTGTGTGTGTGTGTGTGTGTGTGTGTGTGTGTGTGTGTGTGTGTGTGTGTGTGTGTGTGTGTGTGTGTGTGTTACTGTATTAGATCCCTCCCCCCATGCCACCCACCTTCTTTCCCTCCGCCTCTCTTCTCCTCCTCCTCCTCTTCCCTCTCTCCCTCCCTCCACACACACACACTTGAAACACGTGAAGAACATTTATGACCCGCCTCAGTAGAAGGAAACAGCTCATCCCTGCTCACCTCCACCTCACTCCTTCGTCAGCAGATCCTCGTACAAGAAGCCCCTTGAGTGGAAGAAAGGTGTTGTTAGTTAAAAGATGCACACACACACACACACACACACACACACACACACACACACACACACACACACACACACACACACACACACACACACACACACACACACACACACACACACACACACACCGAGACCTTGGCCAATGACGTGTCAATGAAATATTTGTGTGGCTTCCCCTCCCCATCACTCCATCAAGTCAGTCCACTCAAGGTAACGCAAGGCAGCACCACGCACTTAACATACACAAACTTACGCACACACTTACGCACAGGAAAACTCGTATCCACTTTTTTTTTTTTACACACACACACACACACACACACACACACGGTGAATAACAAACAGGTTGAATGTTTGGACCTCTTACACTTACAGTTCGCACCTTTAATATTCATGCAAGAAATAATCAATAAATTTTAACCACGTAGACCCATAATTAACCAAATCACACACTCGAAATACAATTATAGTTACAAGTTTTTAGTTTTTAGTACGTATATTTTGATCACATTCTGGTCAAATTTTGTATTCCTTACTTGCATTGAGGGAAAGATGAATACGTTGGTAATTTCGTATATATTAAAAAAAATCTAATATATCATCATATCGCATCTGGTTTCTTCATAAAGGAATGTCTATCTTTTCCTAGAGTGGCCTAATTAATTGTGCTTGTTATCACTCCTCTTCTCTCCTACTCACTCCTTCCTCTCCCACCCTCTCCAGCCACCCTCACACAGCTTCATTCCTGACAAGCCATGCATTCATGACCTCTAACTCACCTCACTTCATCTTCTCCCCTCACTTTACCGCTTACTCCCCTTCACCCGCTCTCATCTGCCCTCTACACCGCATCTACAGCATCCTCTCATATCTCACAGTCGTTTATTTCTTATTCCGTGATTTTTGTTCATATATTTTACTTCTTTTCCTCGTCATCTTATGCTGTAACATATCTTCAGCCTCCCAGACACTCCTAACACTCGTAGACGCAGGTTCGTAACGCCTGCCCGCCCTTCCCACCGCCACTTCGTAACGTCCTTGAACGCCCCGCCGCCGCCGCCCCGCAACAAGACAGACGGACCCAACAAAGGACGATAGACGGTTGGTTTCCGCTCCTCATCTCGCAGAATGTTTACGAATTTGCAGGCATTCCTCTCTCAATAAAATACGTCCGGGAATTAGTTTGTAAAAAAGATAAATAGATATAAAATATGCTGTAGCTTTAGTGTTTTTTTATTTTTTAATTGGTGGTATTGTTAATCAATGTGTGTATGTGTGTGTGTGTGTGTGTGTGTGTGTGTGTGTGTGTGTGTGTGTGTGTGTGTGTGTGTGTGTGTGTGTGTGTGTGTGTGTGTTGGGGCCAATCTGTTACCTTCACCTTGTTGGTCCTTGCTCAGCGTAAAACATGCAAACAGTTGAAGAAAAAAAAAGAAAGAAGAGAATGCTGACTTATCGCTTTGCATCTTTTACTGCAAGAATCTTTTGAGCAGCAACACAACAACAACAACAACAACAACAACAAAGCACAACAGAACAAAGGAGCAAATACAGGTCAAACGAACATACATACTTACATACATACATACATACAAAAAAAGAAAAATAGACAGAAATGAATGTGATAAAAAACAAATGAAGAAAAAAATACGAGTGAATGATTGAATGAAGAGAACAATAAAAAAAAGGATTAAACAAAAAGAAAATGAAAACTGATGGAAAAAATTAAGAAAGAAAAAAAAATATATATATAAAAGAACACAATGGAATCAGACGAAGAAAGGAAACAACAAAAACAAACAACAACAAAAAAAGCAGGTGATTGAAACAAATAAAGAGGAATAAAAAGCATACAAAAAAATACTTCAAGGCCAAAAAATTCACTACAAAAGAAAAAGAAAAATATTACACATATTTCAGAATACGTTATAAAGAGCCGACGAGGAGGAGGAGGAGGAGGAGGAGGAGGAGGAGGAGGAGGAGGAGGAAGAAGAAGAAGAGAGGGATCAGGAGGAGGAAAAGTAGGAAAAAAATAAAAGGCGAAGCAAAGAAGCGAGAGTAGGATAAGAAGGAATACAAGAAGGAGGAGAGGGAAGAAGAGGAGCTGGAGGGGAGTGGATGGGAGGGCTGGGTAGGATTTCGCAATGGAGTTGGCAGGTGTTTTTCGATGAGCCTCTTAATGATGGCGTAACAAGGATGGGGGATATAATGCTCCTCTAAGTGTGGAGGGACTTCGTGGAGGATGAGGGGAGGATAGGAGGGAGGTAGGATAGTGGCTCTTGCAAGTATAAGGTACATAAAGTTTAATAAATAAGAGTGAAAAAAGGAAATAAGGCTGAGGGATGAGGAAAGGAATAGGAGAGGGTAAGATAGTAGGTCGTGCTAGTATAAGGTATAATAACAATTTGGGTTTTGTAAATGAGGGTAAAAAATAAAGGGGAATTAATGCTTGGGTTGGTGAAAGGTGAAGGAAGAAAAGTAGTGCTTATAGGCTGCAGTGTTTGATCTCTCTGAGTGAATGAAGGAAGGAAGGAAGGAAGGAAGGAAGGAAGGAAGGAAGGAAGGAAGGAAGATATGAGTGATCGACGGTGAAAGTAAGTAAGGCATTGCAAACCTATGATCATTAATATCTGGGTATGTAAGATGAAACAAAAACTTGCCTCAATCCTCGCTGCCAAATTTTTTCCTTTCTAGATCGTAATAATAATATGAAGTTACACACGCAGCGACAGGGAAAAAAAAACTAAAACTTAACAGAAAAAATAAAAAGTAGATCGTATATACTGGTTTATGTGCTATGAGAGAGAGAGAGAGAGAGAGACACACACACACACACACACACACACACACACACACACACACACACACACACACACACGCACACACACACACACACACACACACGTCCTTGTTACCTTTCATCAAATGATTAACTTTTTTCGTCCGTGTCAGCAAAAGTGTGTCCTCGGAGCCGCGTGTTTATGCTGCTCTAGTGGTGTGTGTGTGTGTGTGTGTGTGTGTGTGTGTGTGTGTGTTTGCCTTTCTCTCTCTCTCTCTCTCTCTCTCTCTCTCTCTCTCTCTCTCTCTCTCTCTCTCTCTCTCTCTCTCTCTCTCTCTCTCTCTCTCTCTCTCTCTCTCTCTCTCTCTCTCTCTCTCTCTCTCTCTCTCTCTCTCTCTCTCTCTCTCTCTTTTGAAACAAAAAATAATAACCAGACTTTCACCCAGATAGGCAGACAACTTATTGTGACAGAAGTTATCGTATAGGCGTAAACAATCTCTCTCTCTCTCTCTCTCTCTCTCTCTCTCTCTCTCTCTCTCTCTCTCTCTCTCTCTCTCTCCTCTCTCTCTCTCGTCTCTCTCTCTCTCTCTCTCTCTCTCTCTCTCTCTCTCTCTCTCTCTCTCTCTCTCTCTCTCATAAAGGAAAACAGACGGCCAAGTAAGACAGGAAAACTACTTTATTAGGACAGAAGTTATCAAATAATATAAACAACACTTCACAGGAAAGGCCGGTGCCCCTTCCCTTCCCTTCCCTTCCCTTCCTCCTCCTCCTCCTCCTCCTCCTCAAGAGCTGACACCTGCCTAAGAAACTGAATGAACACCCACCATTGAGGGTACAAACATACGCGGTTTTTTTTTTTTTTCTCTCTCTTATACACGTGCAAGGAAGGGGAAAAAAAAAGAAATTCACCCACTTGCTTTCTTTCCTTCTACTCCTTTGTTAGCAGGAAATGAGGTTACATCGATTATTTCTCAATCTGAAACCATAAATCTGAAAATATTTGTATGCATGTATGTATGTATGCCACTTTTTTTGCCAGTGTGAGTTTGCTGTATTGATGTGAAAGAAATATGGACTAAAAAAAAAAAAGTAATGACATCTAAGACATCTAAGACGTTTTTTTGCGTGTTAATTATTTTGTAGGAATATCAGTTTCGTGGTTGAGGAGTTTGCAATCTCTCTACCTTCCTTACGCTTCTTATTCGCCTTGCAAAGTACGATATACAAGGAGAGTACTGACACATGTATTACAAGTCCTCATATTAATACTGATAATAATGATACTAATGAATATACTAATAATGATAATAATAGTAATCTTAGCAATGATAATAATAGTAATGGTAATGTTGATAATAGTAATAATCATGGACTCATAACTATACAGGTAAATTAATAAACACCTAGAGCACTATACGAGGAAAATGTTGATTGACACGTGGCCAGGTGATGCGGGGGGTGGGAAGGGGGTGAAGCTTTCTTCTTAGTCAACAAAACACTTCTAGCGTTTTCCACGAAGATGAGGTGATTGGGTGTGTTCAAGTACGACCTAAAAGGAGTGCACAGGCATGCATTACAAATCCATATAACAATAAAGAGAGTGATAATAATAATGATAATAGTAGTCATGATAATAATAATAATAATAACAATAATGATAATAATAATAGTAATAATCTATATAGGTATAAAAAAAATTGAACACCTAGAATATGAGGAAAATATATATAGGCACGTGGCCAGGTGAAGCAAGGGGAAGGAGGGGGAAGGGGAGCGACTCTCTTAGTCAACAAAACACTTCAGGCATTTCCCTGAAAACCAGGTGGGTGTGTGTGAGCCTCATAACCTCTGCTCACCTGTGCCGCCCTTAGGCTACGAGTAAACACAGACACCTCTTTCTCCACTGCGCACGTCAAGATGAAGGGAAGAAGAACAAGCTTTTTACCATCTTGTAGAGGTTTTAGTGGCGGTAAAGCCGAAGAATGGGGTGTATTTTGTGCTCCAGACGCAGGAGGAAAAAAAAAAAGGTACAGGGACTGACGACGATGAAAATTGATGATTCGACAGCGCGAGTGAAGGAAGAATGGTGAGGCGGTGAGTCTGTAGAAGGATTTGATAAAGTAGTGTGTTGGTGATGACGTTGAGGGTGGCTGAAGGTAGAGGATGCATGGGTGGTGGTGATTATCAGGGTGGAGAGAGACAAGTGGTGGTGTCAGTAGTTATGGTGGTGATGTCAGTGTGTTCAGAAGTGAGTATATTTGTTGGGTTTTGGGTGGCACTCGACTGGCACCCGAGAACTAATGAGAAACACCTGTTGAAAGAAAATGCTCTTATTAACCTGGTTTCTGGAGAGTGTGATGACAAGTGAAGAGTGTGAGGAATGTTTGCTTGGACGAAGAGGAGGAGGAGGAGGAGGAAAAGGAGGAGGAGGATAAGGAGGAGGTGAACGACGGGTAGGAGGAAAGGAAAAGGAAGAAGAGGAAATGGAGGGGAGGGAGGGAGGAAGGAAGGGCCGTAGAAGAGTTCCCAGAAGAGTGATTCTTAATGGCCAGATGCACACTCGAGATGTTTATGACTTAGAGTTATGCGTTCACACCTGTTCCTCGCCCCTCGTGGTCCGCCCTCAACACACTCAGAGTTTGCGTGGTGGTGGTGGTGGTGGTAGTGGTGGTAGTGGTGGTGGTGGTGGTGGGGCTTCAAGAGGAGGAGTTGGTTGAAGCTTATTCTGTTTGTTCTTCTTCACATGTATTAAAGACGAACAGAAGACAGAGAAATAAACATGAAATCCAGACATGCTACACTGTGGTGGAAAAAAAATGTTGAAATGTAAAGGAGTTGCAGAATAGAGTAGTGTAAATTCAGGTTTTACTATCAATAGAACAGTTTATGTTGGAATTGTATCTTTGCTTCAGACCTTAACGTGTTTTTCGTGCTAATCTATTGGAGTCGTGTAATTTTGTGGTTACTTTTTTTATTTTTTTTATTTATTCTCTCATTGTTTTGTGCGGGAATAATAACTTACTTTCAAGGACGGTCACTCTTCGTCTATCAGCTTGACTTCATTCACAAAACCACCACACACCAGCGCCACCTCAACACTCGCATCCTGCTACGTCCTCTCACGGCGAACACCATACATTACTATTGCATTCCTCTCCTTATAGCCTGCTAAGTTTGAAATATTCACCTAAAAGAACTTCACAAAATGCAATGCGTAAATCAACTCTTGCCTGCTGTGAGCTGACCTGGTTTTGCGTGAAGGTGAATTAAGTTGCCTCGTCCTAGATATTTCATTTGAGGTCTGCGGGTGAGGAATTAAAATTGATCTCACTCCTGACGGTACGTACGTGCGTCAGTGCTTTTACGTGTTACTGAAGAAAAGAAAATAACATTCAAACATTATATTGTTCAGTTTAAGTTTCTTGGTTTCATAAGTAGGTGAATTAGGAAATGCGGAGTAGAGTTAAAACCCTTTAGTGTTGAGCAGACGTTTCTTGGTTTAAAAAGTATAGATGAATGAGGAAATGCGGAGTAGAATTTTAATTTGTTTATATTTTCGTGTTTAGTTTCGCACAGCAATGCATCTTCCACCGTGGAAACTGTTGCTGCATGTTTGTGTTCGTCTCTCCCTTTTCACGTGTTGCTTGGCGCGTCACAGTGCGTCATGGAACTCACGAGGTCGGTGCGTGAAGAAAAAAAAATATAACAAAGTAGAAAATATGGTAAATGCATTCAAGAAACAACAAAATATTATGTTTAGTGTTTGATCTGTGTTATTTTTTTACGAATTATTATTGTTTTTTGTTTTACCTTGTGCTGTCCTTGTAACTATGTTCATGGTTTCTTACTGTTCATTGATTCTAGTCTTGTCAAATATGTGTACGTGTATGTTGCCTTGAAAATGTTCGTATCTTTCACTTCTCCTACTTCCTTTGCTCCTCGTCCTGCACACTTTTTCCTCCTTTTACTTTCTCCTCCTCCTCCTCCTCCTCCTTCTCCTCCTCCTCCTCCTCCTCCTTCTCCTCCTCCTCCTCCTCCTTCTCTTCCTCTTCCCGTTATCTTATTCGTCTTCCTCCCACTCATCTTCCTTCTCCATTTCCCGTTTCATATACGAAATCCCAAATTCTAACTCTTACAGTTCCAAATTTTGTACGATGGGGAAATGGTGGTGTTCCAGGAATCCAGGAAACCCTTCAATTGGAACATCTGGGAATTCTCAGGGAAACCGGCAAACGTCACCAGGGATATCACTGGAAGACTTCCAAAACGAGCACGGAATTTCCCCATTTTACTGAAAAAAAAAGATAAAAAAGTAGGAAAAAAAAATTGCCTTCTACTCCTTGACTTACATTCACACCTGCCCATGCAAGAACAGAGTATATCTCCGTGAAATATTGACGAAATTTGAAAGAAACGACACCAGGGAGGTAGAGAAGACAATTTACTGCTTATTGTGGTGACCTGGAGTTGGTTCACTGATGGCAAGGCGACACGGTACGACGGCGACATTGCGGCGACGGTGGCGTCTCTGCGTCACTCCGGTGGTAAATATTTATCTGTGACACTGAAACGCACTGTCAAAGGCAATGTATTCATCTGCCATAAATTCATGGGACCAGGATGCGGAGGCTATCATTAAGGAAGGCTGTGAAGCGCGGAGGAGTAAGAAGTGAAGTAGTAGTGCTTGCCGTGCATTGATCAAGCTGGCACGGAACTACGTACTGCTAACAAACAGATTGATTGTACACGAGATGAAGGAGAAGAAGGAGAAAAAATAGTAGAGTCGGAAAATTAGAAGAAGAATGATAATGAAAGAAAAAGTGGAAGTAGAAGAGGAAAAAAAAGAACAAAAGAAGAAGAAGAAGAAGACGACGAAGAAGAAGAAAGACAGAAAGACAGAAAAAAAAAGAAACTCATAAATAAATCATAACATTCTCTTTTGGCTAAACATAGTCTTCGCGTTGACATTCCACCAATGAGCAAAAAAAACCCCCCACAAATTATACTTCATACTTTTTTTTTCTACCATACTACATCACTCTCTCTCTCTCTCTCTCTCTCTCTCTCTCTCTCTCTCTCTCTCTCTCTCTCTCTCTCTCTCTCTCTCCTCCCCCCCTTCCCCCCCAAAAAAAAAACCCAAACAATACATATAGCTTGACTCTAAGTTGTTCAGAATAATCATTGCATTCTTAACATCCATTCTAACTTCCGTGCATGATAAACAGTAAAGCATATCATTACTAAGCCTCTATTAAGACCACTCACTCCTATGACTACACAAACACGCAGTAGTAATATTTAAAGAATGGTTTGTGAGCGGTGTTCGAACCCTGGTCTCTAGCTAGGTAGGTACGATGCATGCATGTCTGTCTGCCAGCATGGAAGTTAGTGAATATTGACTTGACCCCGGTTGACCCTCACTTGACCTCAGGCAGACTGGCAATTGGGAGGGACAGAGCGTTTCTCTTTCTCTCTCTCTCTCTCCTCTCTCTCTCTCTCTCTCTCTCTCTCTCTCTCTCTCTCTCTCTCTCTCTCTCTCTCTCTCTCTCTCTCTCTCTCTCTCTCTCTCTCTCTCTCTCTCTCTCTCTCTCTCTCTCTCTCTCTCTCTCTCTCTCTCTCTCTGGGAATATGTTGGGGGTTGCAGTTGTTGCTATCTAGATGGTTATTATTATTATCATTATTGTTATCATAATCATTGTTATTATCATCATTATTGTTGTTATCGTATGATTATTTTAACTACTACCGCTGCTATTGCCTCCTACTCCTCCTCCTCCTCCTTTGTGTTCCTCCTCCTCCTTCTCCTCCTCCTCCTTCTCCTTCTCTTTCTCTTTCTCTTTCTTTTCCTCCTCTTGCTTTTCCTTTTCCTATTTGTTTTTTTATTTTCTGTCGTGGTGCTTGTAGGAGCAAAGCTCAGGTCATGGCCGACATAACTAAGCTATTTAATGTCTTGTTTTTCTCTTTCAGTTTCTTCCTCTTCTTCCTCTTCCTCCTCCTCCTCTTCCTCCTTCTCTTTCTCCTCCTCCTCTTCCTACCTTAACAGAAGTCACGTCTCCATCTCATCCTGTCCTCTGCATCTTCCTTTGTCACACCAACCACCAGCATGTCCTCCCTCACCGCTTCCATAAACCTTCTCTTTGGCCTTCTTCTTTTTCTCCTGCCTGGCGACTCTATCCTCAGCATCCATCTCCCGACACACCCTGCATCCCGCCTCTGCACATCCCCCAAGCCATCTCCATCTTGCCTCTCGCACTATGTCTCCGAACTGTCCGTCCTACCCGCACAGCTCC
>JAPQNM010000003.1:2392394-2399894 GCA_029783475.1 Metacarcinus magister | reverse complement strand
GCTCAGAGGATTCAGAAGTCAAACGGAAGGATACAAGAGCAGTTTTTATTTATCTTTGTATAATTCCTCAAGAACTGTAACACCGGAACTGCTTATCGTGAATCCACAAATACGACTATTGCAGGAATAGCTAATTCTGGTTCATTATTTCCTGTGTAAAGATTTTTGTAATTTTTGTTTATTATCTTGTCTTGATGCATAATTTTCTTTCTGGGAGACTCATTTTCATATTTACTCGCTTCGTTGTGTAATTACTTAAATCACCTTAATCTGTAATCAGTGAACGTAAAACTACTAATACAAATACCTGAAAAGAAAATAAAGAAAAGTTAAATTATAAAAGTTATAATTATAATACTCTGAGGAATTTGTCCTTCTAAAACACTTTGTGGCCAGAGTCTGAGAAGTAGAACTAAAACCCTTATTAACTCTGCATAACTTTATCAATGAGGTGCAACGCAAGTGTTTGGGTAACGAACGCAGCGAGATTTGGATATTTCGTCTTTTTCTCTATCATTGAGAAGGTTTGTGAAAGTATCCTAGAACTCTGAATCATACGAGGGTCGGACTAGATATAAGGATAGATGTAAAACTCTTGCTGTACGCCTCCACCTCAATCCTCCGCTGAAAGACTGGAGTGAGCTAGACAAAAGATGACGCCTCCCTAGTGACATTAAACACGGCGTCGAGGGGAACACCAAATATGCACGTCAGACTTGATGGGAGAGAGTTTGGTGTGCCGCGCCTTGAGGTCAGACATAACCATTCACCGTGACTGCCTCCTCCTCTGCACGCCCACGCCTCCAGAGCCAAGGTGTGGGCGCCGTTGTGCTATCAACTCGCTGCTCCTTTTCTGGTAGTGTAAATTTGTTGTCTTTACTGATACTCCCACCCCAAAGTTCGAGTCTACAAGGTGTAAGTAGCCACCGTCAGCTGCATCACCACTCCAGGAGATCCGAGTAAACCCAGAGCATCGTTACTTACCTAAAGCCAATACATTATGAACCACCAGCCTCCGCCTCTCCCCTTTCCTTTATTACCCAATTAGCATATAGATCACATTCAGCTACTTAAGTGCTCACAGAACCCAAGGCTGATTCTTATTCTCTTTGCCTTATTATTTTGTGAATCTCTCCAAGGAAAATTATCCCTTTGTCTGTGTGGCTCTCTTTCTCTCTCCTATGCCTAAGTACAACCGTCGATTCGTCAAGATAGTCGCTCTGAAGAGATTGACTTTGAAAACACTGTAGGGAAAGATTATATGACCTCTCCTTGTTGTATATTTGTATGTTATTTTTAGTAGAGGTCAATGTTGCCTGAGGTTTGTTTGTTTAATGTATTGTGTTGCATGATCAATACTTGCGTGGAAATAATTAATTGTATTGGTTATCAGCACACGCGATCACAACGGAGCGGAAGGATGTGTCGATACCCTTTCTATATATAATGACATTCACGTGTTGTTCCGGTCATCTACCTTCGCTACACCTTTTCACAGCTTGATTTTTTTTTCTTTCATTTTTATTATGACACATTTTTATTTTGTATGCGTTGCGCTTAGCTGTCTCCGTTTTTATATATGTTGTGTTCGACAGGTGCTTGTGTATGTGTATTTGGTTGTTGTCCTCTTCTGTAATGTAATGGAATGGACTCTTATTTCATTTATCACATTAATTTTTCAGCATTTTACTGTCAAAACGAAGTATGATTTATATATTAACAAGATCAGATGGTGTAATTTGCACGAAAACCTGAAATTCCAAAAAGTTCACTTCAAATCCACTTTTAAATGATCTATAATCAACCTTGAAACTACCTTTAATCAAGTTTCAATTACCTTTTTATTTACGTACCAACCTAGCTTACTTACTTTTCACTTCCTGTTCCAAGGTGCGAAAGGAGCAACAACAACAACAAGTGTTTTACGTGTACTTGTTATTATATACAACTCCCAGTCAAAGTTAATGTCCTGTGTTATGATATGTATGTGGCCTTGTTATGTGGATGATATGTGGTATGAACAACATTTACCTTGATGATGTGCAACTCTTTGGCAACGTTATTTACTTACGAGTACTAAGCAGTTGAGGTTAAGTGGCGTGCATGTACTACTTCTTATGGTCCTGATCTGAAGACTTGAAAAAAAGAGAAGAAAAAGATATGGTGTCGAAATAATTTATATTGACCCATTTTTTGTTTGTTTTTTGTGTGTATTTTTTCAAGAGTTGATGTCAAAATGTGTTCAGTTATCGGTGGTGAATGCAAGGATGAGGTCATTGAGAACACTGCAATCTGCTATATTGGTGTTGATTTCAAGGTTCTTTGATACACTCTTTACACTGTGTACATACCACTCCAGATTTTTCCTCCTTATTGATACCTTCTTTTAGACACCTCTATAGCCTGTTACGGGTGATGGCACACTTACGATCAATCTATCTATCCTTTAACACACACACACACACACACACACACACACACAACACACACACACACACACCACACACACACACACACACACACACACACACACACACACACACACACACACCACACACACACACACACACACACACACACACACACACACACACACACACACCACACACACACACACACACACACACACACACACACACACACACACAACACACACACCACACACACACACACACACACACACACACACACACACACACACACACACCCACACACACACACACCACCACACACACCACACACACACACACACACACACCACACACACCACACACACACACACACACACACACACACACCACACACACACACACACACACACACACACACACACACACACCACACAACACACACACACACACACACACACACACACACACACACACCACACACAACACACACACACACACACACACACACACACACACACACACACACACACACACACACCACACACACACACACACACACACACACACACACACCACACACACACCACACACACACACACACACACACACACACACACCACACACACACACACACACACACAACACACACACACCACACACACACACACACACACACACACACACACCACACACACACACACACACACACACAACACACACACACACACACACACACACACACACACACACACACACACACACACACACACACCACACACACACACACACACACACCACACACACACACACACACACACACACACACACACACACACACACACACACACACACACACACACACACCACACACACACACACACACACACACACACACACACACACACACACACACACACACACACACACACACACACACACACACACACACACACACACACCTTCCATTTCTTATTTAATATCCCTAATCTATGCATCTCCAGCCTTGCATCACGCGTTCTTGCAGCCAAGGAGAGCACTACTAAACATACTAATAGGACTCTTTAACTCTCAAGGTTGAAGACAGCCCGTTGCACCTGACCTGCTTGCCTTATATATTGGCCTGTATTGCGTTGTGTCATTTCTCGTCAGCCACCTCAATTCAAGTGGCTGAAATAACTTTATACTCGCCTCGCGCTGTCTTATTTCCCTTCCGCCTACAGTTTAGATTATTGTTAGCAGTATGGAATCTTCGTTTTTCCTTGGCATTTGATACCAGCAAAGTGTGTCTCGCTACCCCCTTTGATTATTGAATTCTGAATCTGAGATAATTTAGTTGGTGGACTGGAAGCTACAATCCAATTTCTAGGAAGATTTAATAGTCTTTGCAACGCACGAACAAGTAGAGTAAGTCATATCTGCAAGACCTTAACAATGGATGTGTGATACCTGATTCATAGTGAGAGAGAGAGAGAGAGAGAGAGAGAGAGAGAGAGAGAGAGAGAGAGAGAGAGAGAGAGAGAGAGAGAGAGAGAGAGTAAAATAGTGTGAGAAAAAACATATATTCTCCCAGCAGTCTCACACAGTCGCCGGCAGCTGTAGTACATGCACATTAAACAAAAACAAACAATAGAACACACACACACCCACACACACACACACACACACACACACACACACACACACACACACACACACACACACACACACACACACACACACACACACACACACACACACACACACACACACACACATACACACATTATGCAGGTCATGTGTCTGTCTACCTGTTCCACTGACACGATACTTGGAACATCAGTATAACCATCCCATGACTCTTCCTGGAATCACCGTTTAGGATATTATGCACATCACCACCACCATCACCACCATACATCATCATCATCATCATCATCATCATTACATCAAACGTCTTACTTCTTCATCACTAGGAAAAAACACGCACTAATCTTTACTTCCCTTCCTCCTTCCCTTTCCCTTCCCTTTCCCTTCCCCTTCCCTTTCCCTTCCTCCTTCCGCATCGCTTTCAATACCAGTATACAACTATCACTTTCTTTCTCCTTCTCTATTTAACTAGACAATCAGGACAGTTGTTCACGCATCAGTTAACACGACTGTACGGGCGGATGACTACAAGGAGGAGGAGGAGGAGGAGGAGGAGTAAGAGGAGGAGGGTAGTGGTGGAAGTGGGGCACCTGACGACACGTAGACCGACAGCAGCAGCAGCAGCAGCAGAGAGATATGTGTTACCGAGGAGGCAGCTTGCTCCCTCGCACTCCCTCCGCCCGTCGTCAGCTAGCTCGCTCCCTCACTCCCTTGACCCAGTGTGCTAGAGCGTTGCGCAGCCGGTGAAATGCTCTCACCCACACCTGCCTACCTTTCTGTTTGGCTGTCTGGCTGGCTGACTGGCTGGCTGGCTGTTTGGCTGGCTATTTTTCCTCCTTTCTTCCCTTCCTCACTCTCTCTAGTTTGTTGTTTCATCCTACTCCTAAATTGTTGCTTTCTTTTGTCTCAGTCTTTCTCCTCCGTCTTTTTTTTTTCTTCTTCCTCCTCCTCCTCCTGCTGTTGCTGCTGCTGTTGTTTTATTTTGCCTCTGAGTTTTCTACTTTCTCTTCTTCCTCCTCCTCCGTTCTCTTCTCTTTCCTCTGTCTTTTTGTTTCTTCACACTATTTTATCTCTTCTTTTCCTCCTTCTTCTTCTTCTTCTTCTTCTTCTTCTTCTTTTTTCCTACTTCTTCTTTTTCTTCTTCTTCTTCTTCTTTTTTCCTACTTCTTCTTCTTCTTCTTCTTAATTTTTTTCCTACTTCTTCTTCTTCTTCTTCTTCTTTTTATTCTTATATCACAACTTTCCCCAAACTTCGACTCCTTGGCCTCCACCTCCTACTGTTTTTTTTCTTTCCTGTTCCTCCTCCTCCTCCTCCTCCTTCTCCTCCTCCTCCTCCTCCTCCTTCTCCTCCTCCTCCTCCTCCTCCTTCTCCTCCTCTTACCAATCTCCTCTTGCCTGACTCTCCATATATTGCCTTTATGTTTTCATTCATCTCTATTCTGGTCAATCTCTCTGTTATTCATTACTTATCTAACAACTTTTTATATATATATATTTTTTTTTTACTTACATACATCCTCTCTTTTTAATTATTTATTTTTATTTTATTGTCTGTCATTCATTTCCTTTCCTTTCACTCGCGCTAAAACATTGACTTGAGGGCAGTGTATCTTTCTGCTACGTGTTTGGGGACTCCTGATAATCCACGATGTCTTTCTTCTCTCTCTCTCTCTCTCTCTCTCTCTCTCTCTCTCTCTCTCTCTCTCTCTCTCTCTCTCTCTCTCTCTCTCTCTCTCTCTCTCTCTCTCTCTCTCGCATGCTTTCACTTTGCCTCCCTCTTCCTCCCTCTCTACTATTTCTTCTTCTCCTTCACCTCCTCTTTCTCCTCCTCCCTCTCCTTACCTCTTTTAATTTATGAAGGATTTGATTTCCCTTACCGCCTATGCTAGGAAACTCTCTCTCTCTCTCTCTCTCTCTCTCTCTCTCTCTCTCTCTCTCTCCTCTCTCTCTCTCTCTCTCTCTCTCTCTCTCTCTCTCTCTCTCTCAGCTCTCTCTCTCTCAGCTCTCTCTCTCTCTCTCTCTCTCTCTCTCTCTCTCTCTCTCTCTCTCTCTCTCTCTCTCTTCTCTCCTCTCTCTCTCTCTCTCTCTCTCTCTCTCTCTCTCTCTCTCTCTCTCTCTCTCTCTCTCTCTCTCTCTCTCTCTCCTCTTACCTTACCGGAACTGCCTCTTCACCTATCGTCATCCATCTTGTACTCCTCACCCTCACACGCAAACAAACAAAATTATCTAGGTCTCCCCTGCGCAGTGGTCAAGGACACTTTACAAGGTCAGGGTGGAGGGCTGCCCTTTGGCGGGAACTTAAGGTGCCACGACAACGCCTTCTGCTGCAGTGTGGCTCGATGCACTCTTGCTGTGGGTGGAAGAAGTGTTGTGTGTGTGGAAGATTATGAGGAAAAGGAAAGGCTGTCGAATATGTGTGTGTGTGTGTGTGTGTGTGTGTGTGTGTGTGTGTGTGTGTGTGTTTGTGTTTACGTGTTTGTCCCATCATTGCACCAACACTCACTTAACATCTCACACGCGCCAGTCTCCTACGATAGACTTGCTGGCGACTGTGGATCATTAATTTCATCACCAGCCTCGATGCCTTGCTCAATGCTCCTCACGCTGCCCTTCAACACTGTTTTTGTCAAGCGTGTCACATATACTGTGCCTACAACTAAGGTATTGTTGTTGTTGTTGTTGTTGTTGTTGTTGTTGTTGTTGTGGTTGTTGTTGTGGTTGTTGTTGTTACGCAAGCTGTTAGTATTGCTATTCGTATTATCTTTTATGACCTATTATGATTATTTGTATTATTGTTATCAGCATTAAAATTAGCATTACTATTAGCATTATTATTTTTATCATTATTATTGTTATTATCATTATTATCATTACTAATATCACCATCATCATCATTATCATATCACTATTTCCTGCTCACGTTACTGGAGAGAGAGAGAGAGAGAGAGATAGGTGACGAGGAGCCTTCTTTTATTCTATCCTGTTCTCCCACACATACTTTACTAATAAAACACCATCATTACAGATCAACAGGTCGTCTGGTATCTGTATTTCCTATGTAATCATATATTTTTTTGATTACCTGAAGGTTAAGCGGAAGAGATGTAAATGTACGTGTAATGCGACCTGACCAGCAGACCTCAAGGCTACCATGATGCATTGTTTGTCATGGTTTATAAAGCATTACATGGCCACTGAAGCAATTTTTTTTTAATAATTTATAACTACAGTTAATTCGTTAAAATACATTTCCGAGTCTGTTATAAGATCTTCCTCGATTTTGATATGACTTAATTATTTTGTTTCTTATCTTTTTAATACATTGCAGGTAGGAAGTGCCTGTGTGAGCTGTATTGTCATGAATATACAGACATTAAGGAAGGATTTACTTATTTTTATACTCGATGAAAAATAAGAAAACAGCAAAAAATAATAATAAATCACATAGAGACATTGACTACCA
>JAPQNM010000003.1:2384894-2387394 GCA_029783475.1 Metacarcinus magister | reverse complement strand
CAGGCAGCACTTTAGGGAGTGGCTCCGACTGTCCCAGAGGAAAGTTGAGACACGTAGGGTTGAGGGAGTGCTATCAGTAGGGGTTAAAGTGTGGTGACGATGCTTCTTATTAGCTGTATGTTATGACTGGTTGAGGCAGATTCCAGATGCAAGGGAGCTACAGAAACCACTGCTTGGAGCTCTATATAATATTTCCTATTAATTAAAATGTAAGATTAAGTATATATATATTAATAATTATTTTCTGTCAGGCCGAATTTAGTTGGAATTTAATATTCAAGATAGCAACATTTTTCTGATATTAGTATTCATTTTTCTTCAAAGTTTAAACTCGTAAAAAGCTTCATCTGAGGTCAGTCATGTCTGAAGAGCGTCTCAGTGGACTAGTAATCATAAGTATCTGTTATAAGGTTGGCAGCCAGCTATCTTAGAGTGAGGTTATGGAGTTCCAGATGACATTGCACTTATAAAGACAAAGAAACACACATTTTGAAGGCGAACCTCGACATCATCAATACGTAATGCTTGCTTATCAGTTTTTTTTTTATATATTTGATAATTAAACTTCACTCCACTAAACATAACATTATTATAAACACGTGTTTGATGTTTTGTTAGTTAATATTATAAATTAATTAATTTTCAGTAAATTGTTGCTATCCCCTTATAATATGATACGTACAAGTATTTGCATACATGATACATATGTGAAATGATGACACTGATGATTATTAATGCTAATATAATGTGTATATATCTAAGTTTCATTGCCACCAGGTAAAATGCAGGTGAGGTACATTAGGGTGGAGGAGATGTAAATATGATACCACCTGAGGCCACGAGAAAGCTTTGTGGCGCGTCCGTCAAGGTCTTCAAAGGTGCACACGGTATTTACAAATCAAACTAGTGACGAAACTTTTCACTTCTCTGGAACCTCGCCATGGATGCAATATAACATTCATGAAAGTGTACAGTGGCAGCCAGCAGTGCATGCAGATCAATATTAGTGGCGTGAGGCGAGGGTCGTGTTGTATGCAGCAGATATCAGCGGTCTATCACTCATTGTTGCCGGGTGACCACTCGGAGAGGCATTCACCTGATGAGTGACCTTGAGGCACCAGCTCCCCCTCAGGTCACCCTCACCATGGCGACGCTGCATCAACATAGTCAAATTGACAACGATAGTCATGTAGCACATCAACCTGTAACACGCACATTGTGGCATGAGAGAAAGGCGCACCTGTTTCCCTTGAAAGCAGAAGAGTTGTGTGATTGATAAGATGAATAATGTAAATAATATAAGCATTGCATGATGGACATGAATTCATGCATTGCATAGACAACTGATCCCTGATGCACTGTGCAGATGACCCCGTTAGGCAATGCATTGACCTCACACACAACCCCGCGTGCAAATGGTCCCTCATGCAGTGTACTGACCTCATCATCGCCAACAAACCTACACGAACAGCCATGTGGAAAAAAAACACATGTACGAGGCGCAGGACGCCAAGTCTGCCTGACAACTGCCACCTTCCCTCGTTGAGTCACCAAGGGCTCAGCTTAAATACTGAAAGGCAAACACGTCCCCAAAACTCCTTAGCTGCGAGGTATCTATACCGTGTTTACTCGGTGTTTGTTTTTTGAGTAAATATTTCCAAGTAGTGGAAAGGTGGCAGGTGGAGGGGCTCTTGTACTCCTGCTTGAACGCGCGTGCCACCAAGGAGCCCAGCACACTTATCACTAAGGATGCCTCGTGCTCTGCTTACACGGCGTGGATTTCATTCACTACCATAACTTCCTGACTTCTCTTCCAACACTACATAAGCAATACACAAAACACTGTCTACCTATACTTAACTTGTTTGTGTTGGTTTAGACCACTAGTTTCCTTCACACCAAGGGCAGTGAGGGACCTTCATGTTATATTGTTACCTGATAGTAAGACGTTTCCCTGGCATAATTATGATGTATATTAGTATTAATCTCTTGCAGCACTATGTTGTAACCTTCCCTCCAGTGTTCCACCTTCTAGAATCTATAATGAAAGTTAGCACGCTTGAACGTGTATTATAATTCCAAAAAAGTATCATAAATTCTACCAAGGGTTTGTCTTTATGGCTCATGATAAGTAGCAATAACTGTTATGGACCATTCACCAAAAGTTTATATTATATTTTATGACTTCCGAGGATCAGCAGGATTTACTCTTAAACCACATACAAGTCTGATTGAAAAAAGAAAAAAAAAATAGTGTTATATAACCAATCTCAAGTGAACGGAGTAGGAAAGGAAGGAAGGGAGGAGGGTGAATGGAGGCGAAGGTAACGGAGCATGTGAAGACTCTATGTGACTCTGTGAAACAATAACAACACAGGTGCATCGCGTGACACTGTGGCTAAGACTGTGACGTAAGGGAGGCAAGGAGGGGAAGGGAAGGGGACAGCAGTAGCAGCAGCGCGCCTCCAGGACAGGACACGCGCGGCGGACCGTCGTAAAT
>JAPQNM010000003.1:2372394-2374894 GCA_029783475.1 Metacarcinus magister | reverse complement strand
GTGTGTGTGTGTGTGTGTGTGTGTGTTTGCCTGAATGTCTTTCTATGAGCGTGTGGGTGTATTTATTTGTCTGCTGCTTCAACACACTGACAGATGAAGGTGTCAAGAGAAAAAGAGAGAGAGAGAGAGAGAGAGAGAGAGAGAGAGAGAGAGAGAGAGAGAGAGAGAGAGAGAGAGAGAGAGAGAGAGAGAGAGAGAGAGAGAGAGAGAGAGAGAGAGAGAGAGAGAGAGAGAGAGAGAGAGAGAGACTGAGAGAAGACCATATAAGCGTGGGAGGAGAAGAGAGTGGAGGAAGGAGGAGGAGGAAGGAAGAAAAAAAGGAGGAGGAGGAGGAGGAGGAGGAGGAGGAGAAGGAGGAGAAGGAGGAAGAGGTCATGACTCAGTTTCTAAGTCTTCAAGTCGAGAATGAGTCACTGGAGATTTGGCCCAGCTCAGAGGGGCACCAGAGGGCGGCAGGGGGAGTGAGGGGGACCTTGAGCTGCTGGGAACACTGCGCCGCCCTTAGGCACACCACCTGCAGGATCTCATTAAGGACAGGTGTGCACCCATCCGGAGGCCATTCGTACAGGTGTTGATGTCATCCATGCCCCAAAATTACGCTTTGATCAAGACATGTCCTCCACAGGTGTTCCGTCTGTGCAATACCATCACCTCCTCCTCCTCCTCCTCCTTCTCCTACTCCTACTCCTGCTCCACCCCATGTCCCTCCACCTCCTTCTTAACAGTAATCTCTCTTCTGGTCGTATCTTCCTCTGTCTCCTCCAGGTGCATTGAAACACCTGTGACACGTCGCCATATTGTTCTGGTGTTTGCCCTCGAGGCCGGCCCCTGCTTGCTAACTGTTGTCTTCCACCTCCTCCCTAACCAGCAGCACCACCTGTTCACCTCACGAGTAGCCGGTTGTCCCTCGCTGTCTACGCCATATGCTGTTTCCATCTCGCACACTGTTTTCTCCTCCAGCTGTTGCCTCCGTCACTAGGATCTCCATCACGCATCCAATCTATCACAGGTTGCCTCTGCCACCTGTTGTTTCCAATCACATTTCAAGATGCTGCCTCACTCGCTACCTGAATCTCCTTCCCTCTCCTCCCCTCTCCTCCTCCTCCTCCTCCTCCTCCTCCTCCTCCTCCTCCTCCTCCTCCTCCTCCTCCTCCTCCTCCTTAGACACTTTTCTCTTTTACGAGTTAATGTATCTTGTCATCTCTCTCCCAGCTTCCTCCTATCAGCTCTTCCTTCCGGGTTGCTGCCATTACCTACTGTCTACTGTCAGTCAGATGGATAAGAGAGGGGGGAAAAAAAAGGTAAATAAGGAAATTTCATACATGGAAATACACACAATCTACAGAAGTAAGTCTCAGTGTAAGTAAAGGTGTGTAGCCTATCTTTGTTTTACACGTTTTTGGTGTTTGTTTGTTTCCCTTTCGTTCTGGCCTGGTATTTCTCAGTCTAGAGGAGGATATATTCGAGAGAGAGAGAGAGAGAGAGAGAGAGAGAGAGAGAGAGAGAGAGAGAGAGAGAGAGAGAGAGAGAGAGAGAGAGAGAGAGAGACTGAGAGAGACTGTGTGTGTTGTGTGTGTTTACAAAGTGAGAGGGAAGGACAAGGAGGAGGAGAGGGTGGAGAGAGGAGCAAGAGCAAGGGAGGGAGCGAGCGAGGGAGGGAAAGGAGGAATGGGAGGGAGGAAGGAAGGAAGGAGGAGGGGCAGGAGGGAGAGGCACGAGGGGTGATGTAAGGTAGGAGGTATTGAGTTTCCCTTCTTACCTCCAGCGCTGGGTCAAGGAAAGAAGGAAAATGGGCCAGAAATTCCACGTTTCCTCTCTCTCTCTCTCTCTCTCTCTCTCTCTCTCTCTCTCTCTCTCTCTCTCTCTCTCTCTCTCTCTCTCTCTCTCTCTCTCTCTCTCTCTCTCTCTCAGCAAAGAGGGTCACAAGTTTTACATTTTTCTCCGCGATGTGACTTCCTCTTTTAAATTGCTATGACAGACCATCACCACCTACCTACCACCCATGTCTCTACCTCCTCCTCCTGTTCCTCCTCCTCCTGCTGCTCCTCCTCCTTTTCTTCCCCCTTTTCTTCCTCCTCCTCTTCTTCCTTCCGTCGTCATAATCGTTACCATTGCTTTCGTCGTCTCTGCCTCCGTCGTTTCCACACCCGCCGCCGCCGCCGCCGCCAATACCTGTTCTCAAAATCACTTTCTCACTCTTACTGTCTAGCATAACGTTCCTTGGTTGGCGTTTCTCTTTGCTTCATGTACTGTTGTTGTTGCTGTTGTTGTTTATTATTGTTGTTGTTGTAGTTTGGTTTTTTTTTCCCTATCTTCCTTTACTTGTGTTTATCTTTATTTTTGTTTTTTTTTGTATGTTTGCTTTATTGATCTTTTTTTTTCCTTGCATGGCGTGTTTTCTATTTGTGTCTCATACTTGTTTTTGTTTTTTTCTTTCATCTACATGTGCTTGTAAGAATTTGTCCTTCACATATTTATCCATCCAGTGATTTATTTATCT
>JAPQNM010000003.1:2357394-2362394 GCA_029783475.1 Metacarcinus magister | reverse complement strand
CCTTCTCTTCCCTCTCCACCCTTTACCGTCTTCTTCCCACCCTCGTCCTCAAGTCCTTTCCCCTTTTACCTCCTTCTCCACCACCGTCACCTAGCATCACCATCAGCTGCTCCATATTTACTGAGATTCCCTCGACACTGTGCGCCGTCCTGTCAACACCAGCTGCCGCCAGTAACCTCATAATGCCATACTCAGGTACCATTTGCAATATCGGTATCGCAACGGACATCGATACCATCACCACCACCACTGTCCCCTGTCACTACCACTACCACCACCATCTGCTCCACCATCACCTCCACCTCCACCTCCACCTCCACCTCCACTACACCCCCGCCGCCACCAGCACCACTGCGCAGTAAGGTTGTGTAATACACTTTCAATACTTTCTCTCGCAGGCGCCCGTCATGGTGACCCACTTCTCCGCCTCACTCCTGTTTCTCAATTTTCAGCAACTCTCCGTTAGTTTCTAAGTGAACCAACTCAGCCTATGTGTGAGGATCCTTTGCCTAGGCGGCCTAACTAGTTTATTTTTTTTCAAGAACGGGAAGGACACGTGAGGGCTTTCCAGTAGCACGTGTTCTTTACTCTCTTTCTTTTTTTTTGAGTTGTTATATTATTGTGTGAAAAATCATGAAGTAGTTTGTTAGTGTCGATGTGATGTTTGTTCAAAGCTCACCATAACTAGATAAGAAAGCCAGCTAATCAGATGAGGACACGCCGCTGTTCTTATTGTGCCAGAGAGAGTTGCCTCACGTGGTGCGAGTGAGCGGAGGGCGCGAGGCCAGGCAAGCAGGCCATCCGTCCGTCTGTCCGTCCGTCCGTCTGTCACTCTTACCGCTGCTGTTGATCTATCGTCCTGTCTCTCTCACGAAGGAGGCGTCGTATGAAGCTGTGTGTCTCCATCGTGTTTGTTATGGTGGAAATGAGCAAACGGCCGTCAGCGCGATGTGACCTCGGTGGGGGAGGGGGAGGGGGAGGGTGAGGGCGGGAGGCTCTGGAATCCGACATTACGTGACGGATATAAAGTATGTCGGTGAAAGGAGGAGGCAGAGCCGGGACGTCACGCCATGTGCTTGCATGTATGTATGCAGGTTGTTCTGGCAAGAAATCCGTCCGTAGGTGAAAGGTGTTAGCATAAACTTGAGGCTGATGGCGGTGGTGGTGGTGGAGGCGGTGGTGGTGGGTGGTGGTGGTGGTGGTGGTGGTGCGGGTGTGATGGCGTTGATGGTGGAGGAAGTGAAGGCGGATTTCGTCCTTCACTGCACCTGGAGAGAGAGAGAGAGAGAGAGAGAGAGAGAGAGAGAGAGAGAGAGAGAGAGAGAGAGAGAGAGAGAGAGAGAGAGAGAGAGAGAGAAGGGAGCCAGAGAGAGAGAGAGGGAGAGAGAGAAGGGAGCCGGGGGAAGAGACAGGCATTCCTTCCCATGGTCACCACCGCTGTCCTTGTCTTAGTCCAGGCTTGCATGAAGTGCCGATGGGGGTGTGAGGGCCATGAGGGGAAGAGGGGCGTTAGGGGGGGTTTAGGGGGATAGGGAGGTGGTGGGGGATGGAGACGCGTGGAGGACACAGGATGAAGCCCACTGAAGGAGGAAAAACAATGACGGTTTGTTTATAGGTGTTGTTTTCTAAGTAAGGGGTGGGTGGGGCACTTAGGCAGAGGAGAGGTGACTGGGTGCGTACTGGGATGTAGGGAAAGTGACCAGGCAGGTAGGCCTAGTATATGCTTCTTAATATTATCGTTGCGTTCTTTCTTTCTTTTATTTTATTTAATTTAATCTTTCGTTCCTTTGTTTTTTGTTTTATTTTTTTATTGATTACGTATGTTTGCACTTTTTTTCTTTTGTCTTTTTTTTTGGGGGGGTGGGCGGGTTCTCTATTATGCCTTTCTTCGTATTAGCAGTTATATCTGTTTTAACCTTTTCATTTAGGCCTATGCCATTCATCCTGGAGCCTGGTCTTGCCTTACCTTCCCCTTGCCTTACCTTCATCCATCCACCTTCCCTTTCTCTTTTCTCTTCCATTCACTTTTATCAACATCATCTATTCCATCCTTTCACTCCTCCTCCTCCTCCTCCTCCTCCTCCTCCTCCTGCTTCTCTATTACCTCCCCTGCCACTTCCACTCTCCTTCACCTACATTACTCCTTCACTTCGTTGTTGTGTTGAGTCCATCCCGACCAGCCACATTCTTGTTAAGGTCGTTCGTTGGCTGTGATTATTCTGACGATTCCCGCCACGGCCCTGACTTGGATAAAGGGGGAGGAGGGGGAGGGTCGGGAGCCACTAGGAGGAGGAGGAGGAGGAGGGGACGACGGTAGGGAGTTGGATGGAGGGGGAAGAACTAAAGGGGGGAGGGTTGGGGAGGGTTGGGGAAGGGGTTGTGGGTGAAGGCAGCGCTGGTGGGAGTGTAGTGAGAGAGCGACCGAGTTATTAGCCATTGGAATTTTCTCTCTCTCTCTCTCTCTCTCTCTCTCTCTCTCTCTCTCTCTCTCTCTCTCTCTCTCTCTCTCTCTCTCTCTCTCTCTCTCTCTCATCCCCTCCCCTCGAGCGACTGGTGTGCGATCCCGAATAAACAGCTGATCTGGTTTTCCTTGAGCAACTTACGACTCGTGGGTCTTGTTTACATCCTGTGTTTCGGAGGGAGAAGAGGACACACTCACACACACACACACACACACACACACACACACACGCCCAGGCACTATCTCCTCTCTGTCTCTCTCTCTCTCTCTCTCTCTCTCTCTCTCTCTCTCTCTCTCTCTCTCTCTCTCTCTCTCTCTCTCTCTCTCTCTCTCTCTCTCTCTCTCTCGCTTTAACAGCAGGAGAAAAGAGGTGAAGTAGGTTGGAGTTCATAGTGAAAGTAAGGATTTTTTCTCCTCATTGCCTTCAAACTTGCGCAGTACTCATCGGTTGCTGTGGGTATCAAGTGAGGAAAATGGCATAGAGTTGGAGGCAATATTTACCCGCTAAACACACCTACCTGTTGTGTCGGATTCAATACAGAAGCTAATGTAAAAGATAATCAAAAGTAAAGTTGTGTTGCTTCATATAATAATGAACTAATTTCCTTTTACTTGTGTAATAATCAGAACCTTATCGTGCATTCTACATCTCGTTCTCGCCTCTCAGCTGAGTGTTGCTTGTTTCTACACGACGGGTTTGTGACATGACCTCCTTTCTGGTAGTCATTAAAAACGACAAGGCAACATTGAAAAGTTTAATCTTCATGTATTCTCCTTCTATTCTTCTCGCGTATATGTTTTCACTTCGGGTGCAGACTTTGGCTACGTAGTGTTTCGTCACCTTGTGCAATGCCGTGGCCTCCTCACTTCGCCATCACCAAGGGGGGAAACCCCCTTCAATAGTGGAGTGGGCGCTGCCTCCAGAAGTCAGCTGACCAGACGGTCAGACAAAGGCCCTTCGCCGCCGTGCCGCCGCTCGCGGTAACCTGCGTGACTGAACAACCTCCAGCTAAAAATAGATCGTCAACAGTGGCGCTCCACCAATCAGCGCGCGGCGTGTGAAAGCTGCCTTGGAAACTATGCGGCCGCCGCGCTGCGCTGGACTAGTTCCTCGTTGTGCTGTCCAGACTTGCTGCTGATGAGCTGCAGCCAAGCTTTGTTCGGCAGCACGCCACAGAGACCCTGTACAGGTACAGGTGCTGTTGTGGCTGCATGCCGAACACCTGTCTTAAAGGGCACCCGGAGGAGGAGCGGAGGGTGGAATCCTGCTCATGGCATCTTGGGAGTCAGTTTGTAGGTTGTGACCTCAATACGGTTCTTTCGTCTCATTCCTGCTAACTGTAGGTGGAACCCCCTCACGGAGGCAGCGCTGAACCTCGTCATTCTCACGCAGCCACCTCCGCGACCTTCCTTCCGTCTTGGTGAACCTACTTTTCGCTGCAGGTTACTTCCCTTCACCGAGATTCCGGCAAGGCTGCCACCCCCGAGCTGCACCGTGCACAAGGTCTTTTCCACTCACAAGACCTCTCGCCTGCGTCGTCGCATCTCGGAGGTTCGTGAAAATATCCGCAGAACGTCCTGTACTGCTTCTTGGACACTACTCCTGCTGCTGTCTGTCATCGGGTCTCCAACTATAAACATAATACTCAAGCTTTCTTTTCTTGAACACCGTAGTATTGAGTTGTAAGGAGAAAAAACGAGCCAGTAATTTGAGCCTCCAGTGAGAGGTGGCATTTCGTGGACGTAACTGTAATATCCCTTGCCAGGTGTCGTCAGAGCGTCAGGTGGACAAATCATTTCCTCGCTGAGAACGAGTCATACGTGTTATTTTATTTTCATTAACGGTTACTGCCTTGGTCGTCCCCAGGGTGACTGCCTCCCTCGCATTACTCTGCCCCGACACCCGTTCCAAGCCGAGGCCTCGCGTACACACAGCTGCACCTCCTCCTCACATCCCTTGTGGTGGCATTTCTTTTCTTTTTTTGACATGATTTAAGACAAAGCCACAAAGATTGAAAAGTAATTATAAACTCACCCTCGACTCTAAAGGGTGGGATGTAATTTTTTCAAAGGTGGAGACAAGAATGTGCCGCGTCAGTCCGGTATTCCTGCCAGAGGCGCCGCGTGCTGTACCGAGGCTGTACCCCCTCACGAGGTACCGTTAGCAGCGACCACCCACACTATAGCTGCTTTCTCCTGACGACTCTAAACATTGTGTCAGTCCAATGTTTTTGCTGCTGCGATTGGTGCTGCAGTTGCATTCCACCGTAATCTGTCCTCTCTCGCTTCCTTTGGTTCGTATCGTGTTCTCTGTGCCACTTTTGAGACGATGCTTTCAACACAGTCTTTGTCCGGACCATGTGAGAGCAGCGTGAAGGTGGGCGGGTGGGCGTGGAGGTGAGTGGAGGGTCCGGCATGTGGTTAAAAGTCTTACGTGGTGCCATTGTTTCTATATGAATTCTTGGAGCTTTGTTAGGGAGGCAGGCAGCGAGTGGCCTTCAGCGGATGCCAGGCGGTGGGCGTGTTGGCTTGGTTGCTG
>JAPQNM010000003.1:2334894-2344894 GCA_029783475.1 Metacarcinus magister | reverse complement strand
TCTCTCTCTCTCTCTCTCTCTCTCTCTCTCTCTCTCTCTCTCTCTCTCTCTCTCTCTCTCTCTCTCTCTCTCTCTCTCTCTCTCTCTCTCTTATGTTAGGTGTAATATAATCTTGTTGTTGCTGTTGTTGGTGGATGTGTGTGTGTGTGTGTGTGTGTGTGTGTGTGTGTGTGTGTGTGTGTGTGTGTGTGTGTGTGTGTGTGTGTGTGTGTGTGTGTGTGTGTGTGTATGTGTGTGTGTGTGTGTGTGTGTGTGTCAAAAATATAGCTACTGGCACTTAAACATTCTAAAGGATACCAATGTCATCAGTATTAAAAATAATTATAATAAAAGTATATGTAAGAGTTGTAAGTAAGAGTAAGAAGAAGAAAAGAAGGTGGCGTGTGGGTAGAAGTAGTAGTAATAGTAATAGTAGTAGTAGTAGTAGTAGTAGTAGTAATAGTAGTAGTAGTAGTAATAGTAGTTCCGTTTTATCACTGGATGACTGGCAAGTGAGTTTCCTGAGAATTCAAATGTGTTTCTTCATATATGAGTTTTAACTTAAGGAGGAATTTTTGATATGATAAAAAAAAATTTGTACGTGGTTTCACAGGAGTACAAACTGATTAAGTGTTCATTCAGACATGCTTAACCTTAATTCACTGTTACATCTATACTTGAACATCCAAGTATGTTACCCTTTTCCAGTACATGAACAATTGATCTAAAAGCGGAAAACACTAGAGTATTGATAAAAGGGAACGAATCTAACTGGAAATTGAAGTACTATTTGTCATAAGTATTTTTATTGGAGATGATGTCGTTTCGCTTAAGTCATCTCAGTTACTAACATCACGAGGAGGAGGAGGAGGAGGAGGAGGAGACGGCGGAAAGGGGTCGTTAATCTTTGCTACGTCGTTCTCAGGTATAAAGACGACATCTTCTTTACCCAGGATTGTAGAGGAGGGAAGGATGAAATTGCTACCGTGTTCCTGATTGTTATGATGACTTGGAAGGATGAGGAAGAGGAGAAGTAAGAGGGAGAGGGACAGTGAGAAGGTATTGAGGCGTAACTATATCGTGTAATCTTAGCGTGACTCGTAATGGGATGAAGGTTCACCCTAGCCAATTGGTTATATAATCTGATGTCTACAAGTTGCGTCTCATCATTATTGGGTAAAAAGCTATTCAATTCATAATTTTTGTATTTGCATTGTGTAGAGGGTTAAAAGTTTTAGATTAATATCAATGTTTTTTTCTTCAAATTTGTTTATTAGTCTTCGTATTTTATGGTTACGTTACATCATGGGTCACCAAGGACTTGTCGGGGACTTTGGCTTAGACATAAGAAGATCAGACATTGCAGAGAGTAAGATTTTCCATATGAAAGCTGATTATACTGTTGTAAACACACACACAAACACACACACACACACACACACACACACACACACACACACGAAATAATTAAGCAAGACCAGATAATAATGCAACGACGTACATATGTTCTTTTTTCTCGAACACGAACGCTTAAGACTGTAAACGCGTAACTCAGACAGAATGAATCAGTGATAACAGTGTTCAAAATAAGAGATTAATGTCTAAATAATAAATAGTTTTCCATAGATCTGAATTTTAAAGTGAGGGAAATCCGTATCTGAATGTTTATGCAGTTTGAGGTATTTTCAATTTTTCTCCGGGAGACCAGGAGAATTACCCGGCAGAGCAAGAGGTGCATACAAATAGGCAGAACAACTCACTCCCTCTGACACCATCCTGACATCATTCAGGTTAGGTTAACTAGGTTAGGATAGGTTAGGTTAGGTTGGGTTAGGTTAGGCACTTAATCAGAATCTGCAGAATTTTCCGATCCTTATGGTATGTAATAAGTACTGATAAAAACAATATTAAGAAAATATATATTACGTCCTCACGTAAATTACGTAGATTATAAATAATGAAAAAAGAAAATAGACGCAGGATTGGAATGGGATAGGGTTTAAAAAAAAAAAAAAAAAATTTATGATTTTACAACATAAATTTGTTATATTTGATCGGTATCTAACTTATGAAAAAAAGATATTTACTAAAATATTGATATCATTAAACAAACAATATTAGCTTCTAGGCTAAGATACCAATTGAACTAAGGGCTTTGTTTATTAGTTGGTAATTTCATAAGGAATATCTGATATCTTTTCCATCATCATTGGTAAAGTATTAGATCCACCATACTGATTTTATCATTTGTTTTAACCCAAATAAATTCATTTATAGAAATAAAAGTTTCTGGTAAAATTAACTGAAACTAAGCTGAAAGTCTTACATTATTCCTATGTATAACATAATTTAAAAAAACAAAATCGAAGAGGAAAAAACAAAAAAATTTCCCTGGGTAGAAAAATTGAATAAAATACATCATATGTTGAGATCAATTCTACACATTCATGAGGGTCTGTAAGATGGTTAAACGTGAGGTAAGGTTTAGTTATGAATTGTTTTAAGCTATAACAGTCATTACAAGAATATTCGTGGAAGTTAAGAGTATATGTGTTCCTTACGGGGTAACGTGTCGTGTGTAGGAGTATACGCGGGTTACTGATAGCTATCATATCCTCTTGATGGACCTTGACACTGCAATGAAGGTACTGCATTACATTTTTTAATGAATATAAATAACTTCCATAGCCATTGGCACCGGTGACAGAGTCAGTAGTGAGGATTTTGATCGGCCCGTCATGACCTACCGAGCGGTGGGAATTGAATTGTTTTCTGCCTCTATATACCTAATTATAATGAGCCTTATCTTGATGCAGCAGCATTCAAGAAGGTCAAAGGAAGGCTATGTACACTACAGGAGTAATCAAACAGACTCTGCCATCCTGAACAATTGAATTGTTCCTTACGGGGTAACGTGTCATGTGTAGGAGTATACGCGGGTTACTGATAGCTATCATATCCTCTTGATGGAACTTGACACTGCAATGAAAGTACTGCATTACATTTTTTAATGAAAATAAATAACTTCCATAGCCATTGGTACCGGTGACAGAGTCAGTATTGAGGATTTTGATCGGCCCGTCATGACCGACCGAGCGGTGGGAATTGAATTGTTTTCTGCCTCTATATACCTAATTATAGTGAGCCTTATCTTGATGCAGCAGCATTTAAGAAAGGCAAAGGAAGGATATGTACACTACAGGAGTAATCAAACAGACTCTGCCATCCTGAAATAGTGTATAAAAACTTGTTTTCATCATATTTTCTACTTAAACTAGCTGTAACTCCTTTCGTTTTACTCGTATTGAATTTTCAAGCAATGCTTCAAAATCTGCACATTTTTCCGATCCTTATGGTATGTAACAAGTACTGATAAACACAATATTAAGAAAATATATATTACGTCTTCACGTAAATTATGGAGATTATATATAATGAAAAAAGAAACTAGACGCAAGATTGGAATGGGATGGGTTTGAAAAAAAAGAGAAAAATATTTATGTTTTCACAACATAACTCTTTGTTATATTTGATCGGTATCTATCTCATGAAAAAAAGTTATTTACTAAAATAATGATATCATTAAACAAACAATATTTGCTTCTAAGCTAAGATACCATTTGAACAAAGTGCTTTGTTTATTGGTTGGTAATTACATAAGGAATATCTGATATCTTTTCCATCAACATTGGTAAAGTATTAGATCCACAATACTGATTTTATCATTTTTTTTAAGCCAAATAAATTCATTTATAGCAATAAAAGTTTCCGGTGAAATTAACTGAAACTAAGCTGAAAGTCTTACATTATTCCTATGTACAAAATAGTTTAAAAAGAACAAAATCGAAGAGGAAATTTTGCAAAAAATTTCCCGGAGTAGAAAAAATGACAAAAATACACCATAGGTTGAGATCAATTCTACACATCCACGAGGGTCTGTAAGACGATTAAACGTGTCGTAAGGCTTACTCATGAACTACTTTGAGCTGTAACAGTCATTACAAGAATATTCCTGGACGTTAAGACTATATGTGTTCCTTATGGGGAAATGTGTCGTGTGTAGGAGTATACGCAGGATACTGATAGCTATCATATCCTATTGATGGAGCTTGACACTGCAATGAAAGTACTGCATTACATTTTTTAATGAAAATAAATAACTTCCATAGCCATTGGCACCGGTGACAGAGTCAGTAGTGAAGATTTTGATCGGCCCGTCATGACCGACCGAGCCGTGGGAATTGAATTGTTTTCTGCCTCTATATACCTAATTATAATGAGCCTTATCTTGATACAGCAGCATTCAAGAAGGTCAAAGGAAGGCTATGTATACACTACAGGAGTAATCAAACAGACTCTGCCATCTTACGGGGTAACGTGTCGTGTGTAGGAGTATACGCGGGTTACTGATAGCTATCATATCCTCTTGATGGAACTTGACACTGCAATGAAAGTACTGCATTACATTTTTTAATGAAAATAAATAACTTCCATAGCCATTGGCACCGGTGACAGAGTCAGTAGTGAAGATTTTGATCGGCCCGTCATGACCGACCGAGCCGTGTGAATTGAATTGTTTTCTGCCTTTATATACCTAATTATAGTGAGCCTTATCTTGATGTAGCAGCAAAAAGAAGGTCAAAGGAAGGATATGTACACTACAGGAGTAATCAAACAGACTCTGCTATCTTGAACAATTGAATTGTTCCTTACGGGGTAACGTGTCGTGTGTAGGAGTATACGCGGGTTACTGATAGCTATAATATCCTCTTGATGGAACTTAACACTGCAATGAAAGTACTGCATTACATTTTTTAATGAAAATATATAACTTCCATAGCCATTGGCACCGGTGACAAAGTCAGTATTGAGGATTTTGATCGGCCCGTCATGACCGATCGAGCGGTGGGAATTGAATTGTTTTCTGCCTCTATTTACCTAATTATAGTGAGCCTTATCTTGATGCAGCAGCATTTAAGAAAGGCAAAGGAAGGATATGTACACTACAGGAGTAATCAAACAGACTCTGCCATCCTGAAATAGTGTATAAAAACTTGTTTTCATCATATTTTCTACTTAAACTAGCTGTAACTCCTTTCGTTTTACTCGTATTGAATTTTCAAGCAATGCTTCAAAATCTGCACATTTTTCCGATCCTTATGGTATGTAACAAGTACTGATAAACACAATATTAAGAAAATATATATTACGTCCTCACGTAAATTAAGGAGATTATATATAATGAAAAAAGAAACTAGACGCAGGATTGGAATGGGATGGGTTTGAAAAAAAAGAGAAAAATATTTATGTTTTCACAACATAACTCTTTGTTATATTTGATCGGTATCTATCTCATGAAAAATAGTTATTTACTAAAATAATGATATCATTAAACAAACAATATTTGCTTCTAAGCTAAGATACCATTTGAACAAAGTGCTTTGTTTATTGGTTGGTAATTACATAAGGAATATCTGATATCTTTTCCATCAACATTGGTAAAGTATTAGATCCACCATACTGATTTTATCATTTTTTTTAAGCCAAATAAATTCATTTATAGCAATAAAAGTTTCCGGTGAAATTAACTGAAACTAAGCTGAAAGTCTTACATTATTCCTATGTACAAAATAGTTTAAAAAGAACAAAATCGAAGAGGAAATTTTGCAAAAAATTTCCCGGAGTAGAAAAAATGACAAAAATACACCTTAGGTTGAGATCAATTCTACACATCCACGAGGGTCTGTAAGACGATTAAACGTGTCGTAAGGCTTACTCATGAACTACTTTGAGCTGTAACGGTCATTACAAGAATATTCCTGGACGTTAAGACTATATGTGTTCCTTACGGGGTAATGTGTCATGTGTAGGAGTATACGCAGGATACTGATAGCTATCATATCCTATTGATGGAGCTTGACACTGCAATGAAAGTACTGCATTACATTTTTTAATGAAAATAAATAACTTCCATAGCCATTGGCACCGGTGACAGAGTCAGTAGTGAAGATTTTGATCGGCCCGTCATGACCGACCGAGCCGTGGGAATTGAATTGTTTTCTGCCTTTATATACCTAATTATAGTGAGCCTTATCTTGATGCAGCAGCATTCAAGAAGGTCAAAGGAAGGCTATGTACAATACAGAAGTAATCAAACAGACTCTGCTATCCTGAACAATTGAATTGTTCCTTACGGGGTAATGTGTCGTGTGTAGGAGTATACGCGGGTTACTGATAGCTATCATATCCTCTTGATGGAGCTTGACACTGCAATGAAAGTACTGCATTACATTTTTTAATGAAAATAAATAACTTCCATAGCCATTGGCACCGGTGACAGAGTCAGTAGTGAGGATTTTGATCGGCCCGTCATGACCGACCGAGCGGTGGGAATTGAATTGTTTTCTGCCTCTATATACCTAATTATAATGAGCCTTATCTTGATGCAGCAGCATTCAAGAAGGTCAAAGGAAGGCTATGTACACTACAGGAGTAATCAAACAGACACTGCCATCCTGAACAATTGGATTGTTCTTTACGGGGTAATGTGTCGTGTGTAGGAGTATACGCGGGTTACTGATAGCTATCATATCCTATTAATGGAGCTTGACACTGCAATGAAAGTACTGCATTACATATTTTAATGAAAATAAATAACTTCCATAGCCATTGGCACCGGTGACAGAGTCAGTAGTGAGGATTTTGATCGGCCCGTCATGACCGACCGAGCGGTGGGAATTGAATTGTTTTCTGCCTCTATATACCTAATTATAATGAGCCTTATCTTGATGCAGCAGCATTCAAGAAGGTCAAAGGAAGGCTATGTACACTACAGGAGTAATCAAACAGACACTGCCATCCTGAACAATTGGATTGTTCTTTACGGGGTAATGTGTCGTGTGTAGGAGTATACGCGGGTTACTGATAGCTATCATATCCTATTAATGGAGCTTGACACTGCAATGAAAGTACTGCATTACATATTTTAATGAAAATAAATAACTTCCATAGCCATTGGCACCGGTGACAGAGTCAGTAGTGAGGATTTTGATCGGCCCGTCATGACCGACCGAGCGGTGGGAATTGAATTGTTTTCTGCCTCTATATACCTAATTATAATGAGCCTTATCTAGATACAGCAGCATTCAAGAAGGTCAAAGGAAGGCTATGTATACACTACAGGAGTAATCAAACAGACTCTGCCATCTTACGGGGTAACGTGTCGTGTGTAGGAGTATACGCGGGTTACTGATAGCTATCATATCCTCTTGATGGAACTTGACACTGCAATGAAAGTACTGCATTACATTTTTTAATGAAAATAAATAACTTCCATAGCCATTGGCACCGGTGACAGAGTCAGTAGTGAAGATTTTGATCGGCCCGTCATGACCGACCGAGCCGTGGGAATTGAATTGTTTTCTGCCTCTATATACCTAATTATAGTGAGCCTTATCTTGATGCAGCAGCATTCAAGAAGGTCAAAGGAAGGCTATGTACACTACAGGAGTAATCAAACAGACTCTGCTATCCTGAACAATTGAATTGTTCCTTACGGGGTAACGTGTCGTGTGTAGGAGTATACGCGGGTTACTGATAGCTATCATATCCTCTTGATGACACTGCTATGAAAGTACTGCATTACATTTTTTAATGAAAATAAATAACTTCCATAGCCATTGGCACCGGTGACAGAGTCAGTAGTGAGGATTTTGATCGGCCCGTCATGACCGACCGAGCGGTGGGAATTGAATTGTTTTCTGCCTCTATATACCTAATTTTAATAAGCCTTATCTTGATGCAGCAGCATTCAATTTAAGAAGGTCAGAAAAAGGCTATGTATACTACAGGAGAATTCAAACAGACTCTGCCATCCTGAAATAGTGTATAAAAACTTGTTTTCATCACATTTTCTACTTAAACTAGTTGTAACTCCTTTCGTTTAATCGTATTGGATCTACAATTAATGAATCAAAATCTGCATAATTTTCCGATCCTTATGGTATGTAACAAGTACTGATAAACACAATATTATGAAAATATATATTACGTCCTCACGTAAATTACGTAGATTATAAATAATGAAAAAAGAAACTAGACGCAGGATTGGAATGGGATATGGTTTAAAAAAAAGAGAAAAATATTTATGATTTTACAACATACTCTTTATTATATTTGATCGGTATCTATCATGAAAAATAGTTATTTACTAAAATAATGATATCATTAAACAAACAATATTAGCTTCAAAGCTAATATACCAATTGAACAAAGTGCTTTGTTTATTAGTTGGTAATTTCATAAGGAATATCTGATATCTTTTCCATCAACATTGGTAAAGTACTAGATCCACCATACTGATTTTATAATTTGTTTTAACCCAAATAAATTCATTTATAGAAATAAAAGTTTCTGGTGAAATTAACTGAAACTAAGCTGAAAGTCTTACATTATTCCTATGTATGTACGTACATGTTTCTATTTACCCAAACAGAGGCACTGATACTGGAAATGGACTGGCAGAGGAGGAGGAGGAGGAGGAGGAGAGAATGAGGAAGAGGAGGAGGAGGAGGAGGTGCTTCTGGTGGGAACAAAGATCATCAGTGAGGTCGAACAGATAAAAGTAGTAGACAGCAAACATAAAAAAACACGGACAGAGATCTTATACACACACCACCACCAGGTAAGCACAACAAACAGATAAACAAACACTCACTCCCACAAACACTCATACATTCTTGCATACTTGAGCTGGCTTCCCCATCGAGGACACACAGCTCCGCGTGCACTCGTGGCGTAAGCGTCTGTAATCATCACAAATAGAAGCACTATTTATATCACTGGGTATTGTCTGATGCCACTGCTATCGTATCGTGTCGCAAATGAAGATAAGAAGAACGCCAGCAAAAACAAAGTCGGTGCCATTGGGAGATGTCCGAGGCGTCACAGAACGGTGCATATCTTCCCCCCGCCCGCCTCTCTGATAACAAGACAGATACAGGAGTAATGGAGGGTGTGACGCAGATCCATGAATGAAGCTACGCACTTATGGTACAGCGAGCTCACCACGCACACATGCACGCACGCACAGCACAACTAAGGGGGATGGATGCATGGATGGATGTACAGTATGCATGGTGGTCTGTTTGTCCGCCTGCATTAGTGTTCAGTTCATGGTTTTCCTCTTCATTGTTTTATGGGATTTGCATTATTGTTTTAAGTTTTTTTTTTCCCCCTTTCTAATTAGTTACTGGAGGGTCCTTGCAGCTTGCGTTTGTAGGTGTGCGTGCGTGCGTGCGTGCGTGCGTGCGTGCGTGCGTAGAGAGTGAGAGCCAGAACAGGGTCGTTTCGGTCACGTAGTTAGGACGTGTGAACTGCAAAGAATAGACACTCGAAATGCGTGCGTGATCACGTCTAAGTATGGATGCATTTGTATGCCATGTGACGCTGTGCCGCAGTGATCACCTTTGTAGCTTTTTTTTTCCTCCGATTTTAACATTATCAAGTAAAGTCAATGCGTGTTATAAGGTATGTTAGAGTTACCTCCCTTAGTGTTTTTGACTAGACATTTACTTGTTTATGACGTGGTAAGCTGATGAAGTGTCAGATAGATAGGTAAGCGAGTCTACAACACATTTGATCACCTCTGCAACACGGGTGAAACAAATGATCGTTGAATACAGCGTGATAAGGGACTATCTAACAATAACTTATTTGTGTACGTATTTACCAGCATCTAATAAGGTTCTACTCTTCGTGAGGGTGCAATTACGTAAGCTTGTAAACTGATATTGTCTTATGTTGCGCTTGCTGATGAAATGAGACGTTTGTGTCAGCTACATCATTATATATTAGTGTCACTGCCTCTGTTGTTCTAAGAGTTACGTGTCTTAGTCCTTTTGTTCATCCTCCAATAAAGTAGACAGTGCTTTTTTTTCTGCATCAACGTACAGGTAGAGAAAGGAAACAGAGACTAAAAAAAGAAAAGACAAACAAAAGTAGTAAAATTTATAAAAGATAA
>JAPQNM010000003.1:2309894-2329894 GCA_029783475.1 Metacarcinus magister | reverse complement strand
AATCCCCTCTCCTATGAAACAATTGTTCTCACACACACACACACACACACACCAGCGCTGCCCTGCCTGGTAAAGTATCTTATGAGTGGGTGGGGAGTGGGCGTGGCAGGGTAGGAGGAGTGTGGGTGGCGACTGGAGAGAGAAGAAAAGTTGAACGAGAGAGAGGAACCGGCCGCCTGGGAACAGAATGAGGCGTAGCGGCCATGTTGAAGGGACAGAAGGCATGTGGTGTGTGAACTTGTTTGTGTTGTGTGTGTGTGGAAGGGGGGGGGGGGATGTTAGGTCCAGTGGATGAATCAAGGAGTGGATGAATGAGTGGATAGTTTCGTGAATGAGTGTGTGAGGTGGTCAAATATTAAGCAGGTGGGATAGTAAGGATTTGAGGGTAAGATGTGTGTGTGTGTGGTTAGGATGAGTGAGTGAGTGAGTGTGGATGAGTGAGTTATTAGGTATTGAGTTCGTAAACCTGTGAGTGAATGGGTATGAGGATAATATTGTTTTTTACTGAAGAAGAACAAGACCAACGACAACAACAACAGCAGCAGCAGCATCAGCATCAGCAGCATCACGAGTTGGACGGAGCGGTGCAGGACGTGGCGAATGCGTGGGTGGAGACAGGATGTGGATGAGAATTCCTGGAGAGAAGGGCGATTCTGGTGCAGACACAGGTGAAGGGGAGGTAATCTGAGACGCAGACACACACAGAGACACACACACACACACACACACACACACACACACACACACACACACACACACACACACACACACACACACACACACACACACACACACACACACACACACACACACACACACACACACACACACACACACACACACACACACATGCACATATACACACACATATGCACATATACATACAGGAGAGAGAGAGAAAAGAGAGAAAGAAAGAGAGAAAGAGAGAGAGAAAGAGAGAAGTAGGGGTGTGGTTCCTCCGTTGGCCTACTTAACATGCCTCTCGAAGTGACTTCATCCCCCCACCCCCCCAACCTCCCCAACACCCCCACCACAAAAAAAAAATTCTTTACAAAACTTTCACAACATTATTTTCTATATTTCTTTCCATATGTATTTTAATTGACAGTGACATTTTGAGCGTTCTTTTTTACATGCTAATTATTATTATTATTATTATTATTATTGTTATTATTACTATTGTTTTTCATATATATATTACTTAATTTCACTGTTTTTTCTTTCTTCCTACTTTCTTTCCTTTCTTCCTTTCTTCTTCTTTTCACATCCATCCTTCCAGCACTTTAGACTTTCTCCAAAATATTGATTCTTTTATTATTATCTGATTTTTTTTCTTTGCCCTACTGCAGAAAATTCTTTATCTATGTTATTTTACTTATTGTATTATCTATATCTATTTATTGTTTTCCTATCTTTTTCTTTTCACCCTTTCAGCCTTGTATTATTTTTCTCTTTTTTTTATCTTTCTTATTTATTTCCAATCATTTTTATTTGTTCCGATCCATCTTGAGCACACACACACACACACACACACACACACACACTCTCTCTCTCTCTCTCTCTCTCTCTCTCTCTCTCTCTCTCTCTCTCTCTCTCTCTCTCTCTCTCTCTCTCTCTCTCTCTCTCTCTCTCTCTCTCTCTCTCTCTCTCTCTCTCTCTGTATCTATCTATCTATCTATCTATCTATCTATCTATCTATTTCTCTTACTCACCTTCCAATCTTTCCTCCTCTTTTCTTCCTACTTCCTTTAACCTTCTTCTGAAACTTGACAATAATTTCTCCTCATTCTCTATCCCATATTTTTTTTTCATCTTCCTTGTCCTTTATTCTATTTCCTTGTTTTACCTGCTTCTTATTTTATGTGTTATTTCCCCTTTCTTTTCTCCCTCTCCCATTTTCTTCTTACTCTCTCCTCTTGCTCTTTCCCCTTCGTCCCTGACCCTAACCACGCCCATCCTTGAGGCTAATTCTCTTTTGTTACCTGCTTGCAACAGTGCTATTATTAATGTTCTCTGTAGGATAGGTAAAATAGTTCTCTCCCTTATGTGTGTCTCTCTTTTTCTCCTTCCTTCCCTATCTTCCTTTGTACAGTAATTCCCTCTTACTTATTTTTTTTTATTTCTTATTTCGTTTCTTGTTTTCCTTTCCCTTCTCTTTTTCTTTTGGTTTTTCAGTTTGTTTTTCTTTTTTTTGTATTATTTGTTCTTCTTATTCTTTTATTTATCGGTGTTGCTGCTTCTAAGGTACTGATACATAATTACAGGTAACATTATACTTCACCTCGTATTGGTGTGTGTCAAGTGTTAATTAATTAGTAGGTCACAGGTAGTATACTATAGTTCACCTGGTCACTGCAGCAAGAACCACTTCACAACTTCACCACTTCTTCACTTCACCACTTCTTCTATTATCTTGCGTTGTGATGTATTTTTCGTGTATGTATTAAGTGTTGACACGATTGAAGGCAAGGTGTATAAAGACTGCAACTTGATAAACTAAAACAAAAAATGGAAATATATGCTAGAAGGAATTTCATTTTTTTTTTTTTTTACTAGAATCTTGAATGTTTTTTTTATTTTCTTTCTTTTTATTCTTATTTGTGTTTTTTTCATATATATACTATACTGCATTTCCTTTTGATGTCAAGGCAAGGCAAGGTTAAATTATCCATTGTAGTCATGCCAGTCAAAATGATCCACATCCGGATTCAGCACAAAGTTCATAATATCAGCTATTTTAGAGGTATAAATTGTCAGTTAGATGTGTGTCAGTCAGTTTCGTCAGTCAAGTTAGTTTCAACCATCCAAGTTTACCTTTCCACTTAAGCTCATGAAGTGAATCACAGTTGATATCGCAATTCAACATGAACTTTCTTACCCATACAGAGAGTCATGTCGCAAAAAAAGAAGAAAAAAAAACAGCTCACTCACCACTACATCATATAAGGGTCCTGAGAGCCTTTCATACCATTTCCTGCAGAGGGCGGTCATGATTTGGCATTCTTTACCTCTTTTCCCCTTTCCGGACCTCACCCTTCCCTTGGCCAGTCTTCTTTTGTGTCACAGGTAACAAAAAGAGGATCTGGAAGTCGTCATGAAGCTGCAGGTGACATAGGGAGGGAGAGGTGAGGTGAGGGGCGACGGTAGCGGCAGTAGTGATGGGGTTAGGGGGGGTTCGTGACGGGACAACAGTGACACACACGAGCGTGGGTAATCACCGTCTCGTCCGGATTCCACGCGTCCCAGCTTTAGGATTCCTCGCGTCTGAGTTTAAGGAGGCGGCTTATCTGATGCCCTCCACCTGCCCTACCGGCCATCCTCCACGGCCCTGCAGCAGAGTCACTCCATCTCAGCCATGAAAGTATTGAGTGCAGCAAAAGCGTAGTAATAAGGAATGTGTAAGAACAAGAATTAGATGCAGTACAAACCTGCGTTTATATATATTTTTCCCTCGTTTTCTTCCATGTTTTTTCTTATTGTAAAGTGTATATGACTGTTATTTTGTTGGCTGTGTGTGTGTGTGTGTGTGTGTGTATAATCATTTCCTGGAAGGTTTGGTGACTACATGACGGGGAACATTCCAAGCATCACATGAGACTCATTCCTTCAGACGAAATACCACAACGTAGTTCCACAGTCTGATTCCTTCCATGAACTCCCTCGTGTCTGTCTGTCTCGCCACACTGCCTGCCTCTCAGTTTTATTCTCGCTCAGTCTGATGGATAGAATGTTTAAATGGTATTCGCTCTGTTGCGTTCGTGTCTCATTCCAAGTCCTCATATCGTCATCGTGATACATAATTTTTCTCTCTTTCTTCCCTAAGGTCACCGCTGCTATTGCGTTTTAATCATTAATATTTTCCTTTTATGTTTTCATACTAACAAAATCATCACCATCGCCCTTTACGTATGTTTCCACACGCGGCAAATATTACAAAATGTGTTTTCTCTTACCATATATACCAGTCATTTGTGAGGCAAGTGAAGCTATGCCAACACCAATCATTTTCACATCCGTATGGAATCAAATATCATTAACACCACGTACACATCACCACACCAGTGTCATACTAAGCTTTAAACAATACAATAACAATATATTTTATACGTTACGTGAGCATCGTCATACCAAAACAAAAATAAGTACTTGTCACATGCGACGCAAGGGATGTAGATGCTCTTTTGTTGCGTGCACACTGCAAGTATCGTGGCACAACCGCAGAATCGGGCTTCGCTTAGAGACAGACAGGCAGACACACCTCAATGGCGCCACCCACTGTACCGCAAGTCACTTCAGGTGCAGGGATGCGGCGTGTGGTTCAATGGAGGCTGGTGTGGCTGTCTGGCTGGCTACCTGATCCTTCCTCTCTCCTATTCTTCCTCCTCCTCCTCCTCCTCCTCTTTCTTCTCGTCCTCCTCCTCTTACTCCTACTCGTCCTCCTTCTCAAAGCCAGTTAAAACACGTGGCTGGCTCGGGATATCAAAAAGCAGACGTGCAAAAAAGTGTAAGTTAAACTAACCCCGACCTTACAGCACACTCCAGTCCAGGGTTGTTGCTGAAGTTAAATACTGGTAAACGACATTGGGAAAAAAAAAAAGTAAAGTATGTCCAGGGAAACTTTTACTTTACACACACACAGCGAAGGTGGAGCGTGTGAAAGAGGTTATGTATGTGTGTATGCATGTATGTATGTATGTGTGCATGTGTGTGTGTGTGCGTGCGTGTGTGTTTGTGTGGAGTGTTGATATAAGTTATTTCCACTCCATTAGGTGTGGTTGAATGTTATTAGGGATTTCTGGTTTCAATTAAAGACTTATTACTGATGAAATTAGGGTCAATTATAGTGTTCAATTGTAGCTTTTTGTCATTTGATGTTGACTTTCATGTTATTTTTTGTGTTCTCTTTGTTAGCATTCACACACACTCACTCAGTCTCTCTCTTTCTCTCTTTCTCTCTCTCTCTCTCTCTCTCTCTCTCTCTCTCTCTCTCTCTCTCTCTCTCTCTCTCTCTCTCTCTCTCTCTCTCTCTCTCTCTCTCTCTCTCTCTCTCTCTCTCTCTCTCTCCTCTCTCTCTCTCTCTCTCTCTCTCTCTCTCTCTCTCTCTCTCTCTCTCTCTCGCTCTCTCTATGACGTATGGAGACATTTGAATTGGCTGTGGAGTAAATAAGAATTAGAAAAAAAACTATCATTATTGTTTCCCTTCAAAGTGGAAAGAAGTAGTTTCAGAAGAGGCGTTATTGTATCTGTATTGTAGTTGTCATCGGAAGGTTGGCGGTGCAGACGAGGAGGAGAAAAGAAGCTGGTTAAGAGAAGAAAGAATGTGGAAATGATCTGATTTAGACTACAACATTTTAGTTAATGAAATAATGAAAATGATGGTAATACTACTACTACTGACTTCTATTATTGTTTCTACTACTATTACTACTACTACTACTACTACTACAACTACTACTACTACTACTACAATTATTGCTAATATTGATAATGAGAGTGATGATAATAATAAAAATAATAATGATAATAATATTAATGCAAATAATAATAATAAGAATAACAAAAACAACAACAACAGCAACAATAGTAACAAACGACCCCCCCCCCTCCAAAAAAAAGAGAATAACGACGTAGGTAAACCTTGGTTCTGCTAACAAAGGACTATTTCCTCACCTGCAATCTTATCTACCATTTATGCACGTACACACATTCATGTAGACGTGTGTGTGTGTGTGTGTGTGTGTGTGTGTGTGTGTAAATATATACATACATACATATATTCGCCTCCTTGGCTCCACTAGCAGTAAGCAGAGCAGGAGAATAATGGTGTTAGGACAAACATGGTTACGTAAACATGACACGAATCAAGACTCACTCCTTGATTAGGGATGAGGAAAGAACACACTGGTTCTTGGGAAACTGTTACACATGTGCTAAATATCACAAGGACACCCACATGTGCTCACACTCTCCTCAGGTAGAATTTCCAAATATGTAGATTTTGACATTTTATGAATTTCTTATCAATTCCAGCGCTCTTAATTTCCACCTACCACTGAGTTGGGGGTAATGATAAGTATGTGAGAATGCTAAGTATGTATTTTATCGGGTATATTTACACCTCACTAACGTGTCATATGTTAGTTCATCTTTATTTACATTTTTATCTATTTTACTACACAGGTCAAGGAAGCAGAACGAAAAGAAAAAGACAAAAAATGGAGATATATAGTGACAATGTTCCACAAGACGCAACGTTCTAATTCTTAACCAACTTCGGAAATTAGTCCCTTGGAAACGTGGAAATCAGAAAAAATAAAATAGAAAAAATGAAGAAAAAAAAAACAGGAATTTAGAATATTTCAGAAGTGTGACCATACAGGAGGCGAAAGAAGGAAGGAAGGAAGAAAGGAGGATATTGGTTAAGTCTTACATTAACTAAGCATTCCCTTGTATTAGTCATTCACCTTCCAGTATTTCCTCTCTGAATGCCCGCGTGGGTGTAGTAGCGTTGGTCAAGCTGCTGATCCAAATACCCAAGTGAACCATATCACTAGTTGCACCACACACTTTGTACACAAGCATTGCGTTTATTAAGTATTACAACTTATGTATGCTTGGGCAACCGCAATGTGGCTGAAGGTAATATGTATAATTTACGTATCATTTGCATTAAAAAGGAAAATATTAATAATCAATGAATTGAAATACATAAATGTGATAATTGGGAGTTATGCAATTGAGGGGAAGAGATGGTGTTAAATATAGTTATAAGCTAAGACTTAAATGTAATTGCAAGGCGCCACAGGTGTAATCAAGGCATAATGAGGGGCGTTTAGGATGTGAATGGAGTGCTGGAAGGAGGTAGAAGGAGGGTGACACGAATGAAAAGGGAATATTAGTGTATTGGAGACAGTGTACGTGTTAAGGATAAAAACTCTAACTCTTGTCTACGAATAAGGACGCGAATAGGACATGATGATGCGTCTTTAATGCTACACTCAGGCCAGCAAGGAGCAGGGTTCGATCCCACGCTCTGCCGGGTAACAGGCGAAGGTGTTACCACTGAACCATGTGTGCGTGTGTGTGTGTGTGTGTGTGTGTGTGTGTGTGTGTGTGTGTGTGTGTGTGTGTGTGTGTGTGTGTGTGTGTGTGTGTGTGTGTGTGTGTGTGTGCGTGTGTATGTATGTATGTATGTATGCAAACTGGTGTAATCCCCATATCTCTACTTTATCCATTGTAACGAAAAATTTCCAGTAATTTTCAAGAGCGGACAGACGGAACAGCCTTGAGGGGAACAGCTGCACGCCCTGCGGAACTCTGTGCTCACGTGCGCCTGCGGTACCTGCCTGGCTTGTGACCTATTTAGGAGTGGCAGCCCTGCGTGCGCGGCAGAGAGCTCTCTACGTCTGCATGTCTGACTGTCTGGCTGTCTTTCGGTCTGTCCCTTATAGTAATAATAGTAGTAGTAGTAGTAGTAGTAGTAAAAGTAGTAGGCAAGTATTTACAATCATTTTAAAAGACACGCCCTCTTACTCTCTCTAGTCACTCCATAATATTAACACAGAAATCAAAACTTTGATCAGAGGACCAACACGCGGGGGAAAGCTGAAGGTTCAAGGATCACAGAAGAGAGTGAAGGAGAATGGCGAGTGTTGGAGGCAGGCAAGGGGAGGGAGGGAGCAGCAGTGAAGGGGGATGAGGAGGAACGTGCTGGAGGAGGGAGTGCCAGGGATACTTGACGAGTGCAATGGCGTGGTGCAGGTGTGAGGTGAAGGGATATGCCGGCAGGTGAAGGGCGGGGGCTGCAAGGGGTGGGTGTGGAAGGGAAAGGTAGTGATGGGTGTGGGAAGGGTGGCATAGGGTGGATAGGGAATGGGGATGCGTGGAGTAGTGATTGTGGATGAAGGCTAGTTGCAGGGTGTGGTGTGGTGTGGTGTGGTGTGGTGAAGGTTGGAGTGGTAGGGTGGAGTAGGTGTGGTAGAGAGTGGAGGGTGTGGTGGAGTGATGGAGGTCAGACGGGTGTGGTGGTGTGGTGGTGAGTGGTGTGAGAAGGTGTGGCTTAATGAAAGTAAGGCAGGTGTGTGTGTGTGTGTGTGTGTGTGTGTGTGTGTGTGTGTGTGTGTGTGTGTGTGTGTGTGTGTGTGTGTGTGTGTGTGTGTGTGTGTGTGTGTGCTGCTGCTGCTAACGGGATGAGGTGTAAGTACAATTCGTTCGCCTCAAGTTAAACGTGTTAAGGTTTTCCTGTATGTGCTGCTACACTTGAGATCCTGAGAAGGGAAAGTCTCCTGCTCAAAACTAGTTACAGAACACCTTAAGCACTCACTGGTCCTACATCACGCCATCCCTCCCTCTTCTTAACGTTGCAATCCTTATAACTTACATATTTCCCCACCTTGTTAAGTTACTCAAAAGCAAAGAAAGAAGATAGTCAGTCATTCTTTTCTTTTATTTATCTCATTTACGTAACGCTACTGACTTGCTGCTTCTTGCGACATTAATCCTACAAACTCATTTATTTGTCATCATCCCCGTAGTCTTACTCATGGTCAAGACACAATGATGCTGAGTATTTCCAGCACAATGAACAACAGCCTCCAAGCGACTTTGAACGTAACCATGTGGCAATAACTCTCTAGACAGAAAAGTTAGCTTCGTGCTCTTGTCTCTATCCTGCGAATTTTCTGTACCGCTAAGATGTGATGTAAAAGAATGCAAAGGATGCCGTTCATTCAAACCAGCAACATGAAACTGCTAGATAATGATGATAATTCCACAATATAAAGGACTTTCGTTATTTTTTTTTCTTCTGCTTTACATTATTCAAAGGTCTCAGTTTCATTTCCTTTAAAAGTAAATGGATGTGTGTTTATTACTTTTTCTTTACTGCACTATTGTTTCATTTCCTCGTCTGTCTGTGCTCCAAGTATGTACGTACGTATGTATGTATGTCTTGCAAACAATGATACTTTAAAAAAAAAATCAATTAGTGAAACATGGTTTGAACTTTATTAAGACGATTGCTTCTCTTCTCTACTCGTCATTATCTCCGTGTGTTTTTGTCGTATCATTATTACTATTTTTTTTTCTGAGCTGCACCTCCTAGTTGAATATTTAATCCCCTGAGTAGGATAAGACGGTCATCAGCTTACACTCTTACTACATACATACTTGAAAAGAAAAAAAAGGAGCAAGCTGTGATGTAAAATGAAACAAAACCTTTTTCCCTTGTTGTTGGTGAGGACTAATGACGCAGGGCTGAGTGTACAGTGTGCTGGTGCTGTAAAGTGCAGAATGGCAGAGGTAACTACACTGTGTCAGGTATGAATAGTGTTGGGGTCAGTGAAGGTCAGGTTAGCAGTAAAAGGTGATGGTGTTACAGGTGATACGCCGTGAGATACTGCATGGAATAACAAGTATGAGTGTGAGTATGAGTGACTGCAGTAATAAGCGAGTGTTGCATCTCTGGGTGTGGCTGACTGGCTAGTGGTATGAGTAAGTGGAGTAAGTGGAGTTAGTGGTGGTGAATGGAGAATGTCGTGGGTGGGGATGAGAGATCGAATGTCTGGGCGTCTGGGTGTGGCAGGTGAGAATTATAATGAGAGGTGTGCCAGATCTGAGGGCAAGCGAATTAAAAGGTGAAGCAGGTCAGAGGCGAGTCACGGGATGTGTGTGGTTGGTCATGAGGCTGACTAAGGAGAGTCTTGTGATGAGAAGACTAGAAAGAAAAAGAGAGAGAGAGAGAGAGAGAGAGAGAGAGAGAGAGAGAGAGAGAGAGAGAGAGAGAGAGAGAGAGAGAGAGAGAGAGAGAGAGAGAGAGAGAGAGAGAGAGAGAGAAAGGTTACCAACTACGCCACAGCCATACTTCCCGGAAGCCTCTTAAATTTGCCTTCCTCCTCCCTGATGACAGGAAGGACGCACTTATGAAGCAGGACAATGCCCCCTCCCCCCCCTCCCCCCCTCTCAAACACCTTTCTCTATCTCTCTCTCTTTTTTTTCTCTCTCTCTCATGCACATACATACTCAAAAAACATTTCACTTTCTTCCTTCTTCATCGGTAATAATCATCTGTCCACCGCCTAAGAGCCTCCATCCACACCTTCGTCACCGCTCTACACAGTCCAAGGAGGTAGTATAGGGGTGAGACGAGGTCGTATTAGTGTAGCGTCTGTTAGGGGGTCGTTGTAACTGTTGTTTTTTTCTGTTATATATAGAAAAGGGAATGAATTGTTGCAAGAATGAGTGAATGAATGAATGAATGAATGAATGTGTGTGTGTGGCGTGAGGACTGTGTATGAAGGAGAGCTAAGGATGATAGTCAGTCAGTCAGTCAATCAGTTAGTCTGTCAGTCAGGCTTTTCGTCTCAAGTGTGTGTGTGTGCGTGTGCGTGTGTGTGTCTGGCAATTTTTTTTTTTTTCATGATTGACAAGGAAGTTATCAAGAGAATGTGAGATAAAAACTAACCCTTTTTTTTTCTCTCACTCCCTCTATCCCTCTATCTATTTATCTATCTATCTATCTATCTCCATACATTTCGACAAACAAACCGGATGCAGATCACTCCTCCTCTTCCTCCACCACCACCACCACCACCACCACCACCACCACCACCACCACCACCACCACCACCACCACCACCACCACTTCTTCCTCCACCGGGAATTCACACTCACTATGGAATTTCCGGAAGGTGTACAAGGCCGTCGCGAAGGCTGGCGGTCAGGTAGGATGTCACGCTTTGAGGCTCAGCAGAAGGTAGTGGTGGTGGTGGTAGTGGTGGTGGTGGTGGTGGTGGTGGTGGTGATGGTGGTGGTGGTGGTGGGTGAGTGTAGACTAAGCTTCATGTGTACTTGGTCTTCTTGGAAATGTACAGTTTTTACTCTTGCGGTGATGATGCTGTGGTTGTTTTGTTCTTGTTCTTGATCTTGTTCTTGTTCTTGTTCTTGTTCTTCTTGTTGGTGTAGGTACTGGTGGTCTGGATAGTAGTGGAGGTTGTGATGGCAAACGTAGTAGTAGTAGTAGTAGTAGTAGTAGTAGTAGTAGCAGTAGTAGTAGTAGTAGTAGTAGTAGTAGTAGTAGTAGTGGTGGTGGGGGTGGTAGTAGTGGTGGTGGTGGTAGTGGTGATGTCCTTTATGTTTGTGGCGGAACAGATGAGAGGAGGAAGGCAAGTCCTCTGTAGCGATCAAGCGTCACCATCACTGCCATGCAAATGACGAGACGTTTTTTCGTCCTCTTCAAGAATACAACATTTCATAGCAGCAACTGGTTATGAAACATCGATGTGCTGAGGTGCAAACTAATCTACCTACATACATATATCTCTCGTTTTGCAAAATATACTACGGGTTTACGTTTTGAAACAGTTGAGAGTTGTCTGTTAACATATTTAATTCACTCTAATATTTTTTGTTCTCGTTTTCCTGGTAGTTCTTGGTGTCATGGCACCTTCGAAGCCTTATTTTGGAGCCCTCGAATGTGCTTTAGAAAATTATGCTACATTTGTAATTATTTATCTGACTATAAATAAAATATAATGTGATCCTCATTTATACTCGAAAAATGCACATAATGAACCAATCCATTTATATATCCATGTATCTAACTATCTATCTATTTATCTATCTATATATACATATGTGTGTGTGTGTGTGTGTGTGTGTGTGTGTGTGTGTGTGTGTGTGTGTGTGTGTGTGTGTGTGTGTGTGTGTGTGTGTGTGTGTGTGTGTGTGTGTGTGTGTGAATGTGTGTGCGTATGTTCCTAGCACCATTCGCTTTATTTACTTTACCATATGTGCCCTGAGGCCTACACAAGCTTGATGTCCACTGTCTACAGTCTACACAGTCATTCCCTACGGTGCTACAGCGACAATTTAGTGTGACATTGCCTTGACGCAACATCCATCTTCGAAAAGTAAACACTGAAAAGGGCAAGAGGTATGTTTTACTTGGTGTACTCCCTGTCATACTGCCACGTTATACTCACAAGGAAATTCAATATAGAACTTTAAAACAAAAGAAATGTTGTTATTTCGGCTGCGATGAAAAACAAAATGTAATCAGAAGTATCACAATAACTTTTGAATGCTTTGGTTCTACGCAGAGGTGTGTTGTGGTGATGTATTTTCTGTAAGGGAAGACTGACTATAGGTTCAAACAAAAGCATACCTAATACTTAAGATAGCCTTGATAATTTCTACATTGGGAAACTTACACACATTTTTCTGACACTTCTGCTTACCAATTACAGCGCCATATATCCTGTACACTCGGCTACGAAATTACATCATTCATCATTCTAGACCATCAATTACCCACAATAGTAATTTTCAAGCCTAGAACATGGTCAGTCAAGCCTATTAATTCAAAGTTGGGTGGACATTTACCTCAAAATCATGAAACCATAACTAATCAACAAGAAGAGTGAGAAAATAGTTAACTTCCTCCCTTCTTAATTATAATAGACTTCTCAAACTATTGTGATCATCGCTAAATAATTAATGGGTATATTTCTTCATTACATCCCATATACTATTTTCGTTACTTTTTTCCTTCTCACTTCTTCTATCCCAAAACTACATATGCATCGCTTTTAATTAAACTTTATTTATGTTCTTCTCTATATCGCCTACAATTACATTTGGTTTTATTGCTCCTCATGTCTGTTCCCATTTTTATCTATATTTTGTAGTTCCTGTTTCACACATTATTTCGTCCGTGGTATCTTTCTTTTCCTATTTCCATTTCCATTATATATAAATGTAAAAAAAGATGGAATATTGGCACACATTCATAGAAATACGTAAATTGGACGAGAAATATATACAACATAGATTGGATACATAAAATAATACAAGTTGTACAGTATAAATATGAAAGAATATATCAGTCTGTGCAATGCAGATATAGAAGAAAAAATATTGTGTAGTTCATTGAAAAGGAAAAGTTAGTTCATTGCAATCATTTGTTGAGTGACTAAAATACATATGAATGATTGGATTGATTTGTGTTGTAATAGAGGTACTTAAAGGGTGATTCCCGGTCATAGTAACACTTAACACCATTGACAATAGAAGAAGATTCACTCCATGGACTTGCATCAAATAGGAATTCAAAAACATATATCATATTCATCAATTTTTTTTCTCTCCATTTTTTTTTCTCTCTCTCTCTCTCTCTCTCTCTCTCTCTCTCTCTCTCTCTCTCTCTCTCTCTCTCCCTCTCTCCCTCTCTCTCTCTCTCTCTCTCTCTCTCTCTCTCTCTCTCTCTCTCTCTCTCTCTCTCTCTCTCTCTCTCTCAATTCAAGATAATTATTTAACCTAACTATTTATTTTCCTAACTTCACATCATAGGAAGAAAAAAAGTCAGCGTGTTAAAAATAAAAAAGGTTTAGCATATTAAAATGAAAAAAAGTTCAGCATATTGAAAATAATCATCTCCAGAGGTAAATATATTTTCAGCTTTCAGCCACTGAGAATATCTTGTAACAGGTGAAGGACGAGAGAAAGCTTAGACCTCCAAGAACAAAACACATACATGGAATTCCAACACTTCCGGTTGTGTGTGACTCTACACATTCCTCGTTCATTTAGTTACCTGCAGAACGTGCTGGGCAACGAAGGTGTGAAGGAAAAACAAAGCAGAAGGAAGAAATATTTGCGTGTTTGCTACAGGAAAATACATGTCTAACGTTCATTTCTGTCACCATGACAGTCTGTCTGCCTCTTGTCACAATGACAGAACGTGAAGTGAAAATGCAGATTCATAAATATACATTTATGTTTATGTTTATATATATATATATATATATATATATATATATATATATATATATATATGTATATATACATATACATATGTGTGTATATATATGTATATATATATATATATATATATATATATATATATATATATATATATATGTATATATATATATATATATATATATATATATATATATATATATATATATATATATATATTTACATATACAATATTTATGTTTATTTATTTGTTTATATTCATTTATTTATTTATATTCATTTATTTATATAATTACCAGTCTGAGTGCATAAGTTTAGAGGTGAGCAGAGATAGAGCTTAATTGAGTAGGGGAGAAGGTCGGTGAGGTTTAATATAATCAAAAGAACAAAAGTTTGCCTTGCTTCCAGAAAGCCTGATAAGACCAGGGCAACACAACACGTCAGAGCGGCGAATCCAGGAATTTAATTCCATTGCCGCGGTCACGTAGGTGCAGAACTGGAGAGTGCAGACCTGCAACCATTCTATGGAAGCAGCGTGTGGTGGGCGGCGAGGCACGTGCACGCCTCAGAAAGGGAACTACATATGTATATGAAATACAGCCAACTCCATAACCTCTTTTTATTTATTTTCGTGTTCATTGTGTCAGACAGCGGCACAGAAGGCATCAGAGATAGAGAAGGAACAAAATATTTTATTTCACTGATATACAGAGTTTGCACGCGTGTGTATCAGGAGATACGTGTGTGTGTGTGTGTGTGTGTGTGTGTGTGTGTGTGTGTGTGTGTGTGTGTGTGTGTGTGTGTGTGTGTGTGTGTGTGTGTGTGTGTGTGTGTGTGTGTGTGTGTGTGTGTGTGTCGTGTCTGAGTGAATGAGTAATGGATCGATGTATATTCGAAGAGTCAAAGTTCAAACTAAATATAAAAATAATATAATATAAAAGTGTGAAAGTTACAGGAAAACCGAAAGAGAGAGAGAGAGAGAGAGAGAGAGAGAGAGAGAGAGAGAGAGAGAGAGAGAGAGAGAGAGAGAGAGAGAGAGAGAGAGAGAGAGAGAGAGAGAGAGAGAGAGAGAGAGAGAGAGAGAGAGAGAGAGAGAGAGAGAGAGAGAGAAAAAAAAACTACTACTCAAAAACGTATATACAACAAACCTGCAATTCACTATCTTCCATAATAACACTTTTTTTTTTTTTTTTTTTTTTTGAACACATTTAAACAAAAAATGCATCAACATAAAAAAAATGAAATCCCCTTTTAAATGTTCCGTCCACTACGCACACACACACATACATACATACATACATACATACATACATACATACATGCATATCACCAGGCATCAAAACATGACAGACAGACTGACATATCCAACCAGTTTCTCATATGTCAACATCATACAAGAGGAAGAATCAATGCATGTATGTATGTGTGTGTGTTATATCTATCCATTTATATTCCTCACACAAAAAACACAACCTAACCTCACCATCTATCATGCACACACTACATCAATAAAACACATTGTCCAGTGCAGCGCGCATAGACGAGGAAATAGTGACATTCAGTAAACAATAAATGGAAAGATGAATAAGAAAAGAGGAGAAGGAATAGTTATAAATACATAGGAAGTACAGGTAGAGCAAGAGACTATTTGACCTATGAGTAGACGGCCTGTATACTACAACTTTCTACTAGGAGAGAAAGAATGATACAGTAGTAGAAAAAGAAGGCGGAGGAGAGGGAGGAGAAGGAGGAGGAAGAGGTGGAGGAGGAAGAAGAGATAGCAGGTTGAGAGGAAAAAGAAGAAAGGGACGATGCGGTACCAGATAAAGAGGAGGAGGAGGAAGTAAAAGGAGTAAGAGACAGCAGGTTAACAAGAGAAAGAAGATAGAAGAAGGTGATAAGGAGATGACATGTATATAGAAATAAGAAAAGGGAAAGGAGATAACGAAAGAGTGGGTGGAAAGAGGAAGAGGAGGAGGAGGAGGAGGAGGAGGAGGAGGGAGAGGTGGTGTAGATAAATAGTCACAGCTGAGGAGGAGGAGGAAGTGAAGGAGAAGGAGAAGGAAGGTGAGAGTTAAACATCATTATACTGTCTCACCATGACCCTCACAAGAATTCTATTATCGGCGTTGACCCAAAGAAGAAGAAGAAGAAAAGAAAAAAAAACTTGCCCCCTTGATTTCAAAGTTAGTTGCGACAGAAGAAAAAAAAACGAAAAAAAAACAACGAAACGTACCCACCTGGTAGTAATACAAGCTCCGTGTTTCTATGTATGAGTTTGCTTCTTATGTATTATATAACTTGTAACTTTGCATCAAAAGGTCAAGAGAACAATGCAAGGGTGTTATATAAGGTTTGGAATCAGGAGTTTGATGTTTAAACTACCATGACTATTACTATTACTACTACTACTACTACTACTACTACTACTACTACTACTACTACTACTACTACTACTACTACTACTACTACTACTGCGCAAAGCTTGGAACACTGGAGATAAATTAATATATTGAACTGTGTGTTTGTATATATGTGTGTGTGTGTCTGTGAGAGAGAGAGAGAGAGAGAGAGAGAGAGAGAGAGAGAGAGAGAGAGAGAGAGAGAGAGAGAGAGAGAGAGAGAGAGAGAGAGAGAGAGAGAGAGAGATTATTGAAGTGCCCTGCTAGGTCATACACACACACACACACACACACACACACACACACACACACACACACACACACACACACACACACACACACACACACACCAGACAAGGAAACAGAGCGTAGAGGCGGGCACTCTTGTATGGCGTATTAAGGCGACTAGGCGACTGGTGACGTCACACACACACACACACACACACACACACACACACACACACACACACACACACACACACACACACACACACACACACACACACGTACATCACTGTCACGCTGCTTAACGACCGTCACATGGCTACACAACACACATACATACACACACACACACACAACGCACGTACACGAACACCTCAAAATACACTCACTGCCACACAGAACCCTTTGGAAAACATATACAAACGTACATATACATACATACGTACATATACATACGCACATATACATACATATTGATACGCACATACACATTATTTCATTCAGTCAAGCAACGTATTTACATTGGCTACAGTGCAAAAAATACAGGAAGTACACACCCACACATACATACAGGTACACACAAAACACACACGTACACACACACACACACACGCACACAGGTATAGTAAATACATACACGTGTAAACCAACCCAACAATCACACCCACACACTCCCATCCCTCGTGCCCGTGAATTGTTTGGTAAATTTATACAATGTTATCTTTCTGAGTTTTTTTTTTGGTTTCTTTCTTTATTTTGGTACCTGAGTTTTGTTTCCGCGTGCATCCCCAGTCCTGAGGTGCTTCTGACACACGGGGGGGAGGGGGGGGGGTGCGTGCGCGTGTGTGTGTGTGTGTGTGTCTCTACGTACCTGTCGCAGTGCACTGTCACGTCACCAAGACCTAAGAAAGAAAACAACAGGTGACGTGGATGCATTTGTCCTTGTGTCTATTTTTGGCACAAGACCTCCACCTTGCACGCCTCACTCAGCGCATTGCAACACACGTGGGGGACTATGTTTTCACTGTGCCAGGGGAGAGGGGAGGGGAGGGGAGGGAGGGAGAGGAGTAAAGAATGAGAAGATAGGATGGATGGCAGAGAAGGAGGGATGGAAAGCAAAGAGGGAGAGATGGAAGGAGAGAAGGAATGGTGTGAAGTGAAGAAAGGATCGTAATAACAGTAAAGTATAAATCATAGAAAAGTGGAAGGCAAGGAGGTAGGAAGAACAGTCTGGGTAAAAGAAACACGGTAACTACATTCCTTCCTTGTCTCTTGTTGGTTTTTGTGTCGTCTATTTTTTTGCTTCACCCTTTCTTTCCAAATCCCATCCAGGAAACCTTGCAGTTCTATTCCTCTCCCTTTTTTTGTTTTTTTGCAGCAGCAGTAGTAGTAGTGGTGGTGGTGGTGGTGGTGGTGTCTGGCTTCGCAGGGTGCAGGAGGATGGTAGACAGAGATAAAAACCAACTGTACCAAACGGCGTCATAATATCCTCAATGACCCTTGTATATGTAGCAACCTCATTACCTCTAATGATAACTTACTATCAGCGTTGACCTAGTGTTGCTGCTCTCACTCTCTCTCTCACTCTCTCTCTTTTTTTTTCTTTCTCTCTCTCTCTCTCGCATCCCGTATGTAAATTGTTATGGAATTACAAATGAGTATATGTTTTTTCTTTTCATTAGTGTTATAAAGAAGAAATGCCAAGGTCATATTTTGTTTTTTTGAGTTCCTGCCTCTTGCATCATCTGATAATCTCCTCCTCCTCCTCTCTCCTCCTCCTCCTCCTCCTCTTCCTCCTTCTTCCTCCTCCTCTTCCTCCTCCTCCTCTTCCTTATGACGACTTAATATGTATTTGGAAACTGTGTGTGTGTGTGTGTGTGTGTGTGTGTGTGTGTGTGTGTGTGTGTGTGTGTGTGTGTGTGTGTGTGTGTGTGTGTGTGTGTGTTTGTATGTGTGTGTGCATATGGCCAAGTAACGTAACCCAATTCTTCCTGGTACAGTATAACCTAAGTACAATAAATAAAAAAAACAAAAAGGACAAAAAAACAAAAAAAGAGCAAGGTTAGTTTTTTTTTATATTCTTAAGTTCAAGTGACCTGCCATTTTGCGACCCTTGCTGAGAGTGGGTTAGTTAGGGAGCAGGTAGACAATTGCGTAAATAATGTATAATGTAGTTTGGCAAGTAGTTAGGTAAGTAGTTAGGTAAGTAGATATATAGGTAGGTAGGTATATAGGTAGGTAGGTATATAGGTAGGTAGGTAGGTAGGTAGGTAAGGTTAGGTACGGAGAGAGGAAGAGTATGAATATTTCCCAGACATCTCTAGAAAGTGAAGGAGATATAAATACCGAAGTCTGAGGTCCCGGTTTATTTAATCTTACGTTCAGCAAGTTTATTTTTAGACAAGCAGGTGGTTTTGGCGTGTGTTCTGCGCCTCAAGTAACAGGTTCCTCCCCCCCCTTTCCTCTCCCCCTCTCCTTCTTTACCTCCTCTTCCCCACCCTGCCCCACCCCACACCGGCATACAACATTTCCTGCCACACAAACACACACAAACACACGCACACACACACACGCACACACACACACGCACACATATAGTCTAGTTTTTTTTCAGTTGCATTTTATATATATATAACTGTGTTAAATATTTCATTCATATCCATCATGATTTTCTTGCTGGTTTGATTTTTTTATATATATTTTTTTTTTTTATGATGTTTGTCTCTTAGTTTGTGACATTTTGTTTGTTGTTGTCCTTTATTATTTCTCATTTACGTGTTGCATCTATTTATTTACCTATTGATTTATTTATATATATTTTTTTTTTCTTGTTGTAATTCACTATATACCTGCTGTTTCATTTGTCTCCCAGTTCCTATCATTAATCTTTCACTCTTTCCCATTAAACTGTCACCGCTGTGTATTCATTCCTCGCTATTTCACCAACATTTTCACTTTATTCTATTCAACTTCTATATATATATTTTTTTGTTAATAGAGTTTCAATCAATACGCAAAATACGTTTCTCGCTTTTAATCTAAAGTGTATTGCTATCATGTCTATTTAGCATCATTGTTTTTTTTGTTTTTCTTCTTCTATTAGTGTTAACTTAGTCTCTCCTTCTGCTAACTCTACATCTAAGAGCAGCAGCAGCAACAACAACAACAAAACCAACAACAAATGCAGTGAAAGAGAAAGAGAAAATGAGGAAGAAAAGGAGGGAGGAGGTTGGTGACATTATTATATCTAGTTAGCTTAAAAAAAAACACAAATCACTATCAGAATCATATATCAGCGCAGCATAAAAAGAAAATGGTGTTGAGGTGACAACAGATAATGTAACTAAACACTTAGCAACAAACAGTTCAATGCAATAGTTCATTCCTGTGGCTGGGAGGTGATAGTGAATGTGGCGCCAGTGTGTGTGTGTGTGAGGAGAGGGGTAGCGGTAAGTAAGGTGGCAACAGTGTGTATATTACTGGTTACTACTGGTGGTCTAAGGAAAAAAGAAAGAAAATAAGTTCAATAAGGTCAGAGTTAATGGCACAGTTAATACTCCTGTCGTGTCTGCAGGCGTGGAGGTGTGACATGGTTTGCCTTGCCCAAGCCTCGTC
>JAPQNM010000003.1:2284894-2304894 GCA_029783475.1 Metacarcinus magister | reverse complement strand
CTATCACCCTAAACCCACCTACTTCCCTGTTATCATCATTGTTTAGAATTTCCCTCTGTAGTAGTAGTAGTAGTAGTAGTAGTAGTAGTAGTAGTAGTAGTAGTAGTAGGGGATGTTTCCTACTACATTAATTACAACGTTACAAAAATTTCCTCTTTCCCATTATTCACATCCCGAACCAAACTGTAGTGATGTTGTCTGCGCAGCGCTTGGCTTCAGCAGACCATCACAAGGCCGCTCTTGCACCTCTCCCTCTCCCTATCCCCTACCCCCTGCCGGCCACTCAGTCACCGGGACAACCTTCAGAGTCTGTAGTTCAAGGTAGGACCCTCCAGTCTCCCTCTCCTTCCTCCAGCGCCCTACCTCCTCCCTCATCGCTTACTTTCACCTGTAATTCCGGGTCCTGTCTCTCTCTCTCTCTCTCTCTCTCTCTCTCTCTCTCTCTCTCTCTCTCTCTCTCTCTCTCTCTCTCTCTCTCTCTCTCTCTCTCTCTCTCTCTCTCTCTCGCTCTCTTTGGACGGCTTTTCATTTCCTTTACTGTGTTTCCTTGTTATTCTTCCGTCTCCTCTTCCACCTCTATCACGAGAACAAGCAATGCATAAGAACGAAACTCACTTATGATTATCAGCACTCGTGGGGACGGCGGAGGAGAAAGGAGAATGGAGAGAGAGAGAGAGAGAGAGAGAGAGAGAGAGAGAGAGAGAGAGAGAGAGAGAGAGAGAGAGAGAGAGAGAGAAGAGGACGCTGCCAAGAATTACGCAACCTTTCGCCCCTTGCAAGTTGATAGTAGGAGGAAGCTGCCGCTGCTGCTGCTGTTGTTGTTAAGCGGAATTTTCCCACAATAAAGAATCTGTCAACTGCCTCTTCCTCCTCCTCCTCATTCTTCTCTTCTTCATTTTATCCTCTTCTTCCTGTATTCCCCTCCTTCTCCTACACACCTTTGATTTCTTGCGAAGTTCCGTGACGCCACCCCTTCCCCCTGGCCCCCCAACGCCCCCTAGCCACCCCCAACACACCGACACCTAGAAGCAGCCTCCTTCCCGCTAGACGTGTTCGTTCTGGGAAGTGAGCGAGACATGTGTTCCTATTGACATTAAGGGCAATTCAGGAGAAGACTTGTAATGTTTGTCTCTAGCATACAGAGAGAGAGAGAGAGAGAGAGAGAGAGAGAGAGAGAGAGAGAGAGAGAGAGAGAGAGAGAGAGAGAGAGAGTGAGAGAGAGAGAGAGAGAGAGAGAGAGAGAGAGAGAGAGAGGGGGGGTTGTGGAGGAGGAAAAAGACGAACGGGGATGTGACACAATATAGAGTTAGGTGTTGTTTTGTCAGTAGATAGCTACGTACCCAAGGCTAGGAAAGTAATGGTGTTTAATGATCAATATTCATGTTTCTTAGAAGAGCCCAACGTAGATTTTCAAGCTTCCCCCAAGGTGTCCTTACAAAATTTTCCGAGTATTGTCATGCTTGGAATTACCCTACTGCGTTTTGTTTTGGTGGTGGTGGTGGTGGTGGTGGTGGTGTTGAGTGGTAGAGAGGAGGCAACGGGTCCGGTGGGCTGGGTTATAGAGGAGATGGGTGGGGGGGAGGGGGACGAGAGAGGGTTGGGCGGTTGTTGTTGTTGTTGTCGGACATCCTGCAGGCGTGTTTACTGTTAGCGCGGTGAGAGTGGTGGTGACATGGGTTGGTGGTGGTAGTGGTGGTAGCAGTGGTAGTGGTAGTGGTAGTGGTAGTAGTAATAGTAGTAGTAGTGATAGCGGTAAAATTGGTAGTGATTCTAGTTTATCATTCTGTTGCGATTTCATGAAATTTTAGCACGAAATTGATATGGAATCTGCTGTTTTACTTCAAATTCCATGTATGTTTTCATCAGTCGAGGCATGAACGCGTGCGTCACATTATCATATGAAGCATTATGAGACTTTTCGTGAAGGAGGAAGTATTGCTCCTTCCGCTCCGTGCATCCCCGGGCAGCGTCCCCTCCCCCTCCTGCCCCTGGAAGGCTCCATGTTGTGAGGCAAGCCCTGCCGTCCTCTGCCTCAAGGCCGATGATGCAGCTGTGCTTGTCTCCTTCACGCTGGGTTCCTGTGCCAGTTGGAGACCATTCCTCAGCTTCACAACAGCTTCAGTGACCTAAGATTTCTTGAAACTCAAAGGCATTTCCTTCTTTGATTTGTGTGGCGCCGATCCTTTGGCCTGTAAGGCGAGCGGGGAGCGCCTCTTGCTGCAACTAGTCCCGGAAATGATCAAGAAAACACATGCGGCTGTTCTTGCATGGCATGATAACCTTGGCGCCGATACTGTATGGAATTAGGATGGTGTAATCCCTCTTGTGTACTAATTGGTTAAACGTTCTCGTGTACCAGCGTAGTCGCTTGTCGCTACCTCATCATTGCGTGGTATTTGAATCCTTCTCCCGCCCCTCCTGGCCCCACGCAGCGTGAGGGCGGGGCAGCGACAGCAGCTGGTGGGTGGGGTGCTATACCAGGAACCCTCAACACACTGAGGTCACGGAGATGTGGTAATGTAAACACTTCTCATTATATTATTTTCAACCAATACTCTTTCGTAACAACGTTTTTATTATTATTATTATTATCATCATTCTTCACTGGTGTTGTCATAACCTGTTTTTCCTTCTTTTCTATTATTATTATTATGAGAACGCATAAATACTGACAATATTCCCTTGAGGAGGCAAGACTCTGGGCGTTTTGAGTGGAACGTTGCTGGTACAATATTGCTCTTCATGTTAACGAAGAAAAACGTAATATAACATCAAGTCATAGAATAAGGATCCGCTGCCGACCTTCCACAGCGGGATGAATACGACATCATTACTGTATTGGCTTCCCGCTTCCGCCTTGCCTTCCTAGCGCATCACACCCTCGACACAATTCCTCTCCACATCATACTGCACTCTCTCTGTCTCTCTCTCTCTCTCTCTCTCTCTCTCTCTCTCTCTCTCTCTCTCTCTCTCTCTCTCTCTCTCTCTCTCTCTCTCAGTTCACTCTTGCTTTTCCATAACTCATAACTACTGTATTTCAACATTCATTTCGTTTTCTTATTTACAATCAAATCAGGTAAAAAATAACTATGATAATGATATGTAATAATGAAAAAAATAATAAATACATCAGTTTGTTTTTTTTAGGAAACAAATCACCCTCAGGCAAAGATACACACACACACACACACACACACACACACACACACACACACACACACACACACACACACACACACATACACACACACACACACACACACACACACACACACACACACACACACACACACACACACACACACACACACACACACACACACACACACACACACACACACACAGTCACAAACACACATGAAAAATACAAAAATTACTATGCGTGGTATTATTAACATTATTATTATTATTATTATTATTATTATTATTAGTAGTAGTAGTAGTAGTAGTAGTAGTAGTAGTAGTAGTAGTAATAATAGTAGTAATAGTAGTAGTAATAGTAGTAGTAGTAGTAGTAGTAGTAGTAGTAGTAGCAGTAGTAGTAGTAGTAACAGCTGCACCACCACCACCACCAGCACACCAGTTGTCTCCCGTTACCATATGCAGGAGCCCCGGGCAAGGCAGCCTCCCAAACCAGGCAACTGACCTCCTCCTCCACGCTACTACACCCGAACCCAGCACAGATCAACGTTAAGGATTCAGGGCCGCACTCCTGCCACAGCGGTCACCTCCAGGAAAAGGGGGTGGGTGGGGTGCTTGAGGTGGGTCCGTCTGCCACGTTATGTAGCTGCCGTAACCTGCTTATCCCCCAACCCTCCACGCAGCCTTCACGCCATCGCCAGTGTTCTTGGTGCACTCTTGCTGCGGCCTAACTTATTGATCCTACCTCAGGGAAGGGAATGTGCAATACTGTGGTAATTGTTAGGTTATCATGATGCTGTTCTTGGTTGTTGTTTCCATGTTAACACTTCTACATCGCCTTGAGGTAACGGACGTAAAAATAGATACATAAGATAAAAGGCGGTGCGTGTCTGCCTTGGGACATGTTTAGGCTTGGACAGAAAGACGCGACGTGAAAAAATTAACAGTTGGTAAGGGCTTTGAGAGAGAGAGAGAGAGAGAGAGAGAGAGAGAGAGAGAGAGAGAGAGAGAGAGAGAGAGAGAGAGAGAGAGAGAGAGAGAGAGAGAGAGAGAGAGAGAGAGAGAGAGAGAGAGAGAGAGAGAGAGAGAGAGAGAGTAGAATCGATTAATATGCCTTACATAACGAGACCTAAGCAGATTACACGTTACTTTGAATATTTCCTCGCATCAATACAATATTACCTTCCCTTCACCTGTACTTCACCTTCTCCTCTCAAAATGTTCACACCTGTACTATCTTTCCACACCTGAAACTTTGCTCCTCTCCTTCCCTACACCATACACCTGATACTTAACCCTTTCATTCCTCACAACCCAGACATTATGTTGCCTTACCACACACCTGTCGCTCTATACTCTACTCACCCACACACCTGTTGCTCTACACTCTACTCATACACATACCTGTCGCTCTACCCACGATTCACACACCTGTATACCCACATTCTTCCTCACATACCTGAACCCCCACTGCCCCTCCAACCCCTTTTACACACACCTGGAGCCGTACGAACCCTTAGTAACAGACACACCTTGAGTTCGTTAAGTGAAGAAACGGATTTTATGTTAATGTTAAGCCTGTAAAGCCAACTCGTTTTGTTAACTGATGTGTTGTAGGTAAAGTTTATAAAAGGGTGAAGGTAGACGGGGGGGGTGAGTCGTCCCACTTGATATTTTCCTACTTCTGATTATACTCTTGAACGAAAGGAGGAAAAAATAGGCAGGGAAGAGTTGCGGGAAAAACAAAAATACAATGACTTTGATGAAGTATGCATGAAAACGAGGATCAATTATAGTGATAGAACAGATAAGTAAGGATAATGAAGCGAGAATGAACAGTTTAAGGCTCAGAGAGAGAGAGAGAGAGAGAGAGAGAGAGAGAGAGAGAGAGAGAGAGAGAGAGAGAGAGAGAGAGAGAGAGAGAGAGAGAGAGAGAGAGAGTCATTAGGGTGCAGAGAGAGAAAAAAAACGCGTTGCACCATTTTACGCAAGTCAGTCTGAGGACATTAAACTTCTTCCAATTTTTGTGCGTCACTGCAGGACCACGTTGGCCAATGACCCTGGAACTCCCTGCTTCGCGCTACCCTCCTCTAGCCCTCCAACTCTCCCTCCCTCCCTCCCTCCCTCCATCCCTCCCCTCCCTCCATCCCTCCCCTCCCTCCATCCCCTCCAGTTCAACGCCTCTCCAGAATAACTATGCGCTTTGCATCTCATCGCTTACAAAAAACAATAGCTCGTTGATAGTCCAGTTTTTTTTTCTATGGAGCATTACTTTCCTTTCTTAGATCGTGGACTCTTGATCTGAAAGGCAACGAGACAGACATCTTGTGGATGATGAGGCGTCTGTGGTGTGTCTGCAAGTGTCCGTCTGTGGGGTTTCCGTACATGGGTCTTCGTCGGTGTTGGTTTAGTAGGTTGTGTTTGTCCATGTGACGTATGTAGGTTTATGAATTAGGGATGTTTGTAGGTGGTAGTTATGTGTGTGGCATTTGTATCTTCTTCGCAGCGCTGGGTGATTGTTGGTGATGTTCGTATCTGACACGTGGAGGAACGGTTGGTTTGACACAAAAGCGATGGTTACTGAGACGTTAATGATCACTCGTAATGTTAGGTCATGTAGATGATCGACCGTCTTTAATTTCTTATTCCTGGCTCTTCTTCTTCTTCTTCTTCTTCTTCTTCTTCTTCTTCTTCACTCCCACAGCCTGATACACCGTGGGAATGGAATCTTAAATATTGACGAGGATAATGGTAGGTTGAAAAAATAAATGTCATGATATACAACGTTATTAACTGTACCCTAATATTCTGAAGTTATCTAAATGTTATGAAATAAATGTGTATCCTGATATTGCTTTCCAAAGTCTGGAAAGTGTATTTTAATTAGGTATGAACAGATAGCTTTTTTTATTCTTTTTTCTTTTCCTCTCTACTCTGAAGTGTCGTGGCTGAGAGGCAAAGCTGTCTGTGTGTAGCCTTGGCAACGACGTCCCCGTGTGATGACGTAGTCTTTCTGTTGTTGCATAAGCTTCATATTATCCCCTTTTTTGTGCTCTCTTTTCTATAACTCCCTTTTTTTTCACTCGCAGCTCTCGGTATTACGTCACTTGTCTTTCTCTGCGTTATTGTGATCACCTGCACTTGACTCATCTTGTCCAGCCTCAGGTAAATCCCCGTGTTCCTCCCCGCCTCCCGGTGACCCACACTCTTCCCACTCTATAAACAGCACGCACACAAGCGGGAAGAAAAACAAAGATCCCAGAGTTGCGTAACCCCACCTGAGGACAATGACGTAGCTAGCCATGAGAAATAAAGCGTCACAGTCGTTATTTCGCTTTGTTTACGTTATCCAGTACGTATAGACGAAGCTGTTCCATAAATAAGTACTATATTCAGCTTAAATAGGAAACAATGGCTTACGTAAGAAGAGCTGTGAGCCACGTCATCCCCTGGCAGGTGAAGGCAAAGGAGGGCCGATCCGGGAGGGCAAAGCGGTGCCGATACTACGCAGTAAATGCCTGAGAAGCTGCCAAGGTGTTCTCGCTGCCTTGGTCATGCAAACACCAACGCCTCTACCACCTCCACCACACTCACCATTACATCATCACACCGTCATCACACCAGCACGACCACACCATTAACTTCCACACCATTACACATCACTACACACAACCACACCACCTTCTCACAATACGCTTTCTGTTACTTACTATATACTACACCAAACACCAGTCAGTGACACCACCATCACCACCACCACTACAGTGCCACTACGATTACATCACCACTGCACAATACCTGAACCCACCCCCCACAGACATTACTCGTGAATCACCACCGCCAGCCAGGTTTGGTGCCCTATATCCTCCTCACCTTCCCCTCACACCTGGCCCCTCCCGCACCAACCTGGACCCCCCTATGCCCCCTACCCCCCTCCACCATTACTACATTTCCTTCGGGCGCGGTGAGGATCAGAAAACCAAATCCTCATCACGTTGCGTCATGATAGCCATACACACACACACACACACACACACACACACACACACACACACACACACACACACACACACACACACACAGCACAATCGCTACGCAGTAATTCTTAATCTCTCTCTCTCTCTCTCTCTCTCTCTCTCTCTCTCTCTCTCTCTCTCTCTCTCTCTCTCTCTCTCTCTCTCTCTCTCTCTCTCTCTCTCTCTCTCTCTCTCTCTCATCCACACAATAAAAAAAAAGAACATTACTCAAGAGGAAGAAAAACGATGTCAGGCTGCACGTCAAAGGAGAAAGCTGAGAGCGAGTAGAGGAGACGTGGTTGTGTTGCTTCAGGGGGCAGCACCCTCGCTACAGTTCCTTACCACGGGGAGCTGGGATGGGGGTGGGTTGTAGGGGGGCGACTTGACGGAGATCGCGGAGATAAACATAAACTGACCACTTCCTTGTGCTAACGTGCATGGTGTTGCGTTGTTGGATTGCTATCAGTAAGATCACCTTTCACTTTATGGAGTAGATAAGGTGCAGTGTTTCTAAGATATGCTAAGGAAAACCTACTCATTATTGGGGTATCGGTGCCTATAGGATGGATGGAGGGAGGGATGGAGGGATGGAAGGATGGAAGGATGGAGGGATGGATAGATGGGGGAATGTGAAGAATCTGTGCCTATAGGAAGGAAGGATGGATGGATGGATGGATGGAGGGAGGGATGGAGGGATGGATAGATGGGGGAATGTGAAGAATCTGTGCCTATAGGAAGGAAGGATGGATGATGGATGGATGGATGGATGGATGGTGGATGGATGGATGAAAAAGTGAAGTATATGTCTTGACGAGTAGCTAGACAGTCAAGGAATTGGTTTCGTAAACTCCTCGAGGAGATATTAGAAAGCTTAAAGCAAAATGGGAATGTCTTGAAGATGGTGTATGGATGGAGTTCCTGTTTTAGCCCTCCGTTTTGTTTTGTTTTTTCGCTCCTCCGTTTAGTGTTGATAAAATTATCATATGAATATGTATTTTTTGGGGGTATTAAATCAATTTTTTTTAACATCGTACTCCAATAAATTATAATCTGGTACAATTAGTAACTCTTTGGCCTACAAAATATAGAGATTTCAGCCACCTGTAATCATTAAAGCCTAATTTTAGTCAATATAAATATTTAAATATTCAGTAGCATCGGTTGGTTATGAATTTATAGGTTAATAGTAGGTCTCTCTCTCTCTCTCTCTCTCTCTCTCTCTCTCTCTCTCTCTCTCTCTCTCTCTCTCTCTCTCTCTCTCTCTCTCTCTCTCTCTCTCTCTCTCTCTCTCTCTCTTTTTCTCTCTCGCTGAGCCGAATCCAGACTGAGCCGGAACTCACAGACTCTCCAAGGTTACAATAATACTTGGAAATTCCAGGTTTCTAGGAATTTCTGGATCGATATATTATCTTTTATTTAGTTTCTTCTCAGCCTTTAACGCCAGTCATTCTAGTGTTAAAAGAAAAAGTTAAATAAATGACAGATAATATGTATCATTTGTAGTTGTAGGATTCCTTTGACCTCTTCGTTTGTGGCAAAAGTGTTGGTTGTTCCCAGGATTTAAGGAAGGATAATAGGATGGTACAGTAGGACATGATGCCTGCTATCAATCTCTCAGGATTCTCTCTCCCATTTTATTACCGATACGCAAAGAAAATAATAAATATCTGGCAATGCGTAATTTTGTTTTTATTTATTTTTATTTCTTTTACGTTTTAGTGATTTCAAATGTTCTCTAAATTGGATGATGAAGAAAAGTCGACTTAATACTGTGTAGTTATTTTTCAATTTTTTTTCCTCCTCTTGAAACTGTTTATTCACGATGTACTCTGAGCTAATTATTGTATGTAGAGTCACGGTCATGCATCACCGTGTACATGGGAAATACCAGATGACCAACTTGTTACCGTGACTTTACTACCAACATTATGAGCGCCATTGAGTTCTTGAAATGAGGACAAGCTTCCTTTTGTTTGTAAATGATGTAACGAGTCGCGTTCATTATATTATTGTGAAGGACATTTAAAACCAACCATTGTATTAAATGAAGTAGCAAGAAGTGTTTCCATGCCTCGAGTCAAGGAAAATGGATTATGTTAAATGTTCGTGTGTGTGTGTGTGTGTGTGTGTGTGTGTGTGTGTGTGTGTGTGTGTGTGTGTGTGTGTGTGTGTGTGTGTGTGTGTGTGTGTGTGTGTGTGTGTGTGTGTGTGTGTGTGTGTGTATCTGTATTTGTTTATGTGTGTGAATGTCCTCAATAGCTTACAGTAACAATTCCTAGAAACTTTTTTGGAAATTCTGATGCAATAGTATATGTTGTACAATATTTCTGTTACCCTGTTCTGGGAGAGGAGTGCAAGAGCCGGCCGGGCACTAGCCTTGAGGTGCGCACGCCCATGCCTTCCTCTGACCAGCCTTCCTCCACGCTCCGCCTAGCTACGGAAATTCCTCTCGAAGCACCCTGCAGCCAGGTCACTGCCCCTGGCTGGTCTCCTACCCGTCTTGGCCTCTTATAAGTGCCGCAGATTCCTCGACTACAAATTCCTGCCTCGCCGTCCACCACCACCACCTCTTCGGACATGGTGTAAGTGAAATGCTTACAACTTCGATGTTTTAAGCATTACAAAAATATTCCCGGACGATACTTAGCAGTGTATTGTGTGTGTCCAACATTTAAACTTTTACCTGGGCACTTGCTTTTATTTTTGAGAATCATCATACACAGGGAGAGAGAGGCACATGATCTGCACCTTGGGGAGAGTAGGACTTATTTATTTATTTATTCAATCCATGCGCTTATAATCAAATAATAATATCCCGCAGCTATTGTCACAAGCGTTCTTGGACACCACTCAACTGTGTCTTCAAGCAACACAATTTACGCTTGAGAGCACACACGTAATCCATCTTTTGCTTGACTTGTACTCGAAAATACAGTTAATGTCTGAAGGTTGTGCCAGTCATGTATATTGATCGTGTTTAGTTCATTTTTTTGCAACAATAATTTCTTACTTGTACTTCTACCTTGAATATACGTAGTTGCATTAAACTTCCCAATTAGTGCAGAGTGGCCAGCAAAATACGCCAGAAATCATGTCTTCCAACACAGATTCGCCAAAACAAGATGCAAAAATGTTCTTATTAGATGCAATTGCCCGAGAATATCTGAGCCAGTACTATGATAGATATTCGTATGCTCTTTCTTTTTTTTTTTATTTCAAGTCGTTGTTCTTACATACTCGCGGTACATAACCTTCACCATCATCATCCATTTCTTTTGATAATATACATCGCTCATTCTGGACTTTACAGAATCCATAACCTCGACAATAATCATAAAAAAAAAAAGATGTTTCAAAATCTATTTCAGCGTACACAACCCGTCTACCTAACGTTCGCCGGGGGCTGTGCTATTTCGGAAATCCCACGATGAGGCTTGGGCATCGGGGAGTGGCTGGGGCACGGACGGGGGAGAAATGGGTCTTGAAACGGGATGGAATAGTTGCTGCAGGAGGGATGTGGCTGGGGGTAGCTGGATGAGATAGCAGAATTTACCAGCTTGTGGGTTTGCCTGGAGGGTGTGTACTTGTATGTGTGTCTGGAGTTGGGGTGTGACTGTGTGTGTCTGATAGTAGGTATAGGTGTCTTTAGGGACGGGTGGATGCGTCTGCCTGCTGGTGGGTGTCTATGGGTGAGTGTGTTTCAGGAGGGGATGGGTGTGTCTGATGGCAACAAGATAGGTGTGTAAGGGGTGGGGGAGAGAGGTTGAAGTCCTGGGTACTTTGTATTGTGGTATGCAGGGAGAGGAAGTGAGAGGGAGGGAAGGAGGGAGGCGGGGAGGCAGGGAGGGAGTGTGGGAGGGAAGGAAAGAAGGAGAGAGAAGACTGGGGACGAATGGAGATGAAAAGAAGTTGAAGTTGAAAAGAAACTGATTAACTTATATCACTTGTGTGTGTGTGTGTGTGTGTGTGTGTGTGTGTGTGTGTGTGTGTGTGTGTGTGTGTGTGTGTGTGTGTGTGTGTGTGTGTGTGTGTGTAATGGTTACCTTACCTTCCTATAATAGTAGCAGACACCCTTCGTTGATGAATTTTATAGTTTATTTTGGTGAATTAAGAAAGAAAATAGTGAAGAGAGGAGATTCAAAGGACTTGCTGATGCTAATGTCCTTAGTTTTCTCCTCTTGACCCTCCTCCTCCCCCTGCCTGCAAATGCCTGGCTGTTGCACTAGGACCCCAGCTGACAGGTTTGCAGGAATATCTGTAAATCGGCAACACTATTAAAGCAGGAATTAAAGAATTATGCAAATGAGAGAGAAACGTCTACAGTAATTTCGCAATGACCTGCTTGGAATCTGCTGTTTTTTTGTTAAATATGTGTAGGAGTCTGACGCAGATAGATAAATAGGGAGATAGATAGTTAGTTGGGGAGAGAGAGAGAGAGAGAGAGAGAGAGAGAGAGAGAGAGAGAGAGAGAGAGAGAGAGAGAGAGAGAGAGAGAGAGAGAGAGAGAGAGAGAGAGAGAGAGAATATATATACATTGGCTATGTCTGCAGTATGACACGTGTGCTTATTATTTTGTCAAGTTAGCAGGGCGCCTGAGAATGTGGTCCTGCAAGGCATGTCTGTATCCAGGGAGCAGCGGACGCGAGTGGGTGTGTGTGTGTGTGGGGGGGGGAGGTGGCTGGGTTGTGCTGTGTCACTCCTGTGTTTTCCAATTCGACTTGATTATCAGTATCGTCTAAATTTCTGTATCATTGTAACATCTAAAAAGTGAAAGTGAGGTGTACAACTAATCATATTTAATAGATTTAAAGAGCATATAATACGGAGAGTATATTTGTTGTATTATTTTCACATGTACAAGCATATAGTAATGGAACACACACTCAGAAGACGTCAAATGAATTGGTTATTTCGTACAAGTTTTGCGATGGGCGGCACCAAAACACACCAATGTCCTCACGAATCATCTCTCCTTTAGCTATATGTTGAATAACAATAACTACAGATCAGATAGTGTAGCATATCTCAAACAGCCTCGTAAATGACAACAGGTCTGCTGCTATTTGCTCTTCCTTTGTGTTCCGTTGTGTAACACCTAGCTGCGAGGTAAGAACCGTACGAATTCCTACATTTCTTGGCTGTTTTGGCGAAGACACGAATTGCCTGTAGTAGGAGAGGTGAGGGAGAGAATGGTATGATGAATTACGTAAATAAATAGGCAGATAATACGCTGCTAAGGATAAACACGACAACAACATTCACAAATCTTGATAATCCTACGTCAACTTAATGTGACCAAAACACAACATTGCCTTGGTAAGAGAACATGTCTCACAACCACAACCTCAGCCGACGCCTTAATGATAAAACTTGAACCATTCCAAGTTTATTCTGTAAATTGTGACATCGCCTTAGTTTTGTTGTTATTATTATCATTATTTATTTGTTGTACCCTCTATCCAAAGTACAGGCAGTGTGCTTGTACGAGTGTGTGTGTGTGTGTGTGTGTGTGTGTGTGTGTGTGTGTGTGTGTGTGTGTGTGTGTGTGTGTGTGTGTGTGTGTGTGTGTGTGTGTGTGTGTGTGTGTGTGTAATTATACCTTACATGTTAAACTCAATCTTGGTGTGTGAAGCTTAACAAACCACAGTAAGCCATTGTTCTTCAAATTTGAGAGACTCGATGCTTTCCTTTTGGTGACGTGGTACCTGTAAGCTGCTTTAGAAGACTCCTACGTGGACACATACCACTTGGTGTCCTACCTGTACATCCAAAGCGTACTGGGACCATTACATCATATCATAGAAACTCCTTAGATGGACTCAAGCTCAAGTTACTGAGGAGGATGCGGGCCAGAGAAATGGGGTCACGGAGCTTCCTAACTTAAAGGTTTCTAAATAAAAGAACTATTTTGTTCAAGGATAGAATAATAATACAATTAGGGATGAAATATAAATAACTGGTTTTACATGATTACTATTCAGCTTAAGGTTTTTGAAAATTCTAATAGGATATAATTATAAAGAAAAAGTTGTTTGAACGCAGGCAGAGAATAACTGTTTTTCTTATTACATACCACAATGCTACTGTTTAGGTAAGTGTATAACTGTTGTGTATTGTGTGTGCAGGACAGGCGGTCGGCTTTTCTTTCGTGCCCACAGACGGATTGAGGACAATTTGATACAGGGAGGTGACGTCCTACGCCTCACTTTGGGATGTGGAACAGTTCTGAGGCGTTGGTGTTGTTACTTTATCGTGTCTGGCGGCATTTCACGATTTGGCTTGCCCTCGTTTTATCTTTCTTTATCTATCGCTGCGTCATAATACCGTGAAAATTCGTTCGTCACTAAGTTAATAAGATAGATTGCCGCATTGTTATTATTATTATCATGACTATTATTCACACTTATAAAAAACGTACATAGTTGATAGGTTATGTACGTAGCCTACACTTACAGACTCAAGCGCGTGTATGTGTATGTGTATTGTGTGAAGTGTTTACATGAAGGTGTCTTACTTTTTTTTTTTCTTTCAATATCATATAAATTATTTTTTCATATATAAAAAAAAAAAGTTAAGTCAATCATCATCATCATCACATAATTTAGCGTAACGTAAGTGCATGCATTGTTACCTTCACTGTTACGACGCAAATACTGAGAGTCCACGTGACGCCTGCATCCGCCGGGCGAGGCTGAGCGTGACTCCATCTGGTCCAGTCTTTAAGATGACCTTCGGACCACAACTGATAGCACAGATATGGTTTCCGGGGCGGATGATATCGATGTGGAGCAATCAGTGGAGGGTCATGGAGAGCGGAAGGTCGTACTGTTTACTGCAATGGACTTTATGTAGTAGTAGTAGTAGTAGTGGTAGTAGTAGTAGTAGTAGTAGTAGTATTAGTAGTAGTAGTAGTAGTGGTAGTTGTGGTGGTGGTGGTGGTGGTGGTGGTGGTGTACTGTAGTAGTAGAATTCGTAAGTCGAGAATAAATTTCGAAAGGGATTCTCTCTCTTATTCTTGTATCATTTCTCAAAATACTTAACAGTGTAGTGAGCTGTGACACGCAGTAAGGAACGTTGAAAGAAGACTCCGTGTGTGTGTGTGTGTGTGTGTGTGTGTGTGTGTGTGTGTGTGTGTGTGTGTGTGTGCGCATGTGTACCAGACTTACTTACTCCTCCCTTCCTGCTACTACGCATGCACCACCACACTTCGTAAAGGAATGGTGTTGCAAGATGCATTGAGGAACATGACGTGACTCAATTTGACTGGCAAACATTTCGTTTCAATGCTACCAAAAAGAAATTAAGAAATGTCAAAGAAAGTAGCTTCATATGTCAAGCTCATGAATATAAAAATCAATTAACTTTTTTAACTCTTCATGGCAAAGCAAGTAAAAAAAAATTAAATAAATATCGACAAAATCCCGAAAAAGAAATCCATGGAAGAATATCTTATTGAAAATATTCCCGCAGTCTGAGTGAATCGAGGTCAGTCAAGACACTAAACCAGGAAGAAATCTAACCTTACATGACCTTTCGTGAGTGAGGAGGGAAGAGAAAGACGTATATCTTGACCTACCTCTCAGTACTACTCCCTGCCCTATGACACAGCCTTTCTAACACTCCCGCCTCTGAGCCCTTTTGTCTGGCCTTGCTATCAGCTCCGCGGGTGCCTTAGATGTGAGACCTACAGTGTAAAACTTGCTTCAGTACCTGTTCGCCTTTCTACGTGACCTACCTGAGAACCTTGCTATCTCCTCTACTATGAGACCAAAGAATAAAGGAGAGTTACGGAAGAGGCAAAGAAATGGCTGTGGATTATAGGAGGAAGTAACTTGATCTATTATTTAAAAGAATGAAAATTTATACAAACCTTTTCATCAGCTCCTACTCTTCCTCTATACATGATAAATAGGGTAATAGTCGTATGATGGTTTATGTATTAATCGTACTATGTTGTTTTTGTTTCAAGCGTCGTATATCCTGTGTTCTGGAGGCTATGACGTTCTCGTGCTTATAAGTGTCCTCGGTGGCGCACTCCTTCCTGGGTTCAAGTGTCAGGCAATGAGACAAATATTTTTTTTTCTTAACTTCTTTTTGCTGATGTGTGTTGTTGGTCATAATTATGTGCCATGTCTCGCCTTATACGGAGAGGACATACACACACACACACACATACAAACACACACAAACACATATGCAAGGACGAATATTGTGTCACCTTGTTGGAGGATAATAAAGGTAACGAGCCAAGGAAAAATACCCGCTGCATCATATCAACTACCTGGAAGAAAACAATTTACCTGTTCAGTAAAAGGTTATTGGAGGAAATCATGCAGTAAGAAAAGTATCAAACATTTATCCGCATTAAGTAAGTAAGTAATAATTTGTTACTTTAATAAATTTTCAAAGTACGAGTGTGGCATGAAACAATTTTTTTTTAGTTTAGTTTATACACACAAGTAAAGACGAACACTAGAAAAATAAAGTCGAATACTGTCATATAGAATTAATCCTCTCGGTGACAAAGCCTTGAGTACGATAGAATATTATTGTTTTATAGAATTTGTATTGAAACATCAGTGGTTTGATTTAAGTGCGGTGATATTTCAATTCTTCTCGATCTCATTGCACACCCACATACACACACACCCACATACACACACACCCACATACACTCACACTCCTACACTCCCTACCAGCTGAGTAGGTAATTACGGCCCAGGGAGAACACAGCTCAGGTCGAGTTTAGTGACCTTGCCCCAACTGAAGGATTAGCAAGACCTGACCTCACACCACCTGTTCTGACCGTACCTCATATGACCTCCCACACACACAGGACAGCCACACCCCCAAAAGGGATACAAATTAATATCACAGTCGTTGTCTTTATAACTTGCAATTATTTCCAGATGATTTTTAAAGTCACACCACCTTTGTTACTTAATCACGTTCCGCTCCCACGCGCTCAAGGTCACAGGAACAACAATTCTGAGGTGATGTTCATGGTCAGATTAAGGTACAAAATGCAGACCACCTGTAGGTATTTTAATGACCCAAGCCATAAAAAAGATGATTAATTATGCACCAATAGGCAGACAGGTGTGTGTGTGTGTGTGTGTGTGTGTGTGTGTGTGTGTGTGTGTGTGTGTGTGTGTGTGTGTGTGTGTGTGTGTGTGTGTGTGGAGGAGAGAGAGAGAGAGAGAGAGAGAGAGAGAGAGAGAGAGAGAGAGAGAGAGAGAGAGAGAGAGAGAGAGAGAGAGAGACGAGAGAGAGAGAGAGAGGAGAGAGAGAGAGAGAGAGAGAGAGAGAGAGAGAGAGAGACTAATAAAAAGGACGTATATGGCTTGATAATAGACATGAAACACTCTTTTATCCTACGAATATACTTCGCCATCATCATCATCATCATCATTATCATCATCCATTATAAATCTACCGATGAACACTGACATTCCTAACCTGTTGCTTACCTTATATGTACACTTTAAATATCATCAGTTTGACCTGAATACATTGAATACTTTAACTTGACGTCAATACCTTAGGTTGAGTCCAGCCTCGTCATGTTACTCAGCCTCTCGGGTAGCATCGCCCTTTCTCTCTTCATTCATACGCGTCCTCCTGACAAGTATACGCTTAGGCCTCTGTGACACACTATTTTCTTATCACCATTTCTTCATACCTTTTTGCAGGCATCCTCTTAACCTTTCACCTATATAGTACTCCGTGACCACAGATTATTCAAACTAATATGTCTTCATCTATCAATCTATTTTTTTGTTAATGGCATGAATACTTCAGTTCATCCTAATCAGTAATCTCCAATAATTATATAATTATACCGGTAAATAGAGATTATGATACATGAACATTCAAACATTGAAGGAAAGCCTTGCGTCACACATCACGTTGATTCTTAAAAGACAATCACGATGCTTCTGTCTTTCAAATATGTACAGATCTTATGGAAAAAAATAGATAGATATAAACAAGAATACAACAATAGATGCATATCCAAAAATAAGAGAGCTATGGTATGTCCAGCAGCTGAGTGACGTAAGGCTTGGAGATCAAGTTGTACTATACATGTATTCAGGATGTCTATATATGGATGTAATTTTCATTGGAATTGATAATAGTGTTTCAAAGGTTAATCAACGTACCACGAGTCCCCATATATATACATTGCCCTGTCGTCCGAAGACAATTTGAGCCATTGAGTGATGGACACTGCCTTGTACCTCAGACTGAACAAGCACACACACACAAACACACAACAGCTCGTTTGAAATAAGCTATCACCTAAGCCATTAATATATTTTTTAAGTATACTGGTGTTACTTAACCTTCATAATGTCTTCTAGGATTCAGATCAACATTATAGTTTCTAACGAATAAATAAATTGGTGGTGAAATATATATTGTATGTGTGAAGTGGCAAGCTGTCCTATCTGCTACCTCTCCTCTCCCTTCCTCCTCTCCTCCTCCAAGCAGTTACCAAGTGGGTTGTGGGGGAAGGGAGTCAGCTGCTCCACTCACTCACTCACTTGCTCATTACGTGTTGTTCAGACGTTCGAAGCACCAGGCAGCCGTCTCGTACCAACCTTTCAGCCTTCCTCTGCCTTACTTCACGAGTCAGTAGTAATAGGATTTGCTGTTTTGGCGTATTAATAATTATCAACTCTGGTAATATTTGGTGATTAAAACCATAATTATAATGAGACGAATGGCTTGGTAAGGAAAAGGTGATCGCTCTCTAGCATATCTGGTTCAGGCTAGCAAACATGACTGACAGTGTTGCTATGTAACTAATAAAACTAATAATGATTAAAACATCGTAGAGCAAAGAATTATTACATAACTTGTTGTACTGCATGCATTCATAACAGCGTGGCGTTAAAAAAATATTATTAAAAGTTACATTACATTATTAATTTCAAGGAATAACATAACCTAACATTCACTATCTGGCAAGACCTAGTATTACACCCTTGCCTAGCTAGCCTTGAGGTCACGACAAAATCCAGCGGGGCATCGGAGAGGGTATAGAAGGCGGTGTGGTTATACTTTCATCCATCTGAACACTGCAAACCACAGCCACACCTCAGCTCACCTCGCCCATCCATCGCGCGTTCATGTATATTTTGTAGTGTTAATACCGTGTGTTAAGAAGAGGATTACCGCCTGTTACCTGTTACCAATTACCTGTTACCAGCGCTGCTATGTAAGTGTTAATACGTAGTTACAATGTTAGTTATCTATACCTGTCTTCCTTCCTTCCTTCCTTCCTTCCTCCTTCTATCAACTTTATGAATGTAGACTAGATGCTAAGTAATCTATATTAGACAAGCCGTGATGGAAGGGGTGAGGAAAGGGTAACCGTTTGGTAATAAATAGACATGCTGGGTGACCATAACCCTAAAAACTACTCACCCAGCATACCCGAGCTGCTCGCTTCACAGAGAAAGGGAGGTAGGAGGTAGAAAGGGAGGTAGGAGATAGAAAGAGAGGTAGGAGATAGGAGGTAGAAAGGGAGGTAGGAGGTAGAAAGGGAGGTAGGAGGTAGAAAGAGAGGTAGGAGGTCTGCTGGTCGCTTCGCTCGCAGTTTGAAATTATTCACACTTAACTAGAGGGGCTCTCAGTAGAGTGCAATTACCTCCACCAGTAATATTCTTGAGTTTTCCTGACCTTGACCTCTGACATTAACCTCTTTAAAAATCAATTGAGCGAATTATCTGTGTAGGGAGCCATGGTGGTGAAGTTTTGCGAAGTTATGGTACGTTTTGCAGAGTTGTAAAATGTTGAAAACACTGCTGAAGGTGGCGCCCAAGATAATGTTCCATAGGAATACTATAAGCAACTTTTAGAATTACATGAAAAACATTTCAAACATTATACAATTATACAAAATATTTCCTACAGTGGCATATGACCTTAGCTGCCATGCTTATAAGGCTTATAAGGTCAATTAACAGATCAGTCACAGAACGTATCTTCGAATTAAGCCAATGATCTGCAGTTCTGGCGCGCGTGGAATGAAATAACTACGATTAGAGCCGATAGTCAGCGAGGTAATTACTGGCACTGGAATGATGATATTGAGCTTCTGGAATGCCAAGAAGCTCCACTCACACCCGATAAGCAGTGCCATGAATCGTTATCAGGGGAGTTAGTGCGGCTGTGATCATGACTCTCGCTCGTGGCTGTTCCTGACGTGCTTGGCTGCGGCTGTCTGGGGCGTGACGTCAGTGGCTTGCTGTGTGAAGGTGTGGGGAGCGGGTTTGTTGTTGGTGGTGTTGTTGTTGCTGTTGTTGTTGTTGTTGTTGTTGTTGTTGTTAGTATTTTTGTTGTGTTGGTGATGGCGGTGGTGGTAGTAGTAGTAGTAGTAATAGCAGTAGTAGTACAACAACTACTACTCGTACTATTACTCGTGCTCTATTTTCTTCCTCTTCTGCTACAATACGCCCACACACACTCCAGTGAAGCGACACCTGACCTTTTCTTCCTCCACTGCGGAGCGTATCACCCTCTCCCCCCCCAATCAATGCTCCATCCGCCCCCCCCCCACCCATCGCACCCCTTTGTAAGAACGGCAAGAGCTACGCACTCACTCTCCAATCACCCCCACCAACTCCTCCCACTTGCTTCCCCTCCTTCCATCCTTGTCACCCAATATACCATCATCCACCTTAACTTACCCCTCCAATTATATTCCTTCCTTAGCCATCATATTTTCCCTCTCCACTCCGTAGCACTCCCACTCCACCCCTCTCCCTCTCCCTCTCCCTCTAGCCTTATTCCCTCCCCCCTTTACATCTTCTACGCGTCAAGTTTCAGTTCATT
>JAPQNM010000003.1:2274894-2279894 GCA_029783475.1 Metacarcinus magister | reverse complement strand
TGTTGTTGTTGTTGTTGTTGTTGTCATTTTGTACTTGTTGTTGTTGTTGTTATTACGTTACGTCACTGTCAGGTACTAAGTGCGTGTTAATCACCAAGACAAGCACATTTGATAGTGAAGGTTTTTATACGGAATTCATACCCTCATGACAAGCACTAATTTGCTTACATAACAAAGTGCCATGTATTTTTAACTCACTCGGAGGTTGGTGCGTCACATAAACACACACACACACACACACACACACACACACACACACACACACACACACACACACACACACACACACACACACACACACACACACACACACACACACACACACACTACGGACTTGGTAGCTTAATGGATAACGTCCCTGGCTGTCACTGAGCTGGCTGAGGTTCGCACTTCACTCAAGGTGCAAAGTTTTCACTGATGATCGAGCGGTTACTCTGATCCTTGAGCAAGAGGATGGGTCTGATGGGGTGTTTGGTGTGTGAAAGGTCACATCCTTACCCATAGATCAGGCTATAATGAGTCTAAGCTCTCTCCTGGAGGGTAATGACTAACGATCACGAGTCCTCATGACCGTGGTGAGTCACACACACACACACACACACACACACACACACACACACACACACACACACACACACACACACACACACACACACACACACACACTATCTGTCTCATGCCTTAGTGCAGTGGTCCCCAACTTTTATTCTTATTCATGGCTATCTGAACAAAGTTTGATATGCTGCGTTGTCTTTATTATGTCATCCTTTTATCATCAATTATTTGTAATGATGATTCGTGTGGTGATGACAGGAACCGTTGGAAACATGATAGAATTAACACAAAGAAAGAGTTACAAATTACTGGTGTGCGGAATCCAGTCGAATTATATCTCCCTATTTTCAGATTGTTTCATAGGCTGTCAGAAAGCACTCCTTGACCAACCATAAGGTGCCACTGACCTCATATAGGGAGTTCCTGCTGGCGTGTAAGGAAGGGATGACACCCACACAACCTTCCATGTCCTGTAAATTAAATAACATTGCACCACATCTTTTAATTGTTGATATTTACACACAAAATAATGGTCACAAATATGCATCAAAGCTACATGAAGCCTTTCCTCGTAAGCAATTCAAGTTAATAGCAGACGGGAAGATGTTAAAAAAATAAACTGATGAAAATGCAATGAGCGGCGCTTCACCACAGTGCTCGTCGTCATCTCCCTGCGCATATAACAAGCGAGGATCGAATACCAGAGAACATGTGTACGATGGACTGTAACATCCGGGTTACCACAGTTCACCTTCTCTAGGATTCCCCTGGTGTGTTTTTTTATCCTACAACGCGTAAAGAATGAAATATATGTGAATGCAATGGGAAGAACGAAGAATGTGTCGCCTGTGTGGTTCCCCAGAGCTCTCCTTCCCTCCCTCCCTCCCTCCCTTGATGTCTGGGAATACTTCAGTTTGCCTCATGTTCCTGTTAGTAAGACCTTCGATAATGGAGCGTGTCTAGATTAATCTTGCTGTAATTTTGTATTAGTATTATTATCATCATTATCATTATCACTACTTCTACTACTACTACTACTACTTTTATCATCATCATCATTATTATCATTACCTCGCGCTCTCCAGCCAGCCACCCACCAGAGCGTCACCTAACACAGTATTGCACAACGTTGAGTCATTGCAGTGTGCGTTTTTATGTAAGGGTCCAACAGAGCAACTGCGTATGTCACTATGTAGTAAGTGTACCCGTTGATGTGGAGATGGAATGAAAAAGTTTTGTAATCATTAATTTATTAGATCGACCGAAACGTATTAGTGTAAAGTTTAGGTGATAGATATGTTATATATGACATTTTAACTCTGACTATAGGGCGGAGGAGTGAGTGGTTTTAGTTAAGAATAATAGATGAGAGAATATGAGATTTGCATTTATTATGTCATTAGACGAGGACGTAAGAGTATTGTGTTTTTGGTTTGATATATTTGTTTTGTATGTTTGTTTACTAATATCAGGTTAGGTTTACGAAATAGTTTAAGTGGAATTTTTTTTTATGAAAGCTGAGCCCAACGTGAGCCTCGTGACTGGCAACAAGTGATTAGATTTAGGGAGAGATCCGGGTCTTTAGAAGTGACGTTTAAGGGGGAGAGAAGGTAGATTCCTCAGCCTTGACGGACACATGCACTTTCCTAACGCACTTTTTCTTTTTCTTTCTCCTCTGATTAGAGACGGGACTCATTTTTTTCTTTTTTTACGGAATAGAGGAATGTTTTATTTTTTATTATACGCATTACAGACCCTCGTGTACGTGTACGTGTACGTGTACGTGTACGTGTATATGTACGTGTAGAACCACGATACTGTAGAATATAATATAAATAAAAAAAATACGTCATTAATATCACCTAACCTATGAATCTACTTTTTTTTCTTTTTTTTTCACCGTACCTTTAAACATTACGTGAGAGGACACATAACTGACCTTCATACGCAAAAACTCCTTAGCCCAACTTTTGTATGCATTAGAAGCTATAAATACACCACTTTCCACCCCTTGCGTCCAACTCTTTGCGTGCTGCCTCTTCATCATGTTAACCTACGTGTAAGAATGGAAATTACACCTTAAGTAACCTGCCATGTGTGTTATCGTATTTATCTCCCTTCAGGTACTGGGAAAGACACCACCTTACTGAACGTGGAAAAACCTAATAGTGTGAGCAACCGGGAGGACGGACGATAAACACTTTTCTTTGGCTATTCTCGGAAGCGTTTTTATTTATTCACCATGATTTAGGAGTGATAACCAAAACATTTTATTTATTTAGTTATCTACAGTGGCATCGCACGTTACTTCCCTTCATTCAATACAATATAACCTGATTACAGTTATTCCAGTCTTCTTTTTCTCCACAACATAAAAAAAATATTAAAATAAATGGAAGGAAATAGAAGAAGAAAAAAATTTATTGCAAGCGTTCTATTTTAACTTTCCTTTCATACTGTGTTTTCCTTCTTTATTTTTTGTGCAAGATTGATTTATAACTCGAAAATTGATACTTATCTGCATTATATATATATAGTCACTGTGTATCGATAACGCTGACGTGGCATAAATAGGGGAAAGTTATGCTGTGTGGTAGGTAGGTAGGTAGGTAGGTAGGTGGTAGGTAGGTAGGTGGTAGGTAGGTAGGTAGGTGGTAGGTAGGTAGGTAGGTAGGTGATTAGGTGACCTCGCGGTATTTGTTGCAACGAATGCCAAGGAGAATATGCATTACGAGCGACTTTCTTCCCTTTTTTTTTTCTCTCTCTCCTCTCTCTCTCTCTCTCTCTCCTCTCTCTCTCTCTCTCTCTCTCTCTCTCTCTCTCTCTCTCTCTCTTTCTCTCTCTTTCTCTGTGTGTGTGTGTGTGTGTGTGTGTTCGTATTCTTAATTTGTTAACCAGTTTCACTTTCAGGAGAGAGAGAGAGAGAGAGAGAGAGAGAGAGAGAGAGAGAGAGAGAGAGAGAGAGAGAGAGAGAGAGAGAGAGAGAGAGAGAGAGAGAGAGAGAGAGAGAGAGAGAGAGAGAGAGAGAGAGAGAGAGAGACATCATTGGACAATCGCCATAATCCATTTCATAAGTAAGAGACAGCTCGGTATTTCATTTTCTTCCTGGCAGCCAGACTCAATTATCTCTGAGCCTTGAATCTTTTAAAGCGATATTTCTCTCGCTTTTGAGTTTATTTAGGAAGTGCAACGTACGTAATGGAGTCTTTAAAAACAAGCAAAAAAAAAGGTTTCATTGCAAAGGAAGACACACACACACACACACACACACACACACACACACACACACACACACACACACACACACACAATCACACTCAATCACACACAATCACACACAAAATACAGAAACAGTATACAGAAAATATGAATTTAGAACGAAGAGAGAGAGAGAGAGAGTGAGTGAGAGAGAGGGAGAAAGAAAGAGGGAGAAAGAGAAAGAAAGAGCGTTAAAGTTATGATAGAATTAAGTGTCTGTTCATACGCATTGTCATTGTCACCGCCACGACCCACTCAACACAAAACAGAATGACTTGCAAGACTCTGACCTACACCACCAATATTCCACGGGCGTTGCAGGGCACTGGAAGACCTCGACACCTTCTGGGAACCGCTACAGGTGTGCATGTTTATACATAGGTGTATGTCTGTGTAGTCAAGGCCTTGTGGTGAGTATGAGACAGCTGCCTGCTTGCTTGCCTGCCTGCCTGCCTGTCTGCTTGCTCTTGCATATCCATTCCTCCCTCGCCGCCTCGTCTTTGCCAAGATAAACCTCCTGGAAGCCTTTTCCAGCTGCCTTCCTGTCTGTCCTCCGCTAGGCACCTGCTCTCATCCTCTCTCCAGCTGTTGGTACTTAAGAAGGCAAGGAAGAAGGGAGGACGAGGAGGGCTAAAGAAGACATGGTAAGAGAAGACAAAGAAAAAGAAGAAGAAGAAGAAGAAGAAGAAGAGAAGAGAAGGAGGAAGAGGATGAAACACGAGAAAGAGAGAGAGAGAAAAGCAAGGACACACACACACACACACACACACACACACACACACACACACACACACACACACACACACACACAAGGAAGAGTAATCAAGATATATGGTTATGGAGTTGTGTGGGACTAAAGGGCGTGAGGATGAGGAAGTAATCCCACATGTGTCCTTCTTTCTCTGTGTCTGTAAAGAGAGCTCATGCCACCTGGTGATACTTTTTTTTTTTTTTTGTAATTGATATTAAACTCGCTAGTGATTTTTTTTTTTTTTTTACTCCTGGGGAATTTTTTTTTTTTTTTTTTTGTACTAGAGTCAATTGCCTAACGCTCTTGTGATGTTTAATTCTTCTGTGTAATTGTTATTGAATAGATCTATGTATCGAGTATGTATTTATGTAATATTATTTTCTAGGTGGTATATTTATTTTCCTCGCATCTGAAAGCTTTAATTACATTTCAGACA
>JAPQNM010000003.1:2262394-2267394 GCA_029783475.1 Metacarcinus magister | reverse complement strand
TTAAGTATTGGAGTGTTGCTTATGTGCTATTGAAGTTTGGTGTTACTGGTGTTGTTGTTGGTGTTGTAGTGGTGTTGTAGTGGTGGTTGTGGTGTTTAAGGTATGCTGGTTATGTTTATGTCTGTGATTTTTCTTATCTTTTACGTCTTCAGTGTGTTTTCCTGGGTGTGTGTGTGTGTGTGTGTGTGTGTGTGTGTGTGTGTGTGTGTGTGTGTGTGTGTGTGTGTGTGTGTGTGTGTGTGTGTGTGTGTGTGTGGTGGGTGCGCGGCAACTCTGTATATGTGCGTGTTTGTTTTTATTTTTCTTACTCGTGCTCTTTTTCTTTTTTTCTTTCTTCCGGTTACTTGTCTTGTTATATGAAGCATCTTTCTCCTTTGTGTTCTGTCCATCTCTCTCTCTCTCTCTCTCTCTCTCTCTCTCTCTCTCTCTCTCTCTCTCTCTCTCTCTCTCTCTCTCTCTCTCCACCCACATCCACACTGTTGTTGTTGGCTTGGATGGGCAGGAACGCTAGTGGACAGGGATGATCGGGGGTGGAGACGGATGCAGGCTGGATGTGGGTGGGTGTAGGAGGGTGTAGAAGTGAAGTCGCCTCAACCTTCTTCTCCCCCAGAGGTGTCACGTCAAGCGTGCCAACAAAACAATGTCTGGTGCCTCAGGAGTTATTTATGATCACCTGGCACGGAGGGAACTCTGGGGTTGTGGGTTTGGGTTGGCTTTTCCAAGAACTGACTGATCTGCTACGTCGTATTGTGACTAGGATGTGTTTGTCGTCAGTCAGTCTTTTCCTGTACATCTCACGCACATCAACAAATTTAGAAACAAACAAACACACACACACACACACACACACACACACACACACACACACACACACACACACACACACACACACACACACATCTATAATTATGACTCCCCGTCTTGCTAGCTTAAGCAATAAATTTTTTCTCCCAGGTGCTTCGTTCAACGTTTAATCAAGTGTACCCTCGTGATATATACTGTAAACTACCCCCAACTGCCTCACGAGATATGTGCGTGTGCGTAGAACTGCCATGTGACAAGAACTTGCGTCACATTCTCTTGGTTTGGTATTAGACTCTGCTCAAGATGCTAATTTATACTGCGTCTTATTCCAATGTAATTCAGTTGACACTTTGAACTCACTCTCCTCCCGCTATATATAGTGTTGTCATCTCGGTTTTATGACCCACAAGAATATGTACACCCTAGTCTACATCACCTTCAAAGCGACTCACTTTCGCAATTCCGTTCTTGAGGTAGTGATGGTAGCGATAGACGAACCTCACCATGTCTTTGCGGGAGGGCGGGGTGGGGGCGTGGGGGGAGGAAGAGGCAAGGGCGACGACCAGCTCGAGGGGCAGGTGAAGACACACACCAGCGCCCCTCTGCTGACAGGCCTCGGAAAGAGAGGAAGAGTTAGTGTACATAGCAAAAGGACGAATGTAGGGCACGATTGGTGTCGGTGCAGCGAGAAGAAGGACGACGTGTGGATAGCAATGGGGACTTGTGAAGGGTGTACCTTTGTGTCGTTGTGTTGACAGGAGGTAGAGGGTTGGGTAAAGGTAGTTCTAGGATCGAGGAAGATTTGGAAGTCGTGTATGAGTTTGCCGAGAGATGAATAACCAGCAGCTGAGTCTTGTTGACGTGAGAGTGGCAGGAGCCTCCACGTCTCCCTGCCGATGAACATAGTTTTGGTGGAAAAAGGACTGGCAAGATGTGGAGGAAGTTTTTGGGTGCAAACTGCCACTGGACGTCATGTGGGCGTGATGGGCTGTTGTGGGTGTGGTACTGGATGAGGATGAGTGATTGGTTTGCCTCATGTCCTTCGTGGAGGATGAGGCCCCTTGGGGAGGTGTGAGGGGCAAGCAAGGACGGTAAAGGACACACAGCAGGTCACAGACGACCATGGAGACGCAGGTGACGGTATCGGTCATCAGCTGATGTTTAAACATAAGATTTTTTTTCTATGTTTGTAAACAGAGGACAAGAGGTGAATAGGAAGAAAGCTTTCTCTATTCTTGACATTACAGGTGTATGTGTGAATATTTGTTTGTTTGTTTGTTTGTTTGTTTGAGAGAGAGAGAGAGAGAGAGAGAGAGAGAGAGAGAGAGAGAGAGAGAGAGAGAGAGAGAGAGAGAGAGAGAGAGAGAGAGAAAGACAGTGTGTGTGTGTGTGTGTGTGTGTGTGTGTGTGTGTGTGTGTTTATACACACACACACACACACACACACACACACACACACACACACACACACACACACACACACACACACACACACACACACATATACATATATATATATATATATATATATATATATATATATATATATATATATATATATATATATTTATATTGATGCAGTTTGATGATGTTGCGATGTATGGTGTTGTCAGGAAGTTGCTAAAATACCGACAAAAGACAAACAAACAAGCAAAGTGCAAATATAACTCTCCCTCAACTTCGTTGATAGAAGAACAAAAACAAGAAGAAAAAGGAGAAAAATAGGAAAAGTAAAAGAAGAATAAAAAGAAAAAGAAGAAGAAGAAGAAGAAGAAGAAGATAAACAAGAACAAGAACAAGAAGAAAAAAGAAGATAAAAAAGAAAATAAAAAAGAAGAAGAAGAATATCACTCACTATTCATCTGTTAAGAGTAAGGTTATCAACACTTGAATCTTTTTTTTCCTGTGTATTGTTGTGACTGAGGCGGAGGACTGGGAACCCCTGCCCCAAGAATTACATTTTTTTTATTTTTCTTATTTATCTATTTTATGTCTTGCACTTGTGGCACCGGTAGGCTTGATGGAGGTTTTGAGATGGCCAGCCTCCGTCTGTTAGTAGCACAGGCTTACATTTTTTATAGTGACACCTCGTTTCTTTGTTGAGAGGCTCATGCTGCCCGCGGAAGCTCCTTGATGCATGTGACTTTGCTGTCCCGTCGAGGATAGTGTTATGGCAGCAAGTGGGTATTCTTAGGCCACTCGGCGGTTATTCCATAGAAAAGTGGCCAGACTATTGAGGGACTCGGGACTCTGAGCTGGTATTCCCCCAACGCTAGTCACTAGGCCAACGCCTCCTCAAGGGAGACATACACCGGGGCCTCCGAAGTATATTTCGAAGGCCCCACATACACCTACAAAACATGAAAGAAAAGGGGAAGAGAAGAGGCAATATCTGATTTAATTTTGGTTTGCAAGTTATTTTATTATTTATTTTGTGAATATTTTCTTAATTTTTTTCCCTAAATCCTTAGATGCTATTTTGTATCTACTGAAAAATACGTATTGTCATTATAGGTATAATTTTTTTTATTATTATCATTATTATTATTGTCATTATTACTGTTATTATCATTATTATTATCTTTATTATTATTATTATTATTATTATTATTATTATTATCATTATCATCATCATTATCATTATTATTATTATCATTATCATTATTATTTTTGGTTAATGTTACTACTATTATTATTATTATTATTATTATTATCATTATTATTATTATTATCATATTATTATTATAATTATTATTATTATTAATAGCATTATTATTACACTGCTTCTGCTGCTGCTGCTACTACTGTTGGTTCTCTTGCTGCTGTTTGTATTGATTTTGTTTCCGTCGTCGTCGCTGTCGTCGTCGTCATTGTTATGTAAGTAGCTCAGGTGACGCGGGATAAGAGCTTTACACAGGCGCAGATCAGGCTGTGAAGGGACGTGGTTTGGGTGCCGATGAAAACAGGACAGACACAGAACTAGATGGAGGGATGAGTTAGGAAGTTTTGCTTGGGATGCCTGGAATAGACGGGCGAAGATGAGAGATGAGTGGAGAAAGTTGGGACAGGTCTTTGTCATGCAGTTGATTGGTGATGATGATGATGATGATGATGATGAAGCCAACGACGGAACGATCTTACAGGAGCAGCGTAAAGCAAGGAAGTGAGAGTGAAATGAACGTCAGGAAGGGTGGGGGGGGGGAAGGTAACCGTAGCTTTTGAGTGCAATTTTATTTCATATCAAGGAATAACGCAACACACAAGGCTGGATGAGGTAACATGAGCTGATTCTGAGGACGCAAGAGTGTAGCAAATCGTAGGGATGACACGTAACCACCATCTAGGGCAGCTAAGTGGCGGTGCACAAAAAGAGGAGAGAAAAAAAGGAGAAAGAAAACGGTAGGATACACGTGTGGCTGAAGACGCGTGGCAAGGTAATGGATGCGTTGAGCTAAGAGAACGGAAAGCGATGCAGAGACTGTGACAAGACTTGGCCTACTTCAGGTGACTTGGGAAAGCTGAGGCATGCGAAATGTGGTCACTGAAGTGATACAATCTGCTGTGCATGTCTTAGCCGGACATAGGTACACTCAGAGGTCGAGGGACAGGAGGTGAGGCACGTGGCGGGATGCTCTGTGCTTGCCTTGCCCTTCACCTTTATCTTTCGCTTCCACTGACTGACTTCCATGTAACACGATTGTACCTTCTGTGTGTTGTTTTTTCTCGCTTTTTAGCCCGTGTCTGTGCCTGAGTGTGCCTTGGGTCCCCTCACCTCCCTTGTTGGGTCACACTGGCACTGTGTATATGGTGTGGTGCCCTGAGTGTCATGCCCTTCTCTTGGCCCTTTCACCTTTCACTACATGATGCGTCAATTTGCAATATTGATTCACTGGAATGGAAATGAGTTTTGAAAAAGAAAGCGATGCAACAAACTCTAGGAGAGAGAGAAAAAAGTGTTTGTGAAGTATGTACGTAATATACAAAACACGAAAACACGTTCACGAAAAAAAAGAGAAAAAAAAAACGAACATGAAACAGTATGCGGCCAAGATATGTTTTGTTATCAGTGGGGGAGAGGAAGGCATGAGGCACCCAAAGAGGTGGAAGGTGCCCCCCCAATTAATATCAATGGGGGAGAGGAAGGGAATGTTCTGCATGTCCTCCCCCAGCATGAAGCACCCAAGGAAGGGGATGAT
>JAPQNM010000003.1:2232394-2259894 GCA_029783475.1 Metacarcinus magister | reverse complement strand
AGAGAGAGAGAGAGAGAGAGAGAGAGAGAGAGAGAGAGAGAGAGAGAGAGAGAGAGAGAGAGAGAGAGAGTGTGTGTCTGTGTAACAAATCAACAATTACTGATTTTTCCTCTACATAACGAACTTCATCTTCCTTCCTTCCTTCCTTCCTTCCATCCCCTTCTTCCTCCTTTCCTCCATAGCTTCCTTTCTTTTTTTTTTCCATCCCTCCTCTTTCCTTTCTTCCTTCCTTTTTTCTCTCCTTCCATCCTTCCCCTTTCCTTCCTTCATTCCTTCCCTTCCTCCTTTCCTTTTACACTCACTTAACGTCCTGCAAGCACTCCTTCTACATCCTACAGCCTTTCCTTCACCTCCTTCCACTCCCTCCCTCCCTCCTTCTCTCCCTCCCTCCTTCCTCCTCTCCCTCCCTCCCTCCCTCCTTCCTCCTCCTGACTTACTTACGTCATCTCTCTATTCTCATCTTCCTCGTGTGATGGATTTCTGTGAGGTTAATGGATTTTAAGGATTCTCTCCCCCCCTTACCTCCTCCTTTTCCTCCTCTTTCTACTTTTCGTCCTTCTCCATTTTTCCCTTGTATAGAGTTTATTTTACTGTAGTAGTAGTAGTAGTAGTAGTAGTAGTAGTAGTAGTAGTAGTAGTAGTAGTAGTGTATTGGGAAGATATTGTAGTGGTGGTGGTGGTTCTTATTGCATTACTTAACATCATCATTTTCATAACCAAGGAGACACATACAATCTTTGCCTGTTTGTCACTGGGGCAGATAAGGGAAACGTTTGCCACCTCCGCCACCAGCGTCTCCGGTGCGTACGTCATTTCCTACGGCTCCGGGGGTTTGTTTGTCAACACACCATCGGGAGAGGAGGCGGGAGCAGGGCGTCTGGAAAACCCAGCAACTTAGGCGAACGTGGCAGTCCCTTAACATGCCAGATATCGCCACCAACTACACCACAGGAAATAGCTAAGTACTGATGCTGGGCTCTCTCTCTCTCCTCTCCTCTCGTCTCTCTTCTCTGCTTCATGAGCCACTCCTCTTTTCCCCTCTTTTATTTACTCTTCTCACTCTTTCTCTAATCTCCTTCTGTCGCCTCCCGCATCTCAGTTCTCCTCCCCTTCCTCCTCTTCCTCCTCCTCCTCCTCGGCCTCCTTCTCCTCCTGTCCTCTTCAGTCTCGACGCTCCTTTTGCTTCTCTCTCCCTCTTTTGTACCATTTCTAATCCGTCCAGACACCTTCAACGCTCTCGCTCTCTCTCTCTCTCTCTCTCTCTCTCTCTCTCTCTCTCTCTCTCTCTCTCTCTCTCTCTCTCTCTCTCTCTCTCTCTCTCTCTCTCTCTCATGATTACTCAATGCTTCTACACCCCCCTCTCCCCCGTCCACCCCTCCCTCCCCTCTTCTCATTCGTACGCCCTCCTCTCCCCCTACCGTCCTGGCCCCAGTTCTGTCCCTCTCGGAGCCCCTTCTCCAGCCACCCGCACCCGCCTCAACATGTGACTCTGCTTCACGTACGGACGAGTCATGTTTACATCACAAACGGGGCGAGGCGGGGACCTGAACCGCCTTCACGTCCCTGGGTTGTGGATAATGAGAAGTTGGAGTGATTTTCCTTTTCGTTGATTTTGGTTCGGGTTTTGTCTTTCTTTTTCCTCTCTCTCTCTCTCTCTCTCTCTCTCTCTCTCTCTCTCTCTCTCATAAATTCATGGTGACGAGTCGTTACTAAATGCTACTACTACTACTACTACTACTACTACTACTACTACTACTACTACTACTACTACTACTACCAGAATTAGCTAAGTTACGTGCAGTCTGAGAAGGGAAACACCACTTAGTTAACATCATTACTGGCTTATACTGTATTTGGTAAACTGTAACATCATTGATCACTATATTATCGTTACAAAACATGTGAGAGGCAACGCATTACCACTGACTGATTATCGTTATCGTTAGTCACACAACAATTATATGAGCGAGTAAGTTAAAGCGTACATTGCATTTCGTTATTCTTCTTTTTTTCCTCATATCATATTGTGTGTGTGTGGGTGTGTGTGGGGGAGGAGGAAGGTGATTCATACGTCTTTCTCTGGCCGTGACCTGTTTCGTCCTCTCGTATTACATTGTTTGTTTTTTTATATATATTTTTCGTACATTTGCTCTTGTATAGAAAGATGTATTACTGTGGCTGCATTCATCGTTCATTTCATCCTTAATTTTGCACTGAATAACACTTGAGAAGGAAGAGAAGGAGGAGGAGGAGGAGGAGGAGGGTCTTGTCGCCTCCTTCTGGCCACCACTAACACCGTCATGACCTACCTCTATGGTGCTACGGGTGCATGTTATTATGATGTACACTATTATTGGTGTTTCTACGTAGGATTACTATTACTGTCACACTTATATTTATTAATGTGGGCGAGTGTTTGAGTTGTCTGTGTGGAGGCAGGTGGTTAGTGTTGACTGAATGAGATTATTTTGTTCATGATTCTTTTTATACTATTTGTTGTTAGTCAATAATAGTTTGGTTCACTGTTTTTATTTTCAATTTTTTTTCTCTAACTCATGTCCTTGGGGACTTTTGTTATTATAATTATTATCATTATTATTATTATTATTATTATTATTATTATTATTATTATTGTCATTATTATTGTTATTATTAATAATAATAATTATTATTATTATTATTATTATTATTATTATTATTATTAGCAATATTATTATTATTATTACTATTATTATTATCATTATTATTATTATTATTACGTGGCCGGTGGTGTAGATGTTAATCATGTTCGGCTGACAACCAAGAGGCCCCAACAACCCTGCCTTCATGTGTGTGTGTGTGTGTGTGTGTGTGTGTGTGTGTGTGTGGATCGGGTGCTTGATACAAGAGACCATAACTTATCTACGCCACACCCTGAAGGGTAAACAGGCAAAGGTATTATAAGTATGAATATACTACTACTATAGCTACGACATCTTCTACTTCCTCTTCTTCTACGTCTTCTCATGAACAGCCTTCTGGTGTCACGTTCATAAACACGTTGGTGATGAAATGTCTACGGTAAAACACGGCGTATTTGGCTGCCACTATCGATCCTTCTTATCTCTACCAACACTGAATGAAGAGACACATCAAGGATTTCTCCTCATTGTCAGTGACTACAGAAGCAGTACAGGTAAGTACTGTAGTTGCTCAATCCCTTGAAATTCCAACTGTAAAAAAGGCTATGTGTAAAATTGCGACAGATTGTCGCTCAGCTGCGATGATGTTACGGTGAGAGACTGGTAAATGGTGGCATCCTGACATCTGAGCGGCGGCGCATGCGTGGCCTCCACAGAGTTGCCAGGCTCACCACCACACGTGTGGGGCCCAACTCTATACTTGATAGAAACTTTCTCTTGAAGGAAAGGAAACAAACTGTAAACTAATGGGATTGCTTACCAAATGTCCCTCTCATAAGTTGTCCATTCAAGACTTTCGCGTGGCGAGCCCGAGAAGTAGCAAAGCAGGTCTCCAGGTGCTAGTGTTATGAGACCTCTTACCTCGCGTTCCAATGTGATGACGTCATATAGCCGCGATACCACCCATTCACTGTTGTAAACATTACGCCCACGTGATAAAGTAGTTCCCTGATGTCCTCCGTACCATGTATTGATATATTTCTTCTTTTAAAACAGTTTGTATTTTATGAACTTATATATCATTGACTATATGTTGTTGTTTAGCAAATGTGTGTATATGTTAATGTAAATTTGAAGGTGTTTCCTTTGAGGCAGCTGGTCCGCGGGCTTTTCCTAGTGGCGCAACGGACGGTGAAAGGTTGTAAGTCGACTCCAAAACAGTCAGTAGTAAGCTGGACTCGGTGCGGAAAGGACTGAGTGCGGCAGTGACTTAGCACCGTGCCACGTAAACTTACTCCATATGGAGGATGTGTTGATGTTCTGCCACTCTAGGAAATGCGACCTTAACTACCCTAGATATCCTAAGCGTATAGAACTGTTTTTGATTTGTTACTAGGTGTCCGTCAAGATGTTGATGCAGAGGATGCTGAATGTCTTCTCCCAGAATTCAAACCTCCCCCTGTCCGTTGAGAGATCCAAGCCCAAACCTGTTATCAACGGTAAGTGTTTCTTGACTACATGTGTTAAGTGCAGGTTCCTGGCGTGGGCGTGCTGCGGTAACGGTGTTGCTGTGCCTTCAAGAAAACATCGCTGGAGCCTTCACAGCCGAGTAATCAACGCCACCTTGCATGTAGTTCCTAAGATAACATACTGTCATAGTGTTGCGACGTTGTTGTGTTGTTGGGCAATTTAGAATTACTAGAGGCAGGCAAGGACGGAGTCGTGGTGGGAGGAGTGAAGTAGGTCGCTGCCTCCACCCTCTCCTCCCCTCCCCCCCTCACCCAGCCCCTACTCCCGACCCAACGCAAGGCCAGACCTAGGTGCCTGTTATGGCCAACCCGGTATGCACTGTTTATTGTGGGTTGGGGGCATGGCAGGGAACACCACAGCAAGGCGACAGATCGGAGGTGATAAGGGATAAAGATCCAAGCCATCGCGTGAATCGTGGCGGTAAAGGGCTGAATGAGGTCATTGATTGTATTTTGTAGGTCAGGGGGTCGTGCATTAAATTTTGCCCTGCATGGTACGAAGTGGTGTACTGCAGGAGAAGGTTGATTGGCCTGGCAGTGTATGCGTGATTGCACCAACAGTGGAAAGAAGAGACCGTGCGTCAGGTCCTCTTAGGTATCCAGGGCACCCAGATTACAGGGCAGTGTAGTGTCTTGATGTCACGCACATTGATTATAGGGTTGACATGCACACACTCAGGGAGAAAAGGAAGCATGCTGCTGGCTGGGTCATGTGGCGCAGTTGCTGCCACAGTAACAGGGTCACTTGTGTTTGCGTAGTGGGGAAGGGTCGGTCACAGCTCCTCACGACTCTCACTCGTTCCTGGCAACTCCTCACCCCTGCACTAGGCCTCCTGACAGCCTGCACCCAAGCAGCAGGGCGCAGCACAATATGTTTTCTCCGTCGTGTATGATCAACATGAAGAAAGTGACGGGGCTGGCTAGTTGGCCTCGCCCTCCGCCAACCATCCCTACTGCCTTAAAATAGCCCCGTCCTTAGTACGCGACGAGCGGTGCATGTACATCCAGGTGCGCCAGGGGGGGGGAGGTGGGGGTGAGAACAAACAAGTAGATAAACGGACAGTTTTCCGTGTAAGGAGAACTTCCACTTGTCTGGTCAACGTTCTAGACCAGTGCATGGACTCAACACCAAGCTGCTGTATATAGATGCTAGCAAATGGAACATACATACTTGCCACCCTCTCTCCCCCTTTACCTGCCTCCCTGGCCGAAGTTAAAGGAGAGAGTGCGACGGTTATTCTCTTTTATTGATCAAACGCTCTAAATATATAGCCTTGTTCAGGACACTTTGACTGCGTGTTCTCGCGGCCAGGTCCCACACCAGTCGTCTTCCGGGGAATGAGAATAAGAGGAAGTAGGAGCGTGGGAGGATTGGGTGTCACACGCTGTTTCTCGAAGAGAGGATGATAAGTCACAAGACGAGAAGATGCAGGAAGCTTCAAAACAGTCACCGGTAGTGGGTACTCGTACTGAGGTATTGACAACCTGCATCGATTTACATATTCATGTTTCCAATATAGACACGTGAGACCATAAAATGTCAAGTACTCGTTCCTAGTAACTGTTAAGGCAATGATTGAAATGCTAACTAAAACACGAACAGTTGCAGCAACGGAGTGTAAGGAACAGAGAGTACTGTGAAAACCAAGGCTGTTAGGAAGGCAGGAAGGGAGAGATTGTGGGTGATAAAGAACATCTTCCGTTTGGCGGGAAAGCTAGAGGGAGAGGGAGGGAGAAGTGAGCAGGTAACACGAGGGGCTGGGAAAGAAGGAAGGAAGGTCTTGCCAGGTTGGGGGGGCAAAAAAAAAAGGGGAGGGTGTAAAGACTGGACGTGTGAGTAGAGGGAAGTTGTGGGAGATTTCCGGTACCTTTAGTTGCCTTGCAATTCACTCTCCTGTTGCTTTAGGTTGAACGCCCTTCCCCAAACAAGTGTTCTGTCTTCCAAACGTATGTACTGTTCCTTGTTGCTTTACTCCTCCCTTTCATCTTACACTTTTACTACTACTACTATTACTACCACCACCACCACTACCACTACTACTACTACCACTACTGTTCTTACATTTCTTACACTCGCAAACCATTAGAATGATTGATGCCTTTTTTTTTTTTCCCTTTTCCTTTCCTCTGGCTTGCACGCCACTGTTGCTGGTCTTGCCCTTCAGTGTCCTTCCAGCCCCTTAGGGAACCTTTTTTTTTATATGTATATTTTGTGGGACTACCTCAACCTTGTTCATCCATATTCATCCCGTACTAACTTTCACTCATTCCTATATCACACACACACACACACACACACACACACACACACACACACACACACACACACTGTCACCTCACCCCCCATTCCCCCCCCATTCTCTCTCTCTCTCTCTCTCTCTCTCTCTCTCTCTCTCTCTCTCTCTCTCTCTCTCTCTCTCTCTCTCTCTCTCTCTCTCTCACACACACACACACACAAGGACGAGGTCGCTGCGCACTAGTGGAAGAAAGCAGCATTATTTCACATTATTTCGATCAACATTTGAGTTGCTGAGAGAGACACTTCGGTCGTTTTGGGGTCTTTGAAGGATAATTACTCGTTAGGTGTTGGGGTTGTACACGTCTACACACTCGTAAACCAATTTCTTCCGACGGTGAATGAGGAAGAAAGCTAATTTTCGATCAGGAACGAGGTATGTGTGTGTGTGTGTGTGTGTGTGTGTGTGTGTGTGTGTGTGTGTGTGGTGAGAGCGGCTGTAGGTAGAGAGGGAAGTGAAAGTTGAGGAGGTAATGCGGACCACGAGTTGAGAGCAGCGGAGAAGTTTACTGCGATGTTGTGGGTGATGTACAGGTGAAGGAGAGGGAGAGAGAGAGAGAGAGAGAGAGAGAGAGAGAGAGAGAGAGAGAGAGAGAGAGAGAGAGAGAGAGAGAGAGAGAGAGAGAGAAAAGGGGGCGGTCTAGGGGAAGTGGGTGTAATAGAGGATCAAGGTGGAAGAGGAAGAAACACAACACCCCAAGGTGGATAGACTCGACGTGTATGTATGTTTGACTGTCTGTGTATGTGTGTGTGTGTGTGTGTGTGTGTGTTTGTGTAGTGACTTAAGACAGGTCGTGTTGACTCGGAAGAAGGAGGAAGTGGAAGAGGAGCAGACAGGTAGACAAGAGAAGAGAAGAGGCCTCGCGGAGGAGATCCTCTGTGTGGGATGAAACTAGGCCACCCAAATTAATCAACGCAAAATCCCCGACCCAGAGAAGGAAATATGTCCCGTTTGTCTCATCTGCGGCGGACATTTGCAACATATGTCCTAAAGGAAGAGGGGGATAAGGTGGAAGTGGAAGCCATATGACGCATCAACATGGGACACAAGGCGCCCATCCACGAGACCAACTCCTGACGATGTCAACATAATAATTAACCATAAGCTCAATCCCTCATAGCAACTAGCGTTTTGACCATCCTTTAATTTAACATAAGCGGAAGGGATGAACACTTCCTGCTTCTAACGATCTCGCTGAAAACCTGCAAAAAGAGAAGAAAAAAAAAGATTAATAAAAGTTGATTTCAATGAAGAGCGGCAGGTGGAAGAAGTAGGTTGGAGTCCAGGGTGATGCCAGACTGTCGAAAGTGGGGCACGCGACCACCGATCAGCTTATGGGTGGCCTCGAGCGGGTCCTGCGTCGCTGTGCCGGATGCAAAGTAGGTAAGTTATGTGAGGCCGAGACTGTAAGCGAGTGAGGCCTACCCGCAGGAACACGAGGTAGAGGTAGAGGGAGAGGGAGGTTCTGAGGTGGCGAACGCAGTAGGTAGTACTCTCCAGACCCCGCCCACGCACGCTTCCCCGTCATTCTATTGATCTAGTAGAGTCTAGCCTCTCTCTCTCTCTCTCTCTCTCTCTCTTTCTCTCTCTCTTTCTCTCTCTCTCTCTCTCTTTCTCTCTCTCTTTCTCTCTCTCTCTCTCTCTCTCTCTCTCTCTCTCTCTCTCTCTCTCTCTCTCTCTCTCTCTCTCTCTCTCTCTCTCTCTCTCTCTCTCTCTCGAGGACTGTTTTCTCAGTATATTTTCCCAACTCTCTCCTTCATCAGTCTGTTTTGTTTACTGTGCTCGTCCTTGGCTTACAATCGTTCCGCTGCGCATCACATCGCATCGCATCGGCCGAGCAGGTGAATGTGGTCCATTAGGTCAAGTGGTGGTACGGGCGGCAACGCTACTTTATAACACGTATTGTAAGGGCAACAATCATAGACGCATGTTAGTTGAATGTGTAGGAGGTAGTTACCTTGACCCAGTTCCTTGCTTGTGTGACTCAACTGAGTATTTTTATTCTCTTCCTCAGCAGTGCCTCGGGAACAGCAACAACAGCCGCAGCCACAGCAGCCACAGCAGCAGCAGCAGCAGCAGCATGCCCACACTAGCAACCACCCGGCCACCACCAACGCCTCCACCACATCCCCCTCCTCCCACCTCATCCACACCAACCACAACCACACGCCTCTCTGCCCCACCATGAGTCACGCCCCCACCGGTACCCCCTCGCTGCTCTACCACCACCACCACCTCATCCACATCCCCACACTGGCCTCCACCTCGAAGCCCAGCCCACACCTTGCCCATAACGGTGGAGGCCGGGGGTGTGGTCCAGGCGGAGGCGGAGGCGGTGGAGGGATCATATCGGATAGGGAGAGGCTGTACCGGGTGGACAAGACGGTGGATGAGAACGGCAAAGTTGTCTCCAAGGTTCTAGGCAAAGGTGGATTTGGCACCGTGTACGCCGGCATTAGGATGAAGGACGGAGCGCCAGTAGCCATTAAGTCGATAGCCAAGGATCGCGTGCCAGCTTGGGGCGTGGTAAGTAATCTAAATCTTTTTTGTTTCCTTCAGAGTCACACCAGGTTGCTTTTTGAATCTTCCTATCCTCTAACTCTCCACAACTGTTACCACATCACGTTTGGTAAGATAGATAGTACAGGCATTTGTTTGTTTGTTGGGCTCGTAAACTCACAGGTGTTATGTGTTTCAATGGACTATACAGTGGCTATAATAGTGTCCTTCTGGTGTTCACGGCCGAAGCCATTATCCTTGCTCCCATGATGAAGCAATCCTAGGGGAGGGTGGCGGAAGGGGGGGGAGGGAGAGTTATTTACATGGGTTTCCTGCGAGGTTACTTCTTGTTTGGTTTCAGTCAGCGAGTTAAAAATTGGGTTTGTTTTGACTGTATTTGCTGCCTTATGGGGGTGACTTTCACTTGCTGAGAGAAAGTAAACAGTTACTTATCGGGTCCAACTCCCTCTCTTGTTATCATTCTCTCTCTCTCTCTCTCTCTCTCTCTCTCTCTCTCTCTCTCTCTCTCTCTCTCTCTCTCTCTCTCTCTCTCTCTCTCTCTCGTACTCTGCGCCTGCCCACCTTTCCTAGCCCTACGCAGGTGGAGGAGCGGCAGGTGTAGTAAGGTGCACCTGCTCGCCTACTCGTGGGTTGCGTCACTTGGACTTCAATCGACACAGGTGTTTTGGTTTACTTTTCCCTCCTGGTCCTCGCTCTGGTCCGTTGTCATCGTTATAAAGGCGAGCTTGATGCGTGCGTGGCAAAACGAAAATTGTCGCCAGTAGCTACAAATGAGATCGTGGAGGGTTCGTGTGGAAATATCGTGCGTGTGGCAACCAGGAGGCACCACCACCACCACCACCGCCGCCGCCGCCACCGCCACCACCTTGAGCGTGTCTGTAGAGGCCAACCTTGCGATGCCAACTCACGCTGAAGAAATACAGGCCGTGGGGTTCGATGTATTGTGTCACTTAGGCGCATGTGTGTACAGCAAGGCCTCACAGCTTGTTTATTAGGCCTACAAGTGGCGTTAAGTCGTAGGATGTTCGTGGATGGCGTGGTTGGACAAGGATGTAAGTATTGTAACAACACAGCCCCGTCGAAGGACTCCCTCAACCCGGCTCGAATTATCCTATTAAGGTAGTAACCTGACCCCACCTGTTTTACTTTTCGTTGGCTGAGAATGAAGGTTGTTAGGTGGGAATGTGGGCCTCTGAGGGGGTCGTGTAGGGGCGCCTCTTCTACCTGGTGCTGGGGTGCCGCCCGAAGGCTACTATAGCTAGACTGGAGACGCTGATACGCAGTACATATAGGCCTGTCCGCCTTATTAATGTAAACTTGCTCTCTCTCTCTCTCTCTCTCTCTCTCTCTCTCTCTCTCTCTCTCTCTCTCTCTCTCTCTCTCTCTCTCTCTCTCTCTCTCTCTCTCTCAGCCTCAGCCAGCCAGCCAGCCGTCTACTTACCTTCCCCTTTCATGGTAGTAACTAAGTACACATCCTTCGGTAGCAGCCACAAACACTCCTCTTGGGAAGCGAACAGTGAATGGCACAGGATGGTGAAGGTCTCCTGGTGGTCCTTTCTCTCAGCACACCCACCCTGAACCTGACTTCCGCACCCTTGGAGGCCACGGCATGGCAGTTAGCGTTCCTGCCGTCTCGTAGGTGATACGCACAATGAATAACTATTTGATTCTATTTGTATTTAGCTTTCTTGGTGCACGGGTTGGGGCGAGTTACTGATGCCTTCCACGTCACGACAATTTCATGCAATCAAAGAGAGAGAGAGAGAGAGAGAGAGAGAGAGAGAGAGAGAGAGAGAGAGAGAGGCGATGGATGGTTGGAGGAGAGGAAACAGCGTCTTTTCATTTGGATTCATCCACTTCCCTTACGTTCCTCTGTCTTGATATAACACCCTCTTTGGCCTCCGGTGCTAACGGTAACGTGAGAACACTGTGTCAGCTTGGAGTGGATGCCGGACATAGCCTACCCTGGGGAGCGTCCCGGACACCCACCATCTTTTTTGTTTCACTTATAGGAGAAGGAGGAGAACAACGATCTTTAAGACTAGTTAGTTAGTTAGTTCCTCCCCTCTGCTGTTGTCCATAAATTAAAGCGAGTCGAACAACTGTCCCTCAATGCTCACCTTAAGACGAGAAACTTCCCTTGCCGCCTGTGAGTCGTCGGTCGTCAGGGATTAAGCCCACACCTCACAGGGAACAGGTGGCGCATCGGTGGCAGGTGTGGCGGGCGGCGTCTAGGCGGCAGCTGACAGTCATGGTAAAGGTTACGGAAGCACCACAGTGTTCAGATGTGCCGTCTTTGTTGCTCTTCTCTAAGGCTCGTCACTTGTGTTCCCCTCGTTGTTGTGTTAATTTCACTTGTCTTTTTTTTCCTCTCTCTCTTCCGGGTAAGTTATAATTTGTGTAGGCCTATGAAAGGAATGTTGTCACAGATGTGCAACAAATAAACTGTAGCAGCAGCCGGGATATTTATGAAACGTAGTAGATGTAAATGCCACGGCAGCTGCTTCCGTCTGTTTTTTCAATCTACTTTTTTTTCTTTCCAGTTTTATTTATTTTTTTCTTACATCCATCACTTATACTTCAACAAACTCCTTTCCATTATTTCAATTATACTCTCTCTCTCTCTCTCTCTCTCTCTCTCTCTCTCTCTCTCTCTCTCTCTCGCTGGCTGGCTGGCTGGCTTGTTCCCTCACTCGCCTGCTGCCTCCCGACTTTCCCCCTCTCGCGCTCCTCCTCCTCCCTTCCTTCATCCTGGCGGCCGTCGGGCTCGTCACGCACGTGCTGCTCCCCGCCAGAGTACACGCCGCGGCCCGCTGGCTGGCGCGGGGAAGGTTTCCGCTTTCAGGACCTCCATGCGCCAGCTGGGAAGGGGGGTAGGGTAGCAGCGGAGTTCGGGGACTGCTATTCAGATTCAGTAACGGTAGAACATTAACAGACTTGCGTTGGTATCTTGTTTTCATCAGAGAAACTTGTCGTGTGGTGCTGAGTGTGTTAGGTTATATTTAGCTGGTGTGCGTCAGAACTTTGAGAATGCAAAGATTTCACGGGAGGGAAAGCTATATAGAAGGAGATGGGAGAGGCCTACGAATAAGAGAGAGAGAGAGAGAGAGAGAGAGAGAGAGAGAGAGAGAGAGACTAAGGGGGGAAGTGGTAACGACGTATAGGGGAGAAGAGGGTGACGAGCCTGGAGGGGGGAGGATGAAGGGGACTGGCCGGGAAGGGGAATGAGTGGCGTCGGACCAACAAGAGGGGAACTTCGGCGGGGTGAGTGACCTTGAGGTAGCGTTGGTGTGTATGTGTGTGTGTGTGTGTGTAGCTTCCCTGCGACGCTCCGCCCTCCTCTCTTCCTTTCCTCTCCCCCTCCGCAGCCGCAGCCGCCGCCGCCGCCCCTGTTGTGAGGCAAGAATTCGATGTCTAAAGTAGTCTATTTCGAGTGTTTTGGGGAGAGGCGAAGCTCGAGGCGACGAGTGTTCAGTTCCATAATAGGAGTAAGAAGGGAAAAAATAAAGTTTGAAGTTGAAGTGAATGTAGGTAGTCTAGTGTTATATATTACATTGTGGTTATGCGTAGTGTGTGTGTGTGGCGTCTCTCTCTCTCTCTCTCTCTCTCTCTCTCTCTCTCTCTCTCTCTCTCTCTCTCTCTCTCTCTCTCGCGTTGATATTATGCCCTTTTATGTCCATTCAATACGTCCAACACAACTTGTTCACGCTCGTTTATACCCGGGACAAATTTGTGTGTATAACAATGACGTTTATCTATCTAACGTGAGCCACAACAGCCTTCGTCTGCTACACGAACACGACGCTTCCTGTTACAGTGGGCGTCGCTTACCCACACTCGCCTCCCTCTCTAGTCCAACAATAATAAAGTCTACAAAGCCAAACTTTTTTGTTGTAACATTATGAAACAACGTGCAGGGAGGCAAAAGTTGGAACTCCCGTCACCCTCAATCTCCTCCCTTCCCCCTTGTGTCTTGTTCAGTCGTGGAACATTGTCTTGTTTATTTTGATGTCGTTAGTAACTTCGTATCCAGTGGCATCCATTGCGTTGTCCACCAAACTATTTATACAAGACTTGCTGTTTCTTTTTCCCTTATTTTCCCTTAATACTGCGTGTGGTGCGGTAGGTCAAGATTCTTATGGTAAATATACTTTCCCTCGTCCCTCCTCCTTTTGTTCCCTCCCCCACACCATCCTCAAACACGAACAGATTCTTCCTATTTTGTTTCTTTCCGATTAGCAAGACATATAAACATTTCCAGTAGGTTATAAGTGTTTTATATGAAATGATCATGTCATACCAAGGCGTTACCCCTCAAGAGCCATCACTAAGCAGGTTGTTGTTTTCCTCCCTCAGGTCCATGGGAAGCGAGTGCCCCTCGAGGTAGCTCTGCTGCTGCGGGTGGCCCACGTCCCGCAGGTTGTCCGCCTCCTCAACTGGCTGGAGAAGGAAGACTCTTTTCTTCTTATTTTGGAGCGGCCTGTACCCTGCAAAGACCTCTACGAGTACGTCACGGAGCGGGGGCCCCTGCCGGAGGATGAAGCTCGGGATCTGATGCTGCAGGTGAGAGAGAGAGAGAGAGAGAGAGAGAGAGTATAAAAATGTAAAAATAGAACGCAGTTAAGGTGGGCAATACTCGTATTCTGTGAAGGACATTGCCCCCACGGCGCCTGGTGGCCTTGGTTGAGTGCTGTAACCTTGTCCAGGGTTATTGGCCATGCAGGCCGTGCGGAGATTCTCTTAGTGCCGCCCTGACCAAGGACCATCCCGCCCGCAGCGTTCATTACACACTATGATACGTTTTTTGTTGCTTCACCTCTAGCAATGCTGCGTCATAATGAAAAATAAGTAATGATCTACTATGCCATGGGGTTGCTGAAAGTGACTTTGTTTATTGATATCAAATTTAAGCTTTGATCCATTCCGCAAGTGTTGGTTATATTGTAAAGATTACATGCGTTATTATGAAATAAAAAAAAAGCATACACAAAAAAATAAAGTTTGGTCAAGGTCTGTTCAGGTTGGACTCCAAACACAACACCTTCTAGTCTAAAGGATGAGTGTGTAGCGTAGTTGGGCGTCACTCTGAGGTTGTCACGTGGCCTGACGTGAGGTCGTTTACCTTGAAGGCGCACAACACATGGACGTGTGTGTACCCTCGCCTCTCAAATGACCACTAACCTGCACTGTGACGAAAGAGTAATTGGATCTGCCGTCCCAGACAAAATACATGGCGCAATAGTTGGCTGTGTTGGCGTCTGGTGAGGAGATAGAGCATGAATCGTCTGCACCAATCACCCTGACGAGACATAATTTAATTATCTACATAATCGAATGTCACCGTTATTGATGCAACACCATCGAGTAAGCTACAAGAAAGGTTAAACTTGTTTGTCGATGTAATGTTTCGGTTGCTTCATGATTATGCTTTGAATTCACTTTTGAAGATTCTTAAGATGTTTATGAAACAAGGCTGCCCGACTGACTGGGTACATGCGCCGCAGATGTGATGATGTGATGCTAGTTAATGATGCCTCGCTTTTTGCACATTGACATCCCCTTAATGAAGCCTTGTTGATACTTGCTTATGAAATCCTTGGCTACTGTGATTACCGTTAACCATTGGGCCACAGAATTCCTAAATGAGTGTGTGGCAGAGATCTTAGTTTAACGTTCATATATATATTTTTTTCACGTACTTAGCTAAGGGGAAAATGAGTCTTTATAAACTATTCTAGGAAAAGCAAATACGTATAACTATTTTTTTTATATATAACTCGAAACTTTCCCTGCCTACTTCCTATAATTCCTGCTTCCCTTCTCCACCATCTTACCCTACTCCTTACCTTACCTTACCTTACCTTACCTTACCTTACCATACCTTACCTTACCTTACCTTACCTTACCTTACTTATCTTATCTTATCTTATCTTACCTTTACCTACCATCATTTACCCTACTCCCTTTCCTCCGTCAACCTTCAGACACTAACAAGTCTTCTCCTCTTCCTCCTCCTTCAGGTGGTGAACATAGTGATGGCTTGCCACGCGGCGGGAGTGATCCACCGCGACATCAAGGACGAGAACCTCCTGGTCACTACAGACAGATACGGACGAGTCACTCTAAAGCTCATTGACTTCGGCTCCGGCGCCTTCTTCATCAGGGACAAGATTTACACTGATTTTGAGGGTGAGTGTTGCTATTATTTATTTTTTTTATTGTTATTGTTATTACTATTTTTGTTGTTACTATTAGTTGTAGTGGGGATGGTTTAGTCATAGTCATAGTAGTAGTGGTAGTAGTGCACTGTTAAGGTTGGTAGTGTTGTGTTCTGCTCCTGTACTCTCGTGTTTCATACTCGTTATTAAGTCATTCAATCAGGAAGTTTTCAATCAGTATGGTTACTACTACTACTACTACTACTACTACTACTACTACTTCTTCTTCTTGTACATGTTGCTGCTGATACTACGCACACATGCTAAGACTTATATGTGTGATTTGGGTGAAGGCTATCCAAAGAAATGTTTACGTTGGTGTTACGTTATCACCTCATCTGCGTCGCACCTGTCGACACACCTGTAAAGGCAGACTCGCAAGTCATGGAACAGGTGCTCAAGGTGTTATATAGTGTCAGTTTGAAGATACCAATATGCGTTAATGAACTCTCTCTCTCTCTCTCTCTCTCTCTCTCTCTCTCTCTCTCTCTCTCTCTCTCTCTCTCTCTCTCTCTCTCTCTCTCTCTCTCTTTTCACTCACACACTCGCCGCCACACGAGATGGGACTCAAGTAGTGTATAATAACACCACGAGGAGCAGCATAACATCTAGGCGATCCTCAACACCCTGATCTCATAAGACTGTATAAGTATGTTGTGAGAGGCAGGCAGGAAGGCAGCGTTGTCTGTTACCTGTAGTGTTTTAAGCCTAACGTAACGTGTAGCATAGCAGCTCTGAGATGAGGTGATGGATGGAATGACGTGAAGGTGAATGGTGTTATGTCTGTCTGTCCTTCCCTTCTGCATACTTGTCCTTTTACTTACCTGTCCACCTGTTACATGTTCCCTCCTACACTCTTCCTCTTACCTGTCTTACATCCCTCCATCCATCCCCCTTACGTACTACCTGGTGGTGTAGTCTCAGTTACCTGTCGTCTTGGTGCGTGTGTTCACCCTTGGGAGTCGTAACAGGTGATATTAAGATGCTTTTTTTTCTTGTTCTTTTCCTCTCCTCGCCTCTGTATGTACGTGGAGGTTAAAAGTTTATTCATTGTTCTTTAAGGGAGTCTTAAGCAACACTATGCCAATGACAGTCCCTCGCTCCTTCCCCTCTGCCCCCTCCTTCCCTTCCATCCCTTGTCTGCCTCCCTCTTTGCAGTCCTGTTGAGCCATGCATTGTGTGCTAATTTTAAATATTGTCCACGGTCTACTGGGATTCTTTCTTTCCTTTATGTCCGTCCGTCCTTTCGCAAGCACCTTAACGCACTTCTATTTTGTCTTCCAAGGTTATTTGCAGGTGTTTTCTGGTGTTATTTGTGTTTGTGTTGACCTCTCTCTCTCTCTCTCTCTCTCTCTCTCTCTCTCTCTCTCTCTCTCTCTCTCTCTCTCTCTCTCGCTCTCGCTCTCTCGTGTGTGCGTGTATGTGTGTGTTTAATGCGTTTAATGTTGACCTGAACTAGCTAAACATTATGACATGCTAATGATATGCTCAGGTGTTGATCGTTCATTAGTGCGGCGTATATATAGAGGTCGAAGCTCAGGTGTGTCAGTTGACTTCACCTCACACACACACACACACACACACACACACACACACACACACACACACACACACACACACACACACACACACCTCGGAGACAACTCGGTGATAAGGGTCCTTTCTTCTGTGAATATGTGTGTTGAAAGCAGTGGTGTGGGAGGGAGGAGGAGGAGAAAGGAAAGGATAGGTGAAGGGAGGATAGATGTCGTCGTGGGAAGCATTGTTGTCCACCGAAGGAAAGGAAGTAAAACACTTTCTCATATTTGCATTTCATCATCTATTCTCACAATTTTCTCTCTCTCTCTCTCTCCCCTCTCCTTCCTTCCGTTTCCTCTTCCGAATCCACGATCATCATAACCTCGTTTCTCATGCCTTAGCGACGAAATGTGAGAATTGATGCAGTGTAAAGAGAGAGTAAGTGAACCTAATGTCTCGCTGGAAAAAAAAGGTCAGTCTGGTCTGGTGTGGAGCCTCTTATATAGTACCCTCCTCCTCCTCCTCCTCCTCCTCCTCCAGTCATTTGTTTCTACTTCCCCTTATTGTTCAAGAAGATATAAAAAAGAAGTATTTTTCTTTGATTTCTCTCGTAGCTTACTGCAACAGACTGGTTGATCTAGCCGCTTCCTGCATTCTCGAGGCACCTATATACGTAGTAGGAAGCTGGTGTGGCCTTGGGAATCTCACGATATCTTGCACATCCGCATCCCCATCCCCATCCCCTTCCCCTCACTTCATTGATTAAGGCTCTGAGCAACGATCCCTCTACTTGCTCGTTATCTTCCTCCACCCATCCGCGGTCCCCATTCCCAGCCGCCCTACTACGGTTCCTTAGCCTGTTTGTATCGAGTAACCTTCTTGTAGCTGGTTATAGTACTCCTTGTAGACATTGGAGCTAGTACTGCTGTCGAGAGAGAGAGAAAAAAAAAATTGTGTCAAATATCTCTCATGTTCGTAGATTACAAGAACATCTTTTCACTCTTTCTATCTAATTCCTCCTCCTCCTCATTATCATTACCATTAATATTATTATCATCTCAACAGCAGATTTTAGTTTTATTCATAGTGTGCGTGTGTGTGTGTGTGTGTGTGTGTGTGTGTGTGTGTGTGTGTGTGTGTATTGCGCAGTGACACACAAATCCTCACAGTGACTTAGAGGAAGCAAAATGAAGGAGCCTCAAGGATGTGTGTCTCTGAATACAGTAGGATGGAAAGCTGAGACTTGTTGGCAAGGCATCTACTACTTTCACTCGATTGTCTGTCTAGTCATGTAGAAGCAAGTGTCTGTCGGTAAAGTTGTCGCGGCAAAAAGTCGATCTATCTTGAAATTCTCTCTCAACAGCGCAGCACAAACCGCATTTGAGTAGATTCCACGAACGCTGCATTCACTGACATTTTGCGTCTTAAATCATAGCTTCCAACTCTAGTGACTTTAAATACAGCAACGGTGGTAAAGCGGTAAAGGTACTGTGACTCTATTACCGGGTCACCAGTTCGAACCCAACCCAAGACTGTTGCTTGGTTAATAACGCGTATTGTGACAGTGTTTGGGCGTCACATGAGACTTGCATGTTGCATTAAACGTAACTGTTGGTGTCAGTCAGCGTATGTCTACTTCAAAAATATTTAATCTTTCACTGGACTCAGAATATTGCGATCGCTTTGGGTGTTGGTTGTATGTTAGAGAATCAGCTTCACTTTTATACAGGAGTCAGGAGTAAGAGTGCAGGGCCGAGCAGCAGCACCTCACACCACTGATGAGCCATCCAGATTGTGCCTCAGTGGAGATCAGTGAGCCATTCTTTCTGAAATCTGACACTTGTACCCAATGTTGAACTAACAACGAGGCCTTTTTTTCCAGTCAAAGAGTGAAGATTGGTGCCCTTGGTGGTGCTGTGATGAGGGTAGCAGGTGGTGTAGGATGTTTTGCTATGTAGCAGTGAAGATGTGCCTTGTTTCATGTTGTGTTCTTTCTTCCCTCAGGTACTAAGGTGTACTCCCCGCCCGAGTGGATTGTGCACAACCAGTACCAGGGCGTCCCGGCCACCGTGTGGTCTCTGGGCATTCTACTGTATGACCTGGTGTTCGGAGACATTCCTTTCGAGTACGAGGACCAGATCATCACGGCCAAGGTAGCTATTCGCATAGACGTGACCCCGGAGTGCGAGAGTCTCATTCGGTGGTGCCTGCAAGTGGTTCCCGACGACAGGCCATCCCTGGAGCAGATGCTGCAGCACCCATGGTTCCGCTGCAAGGACTCCCTCACTCGTTCCATCTCCACACGCAGCGCCCCCGCCTCCACGCCCTCCCTTGTGCCCCACACCTCAGTAACCTCGCCCGTAGGCTCTTTAGGGTCGGTGGGGTCCTCTCACAGCTCGGGGTCCCTTCCACCCACTCCCCGGACACATGACAGACTGGAATTCAGCTCAGTGTCCTCTCACAGCAACCATCCATCCAGATTGTGACGCCAAAGGCGGGTAACCGCCAGCTAGTGTACGTCCGTGCCCTACGCCACCGCCGACGCCACTGTCTGCACTAAAACCCTTGTGTGCTGGTGGTAGTGGGCGCTCCGATGGTGAGCGTCCGTGACCAAGCAAGGCAAGGTGGCGAGGGATGCGCGGTCAGTATCCAGCATCAGTGCCCAGCTACCAAAGTCCAATCGTCGTTATCTTAGTGAGCGATCCACTTCATAGCCAAATCACCCATCACACCCTCTCACCTCTTAGTATTGCCTTGCATTCATTCTCTTTATTTCATCTTATCATTTACGCGACATAGAATTACGTTGTGCTCTCATGGTCGCCGTTTCAGGTAACTACATTGAGTACATTCTTATTCAAGCATGTTCATACCATGTTCCATTCTGGTGTGTGTGAGCGCTGCTATTGCACCTCTATGACCCGACCCTCGGCGTCTTGGTGTTGACCAAGTGACGTTGGCAGCCAAAGTTAGGCTCGCCGCTCACTTACCGGCGCAGTGGTGATCTTTCTACACCTGCTTTTTGTTTCAACATTTTCTTTTTATTTACATCTTCCTTAGGCGTATCAGATTTCTGTGTCAAGTTTCGCCGCCGTCTCTTATAACCCAAATGAACATGAAAACTGCAAAGTAAATGTCACGTTCTTTGGATTCTCCGTTATTCACCTTCTTACGAAAAAGGTTTCCCGGAGAATCACGAGAACGTTATTTCTTCTTACAACTTTTTACTTTCTCAAACCCTTCAATTCTAATATTTCTTCTTCGGCTCCTATCTCGAGAACCCATTCCTTCCCCTGCCCCTTCCTCCCCTGCCAGCCTCTCGCCACCTGTACCCCTACATTCCACAAATCACCTTGGTCACCCCAGTATGTGTTGGATGTATATTTCGAATTAATTTCATTGCCCGCTTGTTGTACATCATGGATCAATTATTTATTGTATTTATTGATGGGCTGAACCACTCTGGTATCAGGAGCCTCGTTGGGTACGGGAATTGCTCTGTTTCCTTGTGCATTAACTATTATCTATATAATTTTTTTCATGAGAACGTAACTCAGCGTCCCGTATCTAGCGGCGCGACCTGATAATCTTGTCCACTGGTGCTACAGATCATTCATTAGCTGAAAATAACACTAACATTGTATTCGATATTTCGAAGTGTTTTATTTTGGCTCTAAGAGTCGCGGAATTTTCGTATGAAATATTTTTCTGTATTATTTTGTGTACCATTGTGTGTTTTGCTGCTGTCTGCCATTCTGTCTGGAGTATGTTTGTCGCGGTTCAGGAAGTGGTGGCCTCCGTGGGGCAGGGCTGGCGGTGGGCGGCCTCGCTCCATGCCTTGGCCACAGGGGGGGTCTGTCCTCCTGCTGGTGGGTACACGCTTTGGAACCAAATTCATTGCATTCACAATAATCTGTATAGAGTACGATGGACCAATCGTTAGTGTGAAGTGTTCCGCCAGCAGGAGGTGTGGCTCTAACGGCGTCCCCCGCCCAGCCCGCCCCGCCAGGAACCTTCCTTTCCGTGTAATGCATTCTAAGTCAACCTTTATCCTCGCTGTGCGTCATAAAGGTGCGTCTGTATATTCGTTGTAAATTATGGTAAGGTATGAATTTAGATTTTTTGAGTCTTATTATATTGATGTATACGTCCAGCTGATCAAGTCTCCAGGTAGCATTGCTCTTTGGAAGTCTGGTTGGCGTCCTCACTCCTGTGCTGACCAGACTTCCAAAAACACCTTCCCTTTGACCCGAGTTCCTGTGCTGTATAAAGCTTGTTTTTTCTTCGTATGAAATGGCACTGTACTATGGCAAGGCCAGTGTGAATGTCCGCTCGACTTGGCACCAACGGAGGCTCGGTGTGAGTCCCAGCCAGCGAGGCGGCGCCATTGGGTCTGTCTTGCCCCCGGTGAGCCCCTTACATAGTGTCGATAAGAAGTAAACTTTACGTTAGGTGGTGAGGTAACTATGGTGTCTACTGGAAAAGTGTTTCATGTTTGGCTGTTATCTGTTTAACTGTAAGTGCGCGAGGGAAGGAATTAACAGGAAGCACAACCTCTACCTTTTATTTTTCTCTCTCCTTTGCCGAAATAAGCAAAGTAAAGTCTTTGACGGAGACGTGCTGCTGAGGCTGTTGCCCCGCGCGACAGGTCATAAACACCACCATTGCCCTTACACGAGGACATGAGGAGTCAGAGCGGACTGCCTGCCTGCCTGCCGCCCCGCTGCCTCGGGTGTGGCGGGCGTAGGCGTCCGGTCAGCACTCGGTCCCCGCCCCGCCTCCGTGACTTGTGATAGCACACATTAACCATTAGCACCACACTATTAACACTAGTATTGTTTGAGCAGATTAGAAGGTAATGTTACGCGAGTTATTTTTTCTTTACTCTTGTAGGTTAATTACACCGGCTTCTAGTGTTCTTTTTACGTTTTTGAAATGCAAAACAAACATCATTATGGCTTTCAAAATTATAAGCTTTATTTTTTACCCATGAGATAGTAAATTTGCCTCTTCCTGCACCCTTTACCTGCTCTTGTTCCGGGCAGGTAGTGAGTCACTTGTTCTGCTCCTTCGGCAATACAACCTAAAAAGTCCCTTCAAACAGACTATTAAACGAGAAAGAAAAGCTGTATGATCTGATCAGGTGCTAAAATGAGCAGGGTTGTCTTGATCTTACTTTGGAAACATGACCTGCAGCAGGGAACACAAAGTGGACATTAAAGTGTGTTTGTGTGCTTGTGTGTGTGTGTGTGTGTGTGTGTGAGAGAGAGAGAGAGAGAGAGAGAAAGAGAGGGTAGTTTCTAAATCCAATCGCCTGTGGCTGGTTGGGCAAGAATCATCATCTCGAGCATATGATATAATTGGGTTTGAATTCTGTTCATTTTATTTCTTTCAGTAAGATACGTGAAAGCAATTCTTGTTCACCAAAATCCATATCAAAGTTCCTATTTTTACTGTATTGTGAAACGTCATTATCATATCAATATTTATTGTATTTATATGAGTGTGATTATTGCTCTTTTAATTTATGTCTTCATATAAAATGATTTTCAGCGTTAAAACGACGGTGTAATGTGTGTTGGTATGTGTGTATGAGAGAGAGAGAGAGAGAGAGAGAGAGAGAGAGAGAAAGGGGGACAGAGCACGAGTCGTTTGTCTTCAGTGTACTACGACCCACCACCACCAGTGTTGAGATCCGTGTCACTCCAGGTGTGAGCCGCCACAGTATTAGGGATCCAGTGGGTAGCGGGCGTGGTAGCCGCCGCCACCACCCACTCCAGACCAACACTCGTTCCTCTGCTCACCATTCTCTCAGATCATGTTAGGCTCGTTCATCATTGGTCGTAGTGTTACATGTCTGTTGTGTAAGGCATCTTCGTTAGTTTCCATGCGAAAATTATTCACACACAGGATTTTTAAGTCGGTTTTTTGCTGTCACGCGTCTCAGGGCTGGCAGCGGCGTCCCGGCCTGAGCGACGCGTCTCATCCCTTGCTCGTCTACCGTCTCAGAAGTCGTATTGTATTATATTTATTGATGAAATATAAATATAATATTTCCCGGAAATCATGTTTGTAAGAAGAAATATTTTTGTAAAAACGTAAAAAAATCCATGTGTAATGAATAAATTTTTAAGTTTGATGTGTTTTTTCTTGTAACCATTATATCAAGTTGGTTCAGGGTGGAAATGGGGGTTTGTTTCAGCCAATCGCACGTGATGGAGTACAGTGATCGGACATAAGGTTTTGGTAAGTGTAGAACTAGACAACAGGAATGGAGGGTGTGACAGCAACAATGGAAGTGGAGAAACAGGACACAGGCTGTGGTTGGTGCTACGTGCTGCTGTCAGGATATTATTGCTCACAAAGAGTGGGACGCAAGGATGGTTTGGTGAGTGGTTCAATTGAAGCTCCGAAGTGACTCAAGTACTATGAACCGAGTCGCTCGTCGGTGAGGGTAACCCACTGCAGGTGTTACGAACAGTGAAGTGGTTCAAGCTCTGAGGTAAGGAACTTTATAGGAGGTAAGCGACAGACAACCTGCTTAGTTATTGATCTTCCCCAATAAGCTTATCTTATCACCTTGAAGGTTATATAGTTGAGGAAACCTGTGCAGGATCTGTAATCAAGCACGTGTCTCATTCGGCTGTTCTGGGCTGGAGATCCTTCCTCATCCCCAAAAATAAGCGCCGCGGCAAAATGCATGAATGCCCCTCCTCTTTAATTCTTTCTGAAGCACTGCAACGTAACAGTGAAGGGTCGTGCAGCAGCACACGTATATGCGATGCAACAAACAAGCAAGCATGTTATTTTCTGTTAAGCTCATTCTTGCATGCCGTCCTCCCGGTTCTAATGTGGCGATTACAAAGAACTAAAAGTTCGTGATAATGATAATAATAATAATAATGGTAATATTGATAATAATAATGATAACGATAATAATGATGATAATAATGATAATGATGATAATTTGATTTTGCCACCTAGTATAGGTAACTAAACAAAAACAATAAAAAAATAAATAATAACAAAAATATAAATAAACAATGTAGTATAATAAACAAAAGACCTAATATCTATATAAATACAATATACATACTAATAATTGGGGTACATGATTATACTACGTACTGTTATACACGGTATTCCTGAGTACAACTCCAGTAGGCCCAGCAACTCCTGTTGTATAAAACCACATACATAGGCCAAGCTCTTCCTGATGTGATGATGGAGTTCTCAGATTGTTCCAGCCTACTCTTCATGCTAATGATAACTACTCATGCTGAACAGACAGTGTCACAGATCTCACCCAGACCTTCTACCCCATGTCTCGTGAAGGCCAGGGATAAATTGATCCATCTGGGTAGCCCAGACACCTCATAAGGATGTGACAAATCATAGGATGGTTCAGAGTAGCCACCTTGAACAGCGACCACAGCGAGGTGCGGCAGACAGAGCACCAGTGGCTCCTGAATAATTCAAGCTTCACCTCCTGGCTTTAGTAGGAAAATTTCGTAAATCCACAAATGTGTTTATACACCCATTAAGTCACGCTGATTTGAGCTAACTTGTCTTAGAGTTTGATGGAGGTACTTCTATGTTTTAGTGGCGTTATAGACAATGTCATGTTTGGCAGCATACACCTGTCACACGTTGATAAGGCCCTGCTGAGCATCTGCTGAAGGTGCCAGTAATACCATATCATCAGCAAAATACACCCATCATGTATGAGGCAGCCGATACCAGTATTAGGAAGGGTGGCACTGAGATTACACTATGTACTAGTACTAGTACTAGTACTAGTACTAGTACATAAAATACAAGTAAGGCTGCTTTGAATGTCAACAAGATGGGTAGGAATTATGGTAACTGCAGCACAACAACAAGACCCGCTGATACGAAAACATATTTAGAGGGATTGCTTTTTTCTAACAATGACGTCTACGTGATTCATGGTATTAGATGTGCAACAGTAGAGCTTCAGTATTGAAGTAGATCATAGATATTTCATCCTTTTCACATGATGACAGTGTGTGTGTGTGTGTGTGTGTGTGTGTGTGTGTGTGCGCGCGCGCGTGTGTGTGTGTGTGTGTGAGTGTGTGTTATTCACCATTATCTGGATGATCACGCGCTGGACTCGTGATCGTCAGACATTACCCTCCCCGAAGGAGCTCAGAGCTCATAGAGACGGATCTATGGGTAAGGGTGAGACCTCTCACACATCACACACACCCATCCCCTTGCTCAAGGGGGACGGTAACCACTCCCTGTCAGTGAAAAATCCTTAGCGATCTGAGCGAGATTCGAACCCACGCCTACTGTTAGGTGGGAACGATAACCATTGACTCACGGGAGCGGATAAAAATATCAGCCCGAACAGGGACTCGAACCCTGGACCCTTAGGTTAAAAGCCTAATGCTCTACCGACTGAGCTACACGGGCTATACATACCTCGCTGTATATGTGTGTATATATATATATATATATATATATATATATATATATATATATATATATATATATATATATATATATATATATATATATATGTATATATGTATGTATGTATGTATGTATGTGTGTGTGTGCGTGTGCGTGGGTGTGTGTATACCGTACATGTAAGTGTTTCTGAGCACATTATACATGAATGCATCATAGTTATACCTGTGTCCCACCAGTCTTAACGGGAGATGACTTTCTCATCAACTTATTAGTTTATAAGAAAAAATCCCCAGTAAACAATACAGTATTGCTAGTTCTCTAGTTTATTGTATATTTACGAATGAATCTATATGAATATAAAAGAAACGCGTTTGTATACAAAATTACTTATTACCCATAATGTCTGAACCCAAAGCCCTGTGAAGTAGGATCCTTTGAAGACTGGGTTCATTTTGGGTTCTTGGAGTTCTAGGAGTATAATGCTTTTAACTCCATTCAGCGTGAGGGGGTGAGTGAGGTGACCTAGTTCGCGCCAGTTTACCCTTTCCTCCTGTTCCCTCGTATCCTCGCTGTTGACTCGATAAGGAGGGATAGCTAAGGCTTCTGTTTCCACGTCTTGTGTAACTAGCTACGCCCACGCACGCTCTTCATCTCCCTGGTGTAGCAATATTCGCTGCAGTACTCCGAGGGTATACAGCGGCCGTTAAAGACAAAGATAATACTCCGAACATGAAGCTTAATATTCATAGGGTTGCGAGGAAAATATATTACCATCTACTTGTGTAAAATTCATTAGAGAAGACAAGTTCCTGGATTTTATTGACAGTAAACTTTCCTTGTACACTTATTTTATTTACATATTTACTTATCGTTCTGTCGCTCGCTAGCTGACGTGAAAAGCTTCAAACGTATAGCTTTGTGTACAGTGAGTGGCTTGAGCCGTTTCCAAGGTAAGTAAGTAAATACAAGTGTGCCTTAATTAAGCGGACTCGAAGTAGAGCCGGCCGTTCCCTGAGTGACTCTTCCTCGAAGGGAAAGGCTTTGTGGTCCTCGAGGTTAAAGGGAACACGCACCCATTCCCTAATCGAGGTTCCCCCCTCTTGACCTACACACGAAGACACCCTCCATCCTAGGTCAGGGGGTCGATTCTCTCTCTCTCTCTCTCTCTCTCTCTCTCTCTCTCTCTCTCTCTCTCTCTCTCTCTCTCTCTCTCTCTCTCTCTCTCTCTCTCTCTCTCTCTCTCTCTCTCTCTCAGAATAAAAGAATAATAACATAGAAATTCTGATATGATGGAATATGTTCGTTGGAGCAGAAACAAAAGAGAACTATCTATGTGTGAAATTCTTATCTGCTTCAAGCCTTTCCCTTATTGGAAGCCCTCAAGTTAGTGGGCGAAGGGTGGACGAGCGGAGGGAATAAGGTTTGTTTATCTGTTGTTACGTTGTTATTGCAGTGTTACGCAAGTGAATATTGTGTCCCCGCTCCCATGAAGTACTCTATATAGAACCTGATATTGTAGCACAAGGGCCGCTCACCCCTAGGCACGTATTTACAAACAAGTGAGCAAGACTGAACGAAGACTTTTTGTAATCCATCGTCCTGTTTCGTGGAGTGAGTGCGGTGGGGCGCGTCCTTCCTTCCTCCCGCTCTCTCGCTCGCTCTCCCTCCCGTGTAGAGACCATTAACAACCCAAGTATCTTCCTTACCCTCGTAAATGTTGTTTTATAGGGAGTCTGTATCATTAGTTTCAAGGACGCATGGCAGGATTATTGTGTCTGAAGGATATTTAGTGTTGATTGTGGATTAGGAAAGTAAATGTGTCGATGTCTTTTATTCACCTTATTATGTTATCTCTGAGGTGTTGTTTGTTCTGGATTTGATACCTGTTTAGGTTTAATTATCTTGAAAATGTAAGAATTACCATAATGCTTTACTCTCATGTTCATTTTGTGGCACAGCGGGCAAGCAAAATATAATAATGTTAATACTTTACTCTCTTAGGGGTTATATTTTAGCAACATTTCTCGTTCTGGTGTGGGTGACTGCCTGCTCGTGTTGTCCTATATTTTCATATTGTATTTTATTGATCTCGACAGATGCATTAGACCGTAAGATGTATGTGATTATTTTGCTTTATATGACTTAATTCACTAACATGGAAGTCTGGCTCATCACTAGGAAGATTTTATACTGGCTTGAATCAATGGCAGCGTCCGTCAACTGTGCTGCTCCACACTACTGTCCGGGCGCGTCTCGCTGCTTCGAGCCACAAACTAATGGCGACAATATGTTTATAGTACCTTAGTAAACTAGTATATATTTTTTCCCCGTGCATTACCATATTCTTTTATTTCTTCA
>JAPQNM010000003.1:2217394-2219894 GCA_029783475.1 Metacarcinus magister | reverse complement strand
CTACTACTACTGCTTCTACTACTACTGTTTCTACTACTACTGTTTCTACTACTACTGTTTCTACTACTACTGTTTCTACTACTACTACTACTACTACTACTACTACTACTACTACTACTACTACTACTACTACTACTACTACTACTATTACTCTGCTACTACTACTGCTGCTGCTACTGCTGCTGCTACTTTTGCAACAACAAGAGCTACAACTACTGATTAAGTTTGCACGTGTCGCGGAGGAGGAACCATAAATACAACACCTGGTCGGACCCACAACCACCACATGAAGGAAGGAGGGAAGGAGGGAAGGAAGAGAAAAAGACTGAGGGTACAGGAAAAGAAAAAAACAACATTTTCTCAATTCATATCCCCTTAAGCCATAGTGAAGAGGCTGTGATTACTACGTCGTTTTGTGGAACATCACTATTATGAGGTTTCTGTTACCTGTGTGGTGGACAGATGAGGGCTTGTCCGTCTGTCTGTCCTGTCTCGTATAACCTTCACAAGTTTATTCAGCATGAGTGTAGCGATATTCGTTTGATTACATGCAAGTGTTTACATATTTCGTTTAAACTTTATCACCTCGTTCAAAGGATAATCAATATTTTTTTTTATGCATATATCGCAACTTGAAGGACGATCACTTTCATAATCTCCATTACTAAATTGTTAAAACGTTGATAAGAGGAGAATCTTGTTTAAGCTTTCACTTTTTCAGATGAGATGTGATGCGGTTCAGTGCTTACAGGATGGCAAGGGGCAGTGAAGGTGAGTCTGTGTGTGTGTGTGTGTGTGTGTGTGTGTGTGTGTGTGTGTGTGTGTGTGTGTGTGTGTGTGTGTGTGTGGGTGTGTGTGTGTGTGACCTTGTCGATGGATAATGAAAAATGTTGCCTCAAGGACAGGTGGTCTCCAATGTCAAAGAAGACAGGCGAGCAGTGCGCATGTGTAGTGATGCAGTCTGAGATCCCTGTCAGCCTCATAGGGATACAACAGAGATCGTGGAAGCTCAGTAATTTCATGAATATCTCTCTATCAAAGCTTGTCTCTAGTCACGAATTTTGATGAGACGAACCACACGGGATTGCTAGTCATGAGGAATATTTATTAGTTGAGGCGTCCGTCATCATCATCATCATCATCATCATCATCATCATCATCATCATCATCATCAGCATCGCCAGGAAGTCTTGTTCATCTCCTGCGTGATGTGTGTCAATTGGAATTCACTTAATCATTACTGATGACAAGAAAAAATAAACATGACTTAAGTTGTGTCATATTCCGCAACAGTCAGTCCCTTACGTAATTATCTTGTTAAACTCTTACAACACACACACACACACACACACACACACACACACACACACACACACACACACACACACACACACACACACACACACACACACACACACACACACACACACACACACACACACACACACACACACACACACACAGAGAAGACTTACTAGAGAGAGACCTACAATATATTTAACAGCACCGACACCACTATCACCCTCACCACCACTTCCTCCACCACCATCACCACTACCACCACCACTTCCAAGGCGAGCACGTGACCTTGGGTGTAGCCTACGTGGCGACGGTGGGCGGGTCTGCTTTATGGGAGAGAGGAATGTACACCCCGCCACTGGTTACCCTCGACGCCAGCCATCCAGTCAACTAGCCAGCTCTACCTACCCCTGCAGACCTTGGTAACACAGACCACCTGGCCGCTCCAGCTCGCCTTGAACCCTTCACCTCCCGCGTGTTGCTGGGGGACGCGAGCACTCAGAGTCATCAACCAGGAGGAAGTGAGGGAAAAAATGTTACCAACCGAGGCTCAGGGTCATGAGGAGCTGTGTGTGTGTGTGTGTGTGTGTGTGTGTGTGTGTGTGTGTGTGTGTGTGTGTGTGTGTGTGTGTGTGTGTGTGTGTGTGTGTGTGTGTGCGTGTGCGTGTGCGTGTGTGTAATAAGGCAAAGGAAAAAGTGTTTATAAGAGGTATACTTTCCCTAATAACCATCATTGCTATGTGTTATGTGTCGCCGTGCACTAATTATTTTACCTGTGTGGTGGTGTTCTTACCTGGGCAGCAACAAACGGTAAGAAGCGTATCAGTTGACTCCCAAACGGCGACCTTATCTATGTCTCTCAGTCTGTTTGTCTCTGTCTGTCGATCGGTCGGTCGGTCCATCTGTATTTGTCTGTCTGATTGTCTCTAGGTGGGTGTGTGTGTGTGTGTGTGTGTGTGTGTGTGTGTGTGTGTGTGTGTGTGTGTGTGTTTCTGTCCGTTCTCTCTTCTCTCTTCTCTCTCTCTCTCTCTCTCTCTCTCTCTCTCTCTCTCTCTCTCTCTCTCTCTCTCTCTCTCTCTCTCTCTCTCTCTCTCTCTCTCTCTCTCTCTCTCTCTCTCTCTCTCTTTCGTTCCCACACGCTGTCACATTCCTTCCTTACCGCCACTTTTTCCCACTTTCTCCCTGTGGTGTGACGTTCCCT
>JAPQNM010000003.1:2197394-2209894 GCA_029783475.1 Metacarcinus magister | reverse complement strand
GTCCAGATAGCTTATTAACATAAACAGTTTGAGGCGTAAAACCCAGGTATGGAACAAGATTCATGACGAAGCCACTGGAAATTAGTAAAAACTTGCCTCCCTTGCCCTAACAACCCTGAGACTGCACCTGTGGGACGGACTATGCAAGGCTGGGAAGATACTTTTTTTTTTTCTTCTTTGTAACTGAGTGACTGTCTGATTATGCCTCAATTTACTTCTTTTTTTCTATTTTATTTATCTATTTTTTTTTTTTTACTTAAGTATCGGCGGGCGTTGTGAAACCATAATTAAGTGAGACACGAAGAATGTGGGTGTGTCGTGAGTTGATGTTTTGTGCGTGTGTGTGTACAAGGTTTTATGAACAGAATGTGGATGTTGTGATATTGTGATGCGCATTTGTCCCTTTGTGCAACGCTGGCAGCTAGTTAAGCGTAGGTACTGCCAACGAGGATTGTGATTGTCATTATATTACTCACTGTATGTACTGTATCTACTTACACTCGACTTTAAAGGCTGATACAATGGAACTCGTGCCGCTGGAAGAGTAGGTCACCGCGGCACACACACACACACACACCAATGCGTCACATGGATTGAAGGTCATGTCATGTGCACGTGGCATTTCTTCACCACCACCACCACCATCATCACTATCGCCATCACCGTCACCGTCACCGTCACCACCACTATGACTTATTTCTTTAGGGATATAGATATCAAGGTCATACGCTTGCAACACTCTATTTCACACGCTACTTACGATACAAACAGCGTCTCTCCACCCAGCATCGTTTTTGTGGCACGGATTTCACCCCTACAGTATACGAGGTGGATGTGTTTTTTTCATTTTAATGTGGAAGAGAAAATTTAATGCCTCCTGATTTTAATATTAGAAAAAAACTCGATAGGAGACACCACGAACTGCTTATGATTACTTAGATAAAGGAACAAGTCTGAGTAATCATGTTTAAAGGTGAAAACAAATGTGAAAATCTATCAAATGTTCTATACTCGCTGGACGTTAATCCCACAATATATAATAGAATAACACTTCACAAATTATAAAGCCGCAACAGTAACACAATGTTTCTTTTTGATATACAGATTAACTTCACTTGGCGATAAAAAACGAACGAATTCAATATGTCGGCTTACCAGTCTACATACACTTCAAATACAAGCAAATGTAACGCCTTGACTTGCGCAATTTTTTTTTGTTGTATTATAAACAGCCTGGCCAGTAGTTTCTTGCCTGGTCAGCCTTCAGGGCCCCTTAATGAATCCTACATTACGCAGGTCACGATTCTATATCCTGCGCAGGCCAACACGACCATTGCTGTCTGTCTGTCTCGTCCTGTACCGGAATTTAAAACGAGTTTGATTAAAGTGAGCAAAAACAGCAAAGTAATAAGTATATAGATAAATACAAAAATGAATAAATAGATAAATGTATAATTAAATGGATAAATAAATAAATAGATAAGGGGAAAAAGAAAATTATATATATATATATTTATCAAAGTGCATGAATACCTGAAGAAGCGGAAAGAATAGGAACAAATAAATATAAGTAAACTAGATTAGAGGAAGAGGAAGAGGAATGGGAAGAGGAGGAGGAGCAATCGAAGAAGCATAAAGAAGAGATATAAAGAAGAAGAAAAAGAAGAAGAAAACGAAGAAAACAAATAATAAGATAGACAAAGACACTTACTTGCAAAACTTTCCAGCACACAATACTCACTCCGCACACATCATTATCAGCATCGAAGGTTACAAGTCACCCTAGCAATACCAACTTGACTTTGTCCCAATAACACCTTGACGATAAGAATACAGTGAGTTAAAAGTCCTTATGAGACGCACAATAACAAGACACCAGCCATTTTATCTGAGCTAAACCAAAGACTTTCAGCATACTTTCCGTGTACTGTCAGGTTGTTTTCTGAAAAGCTAAAGTAGAACAGGTAACGAGTTAGTGGAATTGTGGTGATTATTATCTCGAGCAAGTTGTTATTCATCCTTCCCGTCCCTTCCCGTGTTGTGTTGTGTTGTGTTGTGTTGTGTTGTGTTGTGTTGTTCTCGTAGGCCTAAGAAGAAGGAAGAGCAGGTGAAGGTGTGGATTGTATAGGCCTACAAAGACGGAAAGAAAGAGAGAGAAAAAAGAGAAAAAACACGCACAAAAAAGATTTAACCTACTGAGGTATTTCAAACTTCCTTCGTCCACTTGTGTTGACATAGATCATTCTTACGTTTATTTAGTTCTGGAGTCATGAGTTATGTAGCCTTGAAGTATTATCATAGTAAATACAATATAATAATCGAATACATACCTAAATACATAAAATAGATAAAAAATGCCACGAAAATGAAAATACCCTCTTGACAGATCTTTGAAAATCACAATCGTACTTACCTTTCATTCTAAATACATGGGTTGTGTAGCGTTAAAAAAAAATTAAAGAAATAAATAAATGAAAGAAAAAAAACGCATGCAGAAGGCGATTTATTCTCTATCGACTCTCCGTTCCTCGTCTATCTACAACTTCCCTTTCGTTCAGAGTTTCAAACCACGTCAGTAACATTCAAGGGAGAAGAAAAAGCGTTGTAATCCTATGTATACCACGCACATCTTAATTCTTTTTCCCTTCCATGACTTTTGATTTTATATTTGTCTCTCTCTCTCTCTACCCCCCCCTCTACCTCCCCTCCCTTCCCCCCACCAATGCTTCACCTTTTATCACACAGGTACATTATCGTATCGTTCCTTTCCCACAGGCACGCGACCCACCGATGGCTCCACGTTCGTACCCTCACACCTCCACTTATTGCCGATAAGAGTCACTACGTATAGATCAAACCTTCACTTGACCCCCATCGTGTAGTGCACCCGCTCACCCTCTCCACTCTCTTGTTTTAACGTGGCTCGTAAATCCATCCTTCTATATGAGTACAGTGGATGGATAGACTCACTCACTCATTCACTCACTCACTCACTTACCTACTTACTCTACGTTAATTATATAGTTATGTCCTCCCTCATCCTGCTGGTATTGATTATTATTGATTTCTTCTTCTTTTTATTACAGTGAAAGTTAAACAGGAAAGTTAAGTTCCACTGTGTATTTTTTTTTCTCTGTGTTTACGTAGAAGTTTGAACTACGTAATGATTGATGGCCACGTGTGTGTGTGTGTGGGTGTGGGTGTGGGTGTGGGTGTGCGTGTGCGGCATATTGCATGATTCTGTAGCTTGTTGAGGTTATATTCTTGCACTGATTTGAGGTAAACATGTACCACACGAATGTAAAACGGACCCGATCAAAAGACTCGCTGAAGGCTGTTCACTTCAATACGCAGGTGGAAGGAAGGAAGGAAGGAAGAAAGGAAGGAAGGAAGGAAGGAAGGAAGGAAGGAAGGAAGGAAGGAGAGCCATAATCCAGAGTCCAATTGAGTTTGTCTGATTCGTGACTTGGTTTGGGAAGGAATCGACACCTCCATTTCATTCCGTTACATCTCATCTCTCTGTTCGGATAGCTTATATACGTTTTATAAAGGGGTCTGAATCTAACCAACTCGAGGTTTTTCTTCTCTATAACACTTTTCTTATGTTTTTTTTTTCGGCCCAAACCAGCAAAGCAACATTAGTCAACAATTATATTTATTTTTAATTTTTATTTCCCTGGAGGTCAAGGTTGATCGATATCTTACGTAGACATTATATTCGTTATTTTTACGCAAAGGGTACAATCTCTATCTATACTTTGCAACGCTTTAGATACTACTACTTGACATTAGAGAATAGGAGAGTCGTGTCGTGGGGTCCAGTGCGTCTTAAGGTGTTAACTATTCATCATAAACTCACAGGTGATCGATTTGGGTGCGTTGTAAGGGCGGGAAGGCGACGGTAAGGCGAGGGTGGCTATAGGAGGGAAGGGTTGGATAGTGTCAAGCCAGGGAATATTGCCGTAGCGGGAGGATGGAAGGCGACTCCTGCGTGTTAGGTCCATCTCTCTCTCTCTCTCTCTCTCTCTCTCTCTCTCTCTCTCTCTCTCTCTCTCTCTCTCTCTCTCTCTCTCTCTCTGTTTTTTTAATCATGTTTTTTACGTTTTTTTCTCTCATTTTGCAGTTATTATCACGTGTTGGTTCGTCTGGTTCTTTTTGTTTATCATTATGCAAACATTACGGTTCCTGTAGCTATGGGGTTCCTGCACTCTTATTTATCGACCATCTTCCTTTTTTTTTCCCTCGTCTAGCTCTGGACGGGAGCCAACACGCCATATTTCGCTTAGTACAGGATGGAGGGTTGAGAAAATTACGGACTCAGTTTGTACCCTACAGCTAAATATTCTTTTTACGATTCGTACCGTAAACGAAGAAACGGAAAGCGAATATGTACTTTTTTTATTATTTAATTCTCTCTCTCTCTCTCTCTCTCTCTCTCTCTCTCTCTCTCTCTCTCTCTCTCTCTCTCTCTCTCTCTCTCTCTCTCTCTCTCTCTCTCTCTCTCTCTCTCTCTCTCTCTCTCTCTCTCTCTCTCTCTCTCTCTCCTCTCTCTCTCTCTCTCTCTCTCTCTCTCTCTCTCTCTCTCTCTCTCTCTCTCTCTCTCTCTCTCTCTCTCTCTCTCTCTCTCTCTCTCTCTCTCTCTCTCTCTCTCTCTCTCTCTCTCTCTCTCTCTCTCTCTCTCTCTCTCTCTCTCTCTCTCTCTCTCTCTCTCTCTCTCTCTCTCTCTCTCTCTCTCTCTCTCTCTCTCTCTCTCTCTCTCTCTCTCTCTCAAGGACTTCTAATGTTGTTGTGCGCTACGTAGAGATTTATGGCTAATTTGTAGTTAATTTTTCTACTTTGGTAAGGAAACTTTTTTTTTCTCTTTTTTTCTACTACTTATCTTGAAGTGCAAATTGCGGAGATGTTTTGACACGTAAAGAAGACTGCATGGCATACCTCACTCTAGTAACGCGTTGTAGTCACTGAAATCTGACAAAACTCTACAGAGGATCTAATATATACGTCATAATTATATAATGATTTTAAATTGTGTAGGTGTTAGAAGAAAAAAAAACTCAAATGTCGTACCCTCAAGACTGCAAAGTCATTGAGGCCTTCATAAAGATGAGGTAAAAAGGGTTTTAGTTATTTTTATAAGTAATTATGTTTCTCGTCCTCGCTAAGCTGTCAAGGGTTTCGTGATTGTGTGGACCATCCTGCCTCCTAAGGTCGATGGGTACACTGCCTTCCTTAGCTTGATCGACTCACTGTTATTAATTAAAAATCCCTCAGCCTTTTTCCTATAACGAGTAGCTGTGTATCAAGTTGTGAAAGCCAAAGCCTTGAGTACCTCCAGGCGTGTTGGTGCTGCGTGTGTCCGGATCTCACATCTCGTGTTTCAGGTTACCGAGGCACAAAAGTAAGTCGAGGCCTTGCTATGTGGCCTTAAGGTACGGATGTATATCTTGTTTCGGGTCACCATCAGCGGGGGAGTGAAAAAAAAAAAGTAATTCCTCTGGTCATCATCACCTACTTCTCTCGCCAACACCAGAAAAAGAAGCAATACCACGCACGAGAGATTCAGAACACAACCACCGCTCGCCAGAAAGCTTCTAAAAATCACAGGTAGACAAACGGCAGGTGACAAGGACCGCTGTACTGGCATCTCTTACGCCTCGCATGTTCCCTAGCGTGTCCTTTCCTCCTCGGCCGTCACTCTAGGCTGTAAATACCTCGTTATTCTTCCTCTCTTCAGGTGAATCCTCCTTGAAAATAGGTTTGATGAATCTAGTGAGGGACGCTGCGCAAGGAGGCTGGTAAAGATGTGTTTGCGACGCTTCTACGTTTGTGTACGAAGCAGGAAAGTGAGTGCTAAGATATTTTCGCACCTCTGTCATCGATTATTTCAGTGAGGGCGCGTGCGGGCGTAAGATACACCCAAGGAGCAGATTACCAGACATCAACGCTTGTCTCTTTCCTTCTGTTTGTGTTTTACTCCTCGTGTTTTCACGCCTCGCTCATCTGTTTGGACAAGGGTAAAAATGTATGTGTGAGAAATACCAGAACAACATGTTAACTGATACCCATGACTCTCTCTCTCTCTCTCTTTCTCTCTTTCTCTCTTTCTCTCTCTCTCTCTCTCTCTCTCTCTCTCTCTCTCTCTCTCTCTCTCTCTCTCTCTCTCTCTCTCTCTCTCTCTCGTTATTGATAGACGGACACTGCGTTCTTCGTAACATGTTTAACTTATAAACTTTCTAACTAATTTCTAATGATACGCAATCATGAAGATGTGCGAGCAGCTGCCGGTCATAAGAGACAGACGTTCGTACTGTAGCACCTCTACATTGTGCAGCATCCACCGCCCTCCGCCAGCCTCCGTCAATAACACTATCGGGTGCTTCAAGGAGGCGTGGCGGCGGGCGGCTGGCGGCGGGCGGCGGTCCTCTGCGTGAATTACGAGCCAGTGTACTGTGTGGCCCAAGTGTGTCTGCCTGCAGGGCGGGGCGTTGGGCTGCTGGTGTGGCTATTGGGGTAGGGCAACGCACCCTGCTGGTAATGGTGATTCTCTTCTTGTAGGGGGGTAGTACTAGTAGTAGTAGTAACAGGAACAGTAGAAGTATTATCATCATCATCATCATCACCAGCAACATAAGTAGTAGCGACGGCAGTAGGAGTGGTGGTGGTAGTGAAGGTATTATTATTAGTAATTCGAGAAGGAATGGCTTAAGTGGAGTTGTATTAGCATTATTAACATAATTTTTTTTAAGTTTTCACAGTGTGTACCTTGTGAGTTACGTCTCTTCCTTATACTTTTATCTCTTCCATCACGCTGACGTATTGTTGTAGCGAAGGAGGGCAGGCATTATTCTTTTAAAACTAAAAATAGCAGTGTGCCATGGTTTTTTTTTTTACTTTCTCTCATTATATATTATCATTAATCATTGATACGCACGACTCTACCTTCAAGTGATCCTCCCTTCATGAATTGCAACATGACTCTTTAGTTGCTACATAATGCTTAACAGGTAAACTTTCTCTCGCGTTCAATAGGGTAGGAAAACCTTGTAGTCTTTATTGCCATAGAAGTCTACTTACTCTATCTTTCAACTATCTACAACACTCAAGATATTTTTTCCCATCATTTCAACTTCTTACACATCGAAACATTGTTGGGTTTTTTTTTGTACTAAAAGCCTTAATTGGATATATATAATTTAGCTCTTTTATATGGTTCAAATTCCTCCATTATTTCATCCCCATACAGAGGTCAGTCTTGTACAGAATACCCTTTATATATGATTTACGTGGTAGTGAATCCTTCATCCATACTACAACACTAATCATGGTAAAGTCATGGGCTGTTTGTCTCTACTTCCTTTATTCAAGTAGTGATTACCTGCAGTCTTGCTCTGTTCACTTATTTACTGCTCATTCCATGGTTTTTTGTTCTCCTTCCCTGTATCCTGCAATGCCGGACTCAATATTGCTTGTTATGGTTGTTTTGTTAATCTTTGTGAAGTAGGATCCAACCAATATATGGAGATGTTATTTCCTATTAACCTTTACTACTTGTGTTATTTTTTTATATTTAATCATACTGCGCCACGGACTTTGGAATTAAGATGAAGTAACACAACGTACTCAATCGATTTCTTGGATCTCCCTGTTCTTGAATTCTTGGAAGAGACCTCAAACGTGTTTTAACCCAATTGGTATTATAACTAGTTTCCATTTACCACCAGCAGCAGCAGCAGAAGTAGTAATAATCATTGTTGGGGCTGGTGCTGGTTTTTTTATCGTGATTCTTTTTTGTTATGGTGATCCCAAAAATTTCTTATATATATACTAACAATTTAAAATATGCGCAATAGGGACCGGGCGTTGCAGATATAATTCTGGGAAGAAGATCGAATTTCCCGGTCCATTAAGCCGTGTTACTGTGTACTGACTCTGCAAAAACAAACCTCGAAACAGTCACATGTAACTAAGCAATCACTGAATAATTATGTGAAGATACTTGCTGCAAAAGGCACCGATTTGCCTCTTACCGTCGCTGCTTTGTATATGAAATAAACTGAAGAGGGAAGAAGAGGAGGAAGATGAATAGGATAGTAAGACAGGAGGAATAATTGGAGGAGGAGGAGGAGGTAGAGGAGGTAGAGGAGGTAGAGGAGGTAGAGAAGGTAGAGGAGGTAGAGGAGGAGAATGGCATCAACACTTCCAGCAGGGGCACCTCACTTGCTCAAGGATTAGTTGAACTCAGGAACAATCTTGACAAAGGACGGGAACGCGTTGAGGCCAGTTAAGTACAAGCCACTCACAGAAGCTCCTTAACGCGGCCACCCATTTAGACTTGCATAATTAAAGCCTCTGACAATCCTTGAGAGAGAGAGAGAGAGAGAGAGAGAGAGAGAGAGAGAGAGAGAGAGAGAGAGAGAGAGAGAGAGAGAGAGAGAGAGAGAGAGAGAGAGAGAGAGAGAGAGAGAGAGAGAGAGAGAGATAGAGATAGAGATAGAGAGAGAGAGAGAGAGAGAGAGAGAGAGAAAGTAAGAAAGAGAGGAGTGGAGCAGGAAGTCCGTTCAAATGAATAAGAAGACGAAATAACAGTAAACTAAAGAAAATAATCCAACTGAGGAGTAAGACCTACAGGTGGGGCCCGCAAAGTGGTCAGTATTGTTCCCTAGGGGGTCAAAGGGTCTATCCACGGGGTCGATAAATGGCAAGGGGCTTAGAAAAAAGGGTCGATCAATGGCTTGGGGGGCTAAAAGAGGATTGATAAATGGCTTTGGGGGGGTAAATAGGGGCGGGATTGATAAATGACGGAGGGTTGAATAGGGGTCGATGGGGGGGTGGGTTGTAGGGTTCCTGTAGATCCCCACGTCAATCCCTTGCTGTCCTGAAGGTGAGGTAGGTGGCGGGGAGACAGCGTTACTTGGTGTTGGAGGGTCAGCGGGAGCGGCCTTTCATGGTGTTTAATAGAATAGTTGTAATAGTATTCATTAATTTATTTTCATATAATAAATGTTTTTGGGGTGTCGATTTATAACCTGAAACTTCATGTCAAGGTTTATGAAGTGAAGAGTTTGGTGTCCATTAACTATTTGAAGTTGAAAGACAGTCTTATTAAAATTGCTTTTTTTTTTTTCTTCTCACCAGCCTCTTCCTCTTAGGCGTCGTGTGTGTGTGTGTGTGTGTGTGTGTGTGTGTGTGTGTGTGTGTGTGTGTGTGTGTGTGTGTGTGTGTGTGTGCGCGTGTGCGTGTGCGTGTGCGTGTGCGTGTGCGTGTGTAAAGGAATTTTGGTGATGATGCTCAAAAGCAGTTTAATCCTTGCAGGTTATTTACTTCATAAAGAAAAGGAGAGTAAATCTTGTGTAGGATTCCTTTTGATGCACTGTGTAATCTCTCTCTCTCTCTCTCTCTCTCTCTCTCTCTCTCTCTCTCTCTCTCTCTCTCTCTCTCTCTCTCTCTCTCTCTCTCTCTCTCTCTCTCTCTCTCTCTCTCTCTCGCTCGCACACGCACACGCACACGCACACGCACACGCACACGCACACACACCAGGAACAATGCAAACAAGAAGTGGCCACAATGCAGGACATACGAGTAAGGACCTAGATTTTTTTTTTCACTAGATATTAAGCAAGGTCAACGTGTACCTTGTTGCTGTGTGTGTGTGTGTGTGTGTGTGTGTGTGTGTGTGTGTGGGTGTGTGTGAGTGTGAGTGTAAGTGTGCGTGCGTGCGTGCGTGCGTGCGTGCATGTTTCTAAGTGAAAAGACAAGTGTTAATAAGTTGGCAGCTTTTTTTTTTTCATGATTTTCTTTCGTGACTCTTTGTGTGAACCTGAATACATTATTCAGGTCTTGCGTCTTTAACGTAATCAACAACAGTAACTACTACTGTTACTACTACTACTACTACTACTACTACTACTACTACTACTACTACTACTACTACTACTACTACTACTACTACTACTACTACTACTACTATTTATACTACTACTACTACTACTACTGTTACTACTACTACTGTTACTACTACTACTACTACTACTACTACTACTATACTACTACTACTACTACTACTACTATACTACTACTACTACTACTACTACTACTACTACTACTACTACTACTACTACTACTACCACTACTGCTATTACTACTGCTGCTACTACTACTACTAATAATAATAATAATAATGATAATAATAATAATAATAAAGATAATAATAATAATGATAATAATAATAATAGTAACAGTAACAATGATAATGATAATAGTAGTAATAATAACTAGTACTACCAGAAGAATGTAATGCATCTATCACATTCTTTCACTGTTTGCTACTACTATAAATGGACTTTCTCTAGCCATGCACTTTTTTTTCTGACAACACACACTAACATCAACTTCTTCATTCACAGATTTACGAAAACCTAACTAACAACTAACTCGACTCCCTATTTACACATTCAAATATTTCATGCTCCTTTCCTTCGTTGCATTCACGTAAACAAAAACTTACCGCATGGCGCCCTTCGGTGATTCGGTATCCAGTCACGATGGTAACACGTTGTCTGGTTGGCGGTACGGGTAGAGGTGTTGGTACGTACAATCACCACAACCATTCACCACCTACAAGGACACATTCCGACATGCAGGACTGTCGCCGAACAACGCACAGCTCCCTTCGTCAGCCTAAGGAACAATGGATTGGTGGTTGCGCCTGAGAAACGTCACTAAAGTCTGAAAGAAAAGTGGAATTTGCGTGCGTGTGTTGTGTTCGTGTGGCGCCGATGCTGCGTTTGTGGTGTCCGTGATGCATGCAGGTGTGTGTGTGTGTCGTGTTTTTGTGATGAGCACGTGAGACTGACTTGCATGATGAAGTGTGTGTGTGTGTGTGTGTGTGTGTGTGTGTGTGTGTGTGTGTGTGTGTGTGTGTGTGTGTGTGTGTTTGTGTGTTTTGTGTGTGTTTTGTGTAAGTGTGATTTATGTCTACGTGGCGTTATGTGGACACCGTAGGATTATAGTACATGCACACACACACACACACACACAGACACACACACACACACACACACACACACACACACACACACACACACACACACACACACACACACACACACACACACACACACACGTACACACTATTAATATTTTCATTCCTTTACATGCTCACACATATTTTCGTTTTTTGTTACATGAATAGTTTCGTTCCGGCGTTCCTAAGGTGCATAGTTGCAAGCCTTCACGTTTCCATCTCCTACACAAGCTCCTTCACCTACCACTTCCTCCTGCTCTCGCACGTCTTGCCCGGTACCTTCTTGCACCGACGAAGGTTTCTCAGTCTCGTCTCCCACACCTTCTTTCTCTGAACGTTCCCCTTCCGCTGATGAGGAAGAGGAAGTCCCTTTTATCACCAAGAGATACAAGGCTTCCTGTTTGCTTCATCCTCGCTCAGTAAGGAATGTTTTCATTGCTGCAACCGGACTTTTGTTTTTACTTTCGTCCTGTTACTTGCAGGATCCCACCCCTGAACTCCTTCACGCGCTTCCTCCTCCACATCCTCTCAGCGACGGGATCACCACCTGTGTCGTCATTGTTGGTGGCGTCATCAGTGACGTCACTCACCACACCCTGGATGCTGATTGGTGTAAGAAAGTGACCATGTGACCAATCAATGTTAATCCTTGGACACTTAATATAGAATATTTTTTGTTTCTTTTCGTTAAGAGGGAGGGGTAAGAGTGGTCACGTGCGAAAGGTTGTCTGGCAGGCTCCGTCAAGGCCACCGACACTCCACTCTGAAGGTGAAACAAGGTTGATATTTAGCAGTTAATTGAAGCCACGACTTTGGTGCATGATGCCCGCGGCCTCCACTCAGCCCAGGGGCGGCGGGGATTCTCCCGTATGTCACTTAGGGATCCTGTGGTGCACACGCACTGTGTGTGTGTATGTGTATGTGTGTGTGTGTGTGTGTGTGTGTGTGTGTGTGTGTGTGTGTGTGTGTGTGTGTGTGTGTGTGTTAATCACCATGGTCTGTAGGATCATACGCTTGGCTCGTGATCGTCAGCCATTACCCTCCTCGTAAGAGCTCAGAGCTCATAGAGACGAATCTATGGGTAAGGGTGAGACCTCTCACACATCATACACACCCATCCCCTTGCTCAAGGAGGACAGTAACCACTCCCTGTCAGTGAAAAATCCTTAGCGACCTGAGCTGGGTTCGAACCCACGCCGTGCCAGGTGACAGGCGGAGTTGTTACCACAGAACCACAGGAGCGGTGTGTGTGTGTGTGTGTGTGTGTGTGTGTGTGTGTGTGTGTGTGTGTGTGTGTGTGTGTGTGTGTGTGTGTGTGTGTTCGTTAGGTCCAGTAGGACTGTTGCTGTCTGTTCTTCCTTTGTACTCATTTGTACTCCTTTGTATAATATCAAATGAAACGCTTGTTTTTCCCTTGTTGAAACAAAAAAATACTAGGGATTATTAACATTTTATAACGCCAGCTTAATACGTCTGT
>JAPQNM010000003.1:2184894-2194894 GCA_029783475.1 Metacarcinus magister | reverse complement strand
ACGTTGTGGTTCTGTAGGAGGTGTGTTAGGGAGGCCGAGGGAGGTAGAAATGTCCTCTTTAAACACTCTAGAGAAAGGGAGGAAGATATTATAGAGGTAAGGGAAGATAACGGAGTAGGGTATTGTGAAAGAAGGTGACGTGGTTGTGGGAAATGAAGGGGTGAGGGGAGATGAAGGGGTGAAGGAAAATAAGGGGATGAGGGAAAATGAGTACAGGTGAAGGATAATGAAAGGGGAGTAAAAGGAATGGTGGTAGTGAGTTAGAGGAATGGGTAAAAGGGGAAAGAAAGGGAATATGTGGCTAAAGGCATTCCAGAAAAATTTATTCGTGACACAAAGATGAAGGAAGAAAAGAAAGGAAAGAGAGAAAGGTAAGAGAGGACGAAAAATAGGTACAATACACTACGTTTTTTATTACATTTCAACCTAATCTCTGCACGAGGAATAGGTTATTCATGAAGGAAATTTCGATCTTCTGTGTCTATGCGTGGCGGGGCGTGAAGGGGAGAGGGCTTCAGGAAATTCATGTCATACACCATCATCACAGTCTGGATGATCACGTGCTGTACTCGTGATCGTCAGCCAGTTCCCTGCACGAAGAAGCTCAGCGCTCATAGAGACGGATCTATGAGAAAGTCTGAAACCTCTCACACATCACACACTCATCCCTTTGCTCAAGCGGGACAGTAACCATCCCCTTGCAGTGAAAAATCCTTAGCGACCGGAGCAGGGTTCGAACCTACACCTTGCCCAGTGACAGACCAAGTCGTTACCACTGAGCCAGAGAATTGCATGTTCAGTTGGATGTGTTTCTTCACGGGTTGTGTTAAACTTAGTGATTGATATTGAAGATAATTGTGATGTGTGAGGTGTTAAAACTTCCACACACATAAAATATTACTTTTTAGCTGCTATTTTACGCTCCAACACGCACCCACACATGCACATGCTCACGCTAACACACACACACACACACACACACACACACACACACACACACACACACACACACACACACACCCACACCCACCCACACACACACCCACACACACACACACACACACACACACACACCCACACACGGCTTATTTATACGCAGTGGGACAACAAACGCTGCCATACATACACTTCAAGGTCAGGTCGGCGTAGCACACGTAGGTTTACTGTGAGAAAACAGACGAGAATAGACACATTTACGTAAACTGTTTAGGGTAGGTCAGCCCTCCCAGGAGCCTCGAGATGTAAACAGAAGCCTCACGCAGACCAGAAGGCGAGGAAGACATTAGAGAAAACGAGGAGACGAAAAATGTTTACATCACTTGAGTTTACAGATCAGGACATTTTGTTCTCGTGACGAAGACTGCGAAGTGTGTGGTTGTCTTGGTTACATAAATATTGCCTCTGTTATTACTTTTCCTACTGCTACTATTTTTTTTTTATATGTACTGTTATTACTACTATACCAATGTCATTTTTTTCACTTCCTATCACCATCTACTATCCTTCAGTCACTCCCCATCACTATCCATCACTACACTTCATCATCACCTCATGTAGCGACAAACACCCCCTTGCCACATCCATCACCACACCCGTTACCACCCTTTACATCATCATCCACATGTCGAATTATATACCTAAGTGTTTATATAGTGAAATATTCAACTGAGTTCCAGGTTTGTCGTTAGTAATAATAATGATATTGACACACGATTATATTTAGAACAACAACACTCTTTCCTTGGGACTCTAATAACTTCCATTAATATTTACAGTTTTATTTTTGGGTTTAGAGTTATATGACTTCAAGTACTCTTTATTTTTTTTGTATTTTGCTTATGTTTTTTTTTGTTTTTTTCATAGTGTTGAGTTAAGGTTGGGTTTAAAAAGAGTAAGTTTATTATTCATTCTGTATTGGTTTTTGGTACAGATTGCGTTCGTTTGTGATTTATTTATTTATATAGTTGGTTTTTTTTTGACGATTTAACACGTTTCTCATTCAGTATCATTGTATTTTTTTTACGACCTAAGTGAGTATTTTTATTGGATAGAAATAAAAAAAGTAAAGTAGATTCTCAGTGGCAGGAGTTATGTTTAGAATATCGGACGCAGCGTTATTAAATATCTAACAATGACATTCTATCAATGAGTGGCGGGAGTCGACCTTTCATCCAACCACCCATCCAGTCATCCAGTCATCCTGTCATCCAGTCATCCATCCAGTCATCCAGTCAGTTACCCAAATTTCAAAGACTGTAAATTAAATAAAAAAAAGTTAGGTGAACAGTCCCAGATTCGTATTCTTCTATATTCTTTAGGATGCAATAATTATACGCTGAACACAGTAGCAAGTATCTCTGTTTCTATTACTGGACTGTGGTGTGTTTCAAGGTTAGCGGCGTTTAGGTGATGGTGGTATTCTAGTCCTGGAATCGATGTGGGTGGAAGCGTTATGTTACGTTACGTTCCACAAGGCACCACTCTGACTTTTTAACTTGAACTGGCGATGCGTCGTTCGTTGTTCGTGACTCGATATTAGTGATGGTAGCTTAAAGGAAGAGGTAGAGTTATTTGATGTACTGTACCTGACGTGTGTGTGTGGTATGTTGAATGAAAGCCACGTGGCACACCTTGATGGAGACACGAATGCTAGATCAAATATGGATAAACGACCTGGAATATCTGAGAAAAGTTAAATATATAATAGGGTTGAGTTGCAAAGATGGTGTTTACGAACCATGTTTTAACAACGTCTGTTCGTCTGTCTGTCTGGAGCAAGTGTTGGGAAGGCTCGAGTCTGTTATTGTTTATTATTTAAGGGAGGATAGCTTTTAAAGAAGTTAGTTAGGTTTAATTGTTAATAGTATTCTTTGATCGATTCATTCATTAGTTGTGGAGTCCAAAATAATAATGAGATATCACAATAATTCCACGCTATTTTTATACACCGTGAAAGGTAAAAGAATCACGTGATGTATTATTTATACTCCTGTGCACACATATATATTTGTCTTATATAATCATGGGGAGCGTTACCAAGGTTTCGTTGTGTATACGCCGGTGCATAAGGAAGAGAAAAAAAAAAACACTGAATGAATAAAGAAAGGAAAAAAAAGAAGAGAGAAAGAAAACAAAACAAAAGGCAAGAAACAAAAGATAATACAATAATACATACTGTTAAAAAAAAATCTTAAAATAAATAAAATGCTGGATTACTGAACGTCGCAGACAAACCAACCTTATCAGTCAGGCGGCGGGAACCCGAGACTCAAGCAACTTATGTAGGAACTCGGAGTCAACGATGGCTTTGCTTACTTGGCACTTATGGGTATGTTTGCCCTTTGTGAGGCTTCATAAGACGTGCCTAAGGATTATCTAAGGTGGGAAGACCTGTGTATACCGACCAGGAATCCCAAGAAGCAAGGATAAATAACTCAGACAGATGCTGACTGCAGGTACACTGGAACGCTATCTACTGTGGCTCGCGAGGACAAGGATGACAGCCAAGAGGAGGAGGAACACATAGGAACACATAGGAACACATAGGAAGAACAAACAGCAACAGGCCTGCTGGCCCTTACGAGGCTGTTTGTGAGTACACTATCTAATCTACTCTCTGCTTACGTTCAGAGAGCCAGTCCAGAAGCCAATTGTAAATGCTACCAGAGATACCGTGAGTCATTAGTTTATCAAGCAATCGTTGATGAGGTACTTTATCAAAGGCCTTTTGAAAATCCAGATATATGACATCTACTGCTCTGCTTTCATCGTACGAGTCAAAAACATTGTGGAAGAATTCTAATAAGTCAGTTAAACATGAACGTTTATTACGAAAACCATGCTATGAGGGTTTTATTATATCGTTGTCTTCAAGGAATTTCACCACATTGGCACGAATGATTGTCTCCATTAATTTACATACAACTGATGTCAGACTGATTGGCCTATATTTTCCAGGTTGTGACTTGTCCCCCTTTTTGAAGATTGGTGTTACATTTGCACGTTTCCAATCTGATGGAACTTTACCATCTCTTAAGGATTTATTTAATAAGATTGTAAGCGGTTTACTGATCAGAGTCTGTTTGATTACTCCTGTAGTGTACATAGCCTTCCTTTAACCTTAAATGCTGCTACATCAAGAAAAGGCTCATTAGAATTAGGTATATAGAGGCAGAAAACAATTCAATTCCCACCGCTCGCTCGGTCATGACCGGCCGATCAAAATCTTCACTACTGACTCTGTCACCGGTGCCAATAGCTATGGAAGTTATTTATTTTCATTCTTAAATGCTGCTGCATCAAGATAAGGCTCACTAGAATTAGGTATATAGAGGCAGAAAACAATTCAATTCCCACCGCTCGCTCGGTCATGACCGGCCGATCAAAATCTTCACTACTGACTCTGTCACCGGTGCCAATGGCTATGGAAGTTATTTATTTTCATTCTTAAATGCTGCTGCATCAAGATAAGGCTCACTAGAATTAGGTATATAGAGGCAGAAAACAATTCAATTCCCACCGCTCGCTCGGTCATGACGGGACGATCAAAATCTTCACTACTGACTCTGTCACCGGTGCCAATGGCTATGGAAGTTATTTATTTTCATTCTTAAATGCTGCTGCATCAAGATAAGGCTCACTAGAATTAGGTATATAGAGGCAGAAAACAATTCAATTCCCACCGCTCGCTCGGTCATGACCGGCCGATCAAAATCTTCACTACTGACTCTGTCACCGGTGCCAATAGCTATGGAAGTTATTTATTTTCATTCTTAAATGCTGCTGCATCAAGATAAGGCTCACTAGAATTAGGTATATAGAGGCAGAAAACAATTCAATTCCCACCGCTCGTTCGGTCATGACCGGCCGATCAAAATCTTCACTACTGACTCTGTCACCGGTGCCAATGGCTATGGAAGTTATTTGTTTTCATTCTTAAATGCTGCTTCATCAAGATAAGGCTCACTAGAATTAGGTATATAGAGGCAGAAAACAATTCAATTCCCACCGCTCGCTCGGTCATAACCGGCCGATCAAAATCTTCACTACTGACTGTCACCGGTGCCAATTGCTATGGAAGTTATTTATTTTCATTCTTAAATGGTGCTGCATCAAGATAAGGCTCACTAGAATTAGGTATATAGAGGCAGAAAACAATTCAATTCCCACCGCTCGCTCGGTCATGACCGGCCGATCAAAATCTTACCTACTGACTCTGTCACCGGTGCCAATGGCTATGGAAGTTATTTGTTTTCATTCTTAAATGCTGCTTCATCAAGATAAGGCTCATTAGAATTAGGTATATAAAGGCAGAAAACAATTCAATTCCCACCGCTCGCTCGGTCATAATCGGCCGATCAAAATCTTCACTACTGACTCTGTCACCGGTGCCAATTGCTATGGAAGTTATTTATTTTCATTCTTAAATGGTGCTGCATCAAGATAAGGCTCACTAGAATTAGGTATATAGAGGCAGAAAACAATTCAATTCCCACCGCTCGCTCGGTCATGACTGGCCGATCAAAATCTTCACTACTGACTCTGTCACCGGTGCCAATGGCTATGGAAGTTATTTGTTTTCATTCTTAAATGCTGCTTCATCAAGATAAGGCTCATTAGAATTAGGTATATAGAGGCAGAAAACAATTCAATTCCCACCGCTCGCTCGGTCATAACCGGCCGATCAAAATCTTCACTACTGACTCTGTCACCGGTGCCAATTGCTATGGAAGTTATTTATTTTCATTCTTAAATGGTGCTGCATCAAGATAAGGCTCACTAGAATTAGGTATATAGAGGCAGAAAACAATTCAATTCCCACCGCTCGCTCGGTCATGACTGGCCGATCAAAATCTTCACTACTGACTCTGTCACCAGTGCCAATGGCTATGGAAGTTATTTGTTTTCATTCTTAAATGCTGCTTCATCAAGATAAGGCTCATTAGAATTAGGTATATAGAGGCAGAAAACAATTCAATTCCCACCGCTCGCTCGGTCATAGCCGGCCGATCAAAATCTTCACTACTGACTCTGTCACCGGTGCCAATTGCTATGGAAGTTATTTATTTTCATTCTTAAATGGTGCTGCATCAGGATAAGGCTCACTAGAATTAGGTATATAGAGGCAGAAAACAATTCAATTCCCACCGCTCGCTCGGTCATAACCAGCCGATCAAAATCTTCACTACTGACTCTGTCACCGGTGCCAATTGCTATGGAAGTTATTTATTTTCATTCTTAAATGGTGCTGCATCAAGATAAGGCTCACTAGAATTAGGTATATAGAGGCAGAAAACAATTCAATTCCCACCGCTCGCTCGGTCATAACCGGCCGATCAAAATCTTCACTACTGACTCTGTCACCGGTGCCAATTGCTATGGAAGTTATTTATTTTCATTCTTAAATGCTGCTGCATCAAGATAAGGCTCACTAGAATTAGGTATATAGAGGCAGAAAACAATTCAATTCCCAGCGCTCGCTCGGTCATGACTGGCCGATCAAAATCTTCACTACTGACTCTGTCACCGGTGCCAATGGCTATGGAAGTTATTTGTTTTCATTCTTAAATGCTGCTGCATCAAGATAAGGCTCACTAGAATTAGGTATATAGAGGCAGAAAACAATTCAATTCCCACCGCTCGCTCGGTCATGACCGGCCGATCAAAATCTTCACTACTGACTCTGTCACCGGTGCCAATTGCTATGGAAGTTATTTATTTTCATTCTTAAATGCTGCTGCATCAAGATAAGGCTCACTAGAATTAGGTATATAGAGGCAGAAAACAATTCAATTCCCACCGCTCGCTCGGTCATGACTGGCCGATCAAAATCTTCACTACTGACTCTGTCACCGGTGCCAATGGCTATGGAAGTTATTTATTTTCATTCTTAAATGCTGCTGCATCAAGATAAGGCTCACTAGAATTAGGTATATAGAGGCAGAAAACAATTCAATTCCCACCGCTCGCTCGGTCATGACCGGCCGGCCGATCAAAATCTTCACTACTGACTCTGTCACCGGTGCCAATGGCTATGGAAGTTATTTATTTTCATTCTTAAATGCTGCTGCATCAAGATAAGGCTCACTAGAATTAGGTATATAGAGGCAGAAAACAATTCAATTCCCACCGCTCGCTCGGTCATGACCGGCCGATCAAAATCTTCACTACTGACTCTGTCACCGGTGCCAATGGCTATGGAAGTTATTTATTTTCATTCTTAAATGCTGCTGCATCAAGATAAGGCTCACTAGAATTAGGTATATAGAGGCAGAAAACAATTCAATTCCCACCGCTCGCTCGGTCATGACCGGCCGATCAAAATCTTCACTACTGACTCTGTCACCGGTGCCAATGGCTATGGAAGTTATTTATTTTCATTCTTAAATGCTGCTGCATCAAGATAAGGCTCACTAGAATTAGGTATATAGAGGCAGAAAACAATTCAATTCCCACCGCTCGCTCGGTCATGACCGGCCGATCAAAATCTTCACTACTGACTCTGTCACCGGTGCCAATGGCTATGGAAGTTATTTATTTTCATTCTTAAATGCTGCTGCATCAAGATAAGGCTCACTAGAATTAGGTATATAGAGGCAGAAAACAATTCAATTCCCACCGCTCGCTCGGTCATGACCGGCCGATCAAAATCTTCACTACTGACTCTGTCACCGGTGCCAATGGCTATGGAAGTTATTTATTTTCATTCTTAAATGCTGCTGCATCAAGATAAGGCTCACTAGAATTAGGTATATAGAGGCAGAAAACAATTCAATTCCCACCGCTCGCTGGGTCATGACCGGCCGATCAAAATCTTCACTACTGACTCTGTCACCGGTGCCAATGGCTATGGAAGTTATTTATTTTCATTCTTAAATGCTGCTGCATCAAGATAAGGCTCACTAGAATTAGGTATATAGAGGCAGAAAACAATTCAATTCCCACCGCTCGCTCGGGTCATGACCGGCCGATCAAAATCTTCACTACTGACTCTGTCACCGGTGCCAATGGCTATGGAAGTTATTTATTTTCATTCTTAAATGCTGCTGCATCAAGATAAGGCTCACTAGAATTAGGTATATAGAGGCAGAAAACAATTCAATTCCCACCGCTCGCTCGGTCATGACCGGCCGATCAAAATCTTCACTACTGACTCTGTCACCGGTGCCAATGGCTATGGAAGTTATTTATTTTCATTCTTAAATGCTGCTGCATCAAGATAAGGCTCACTAGAATTAGGTATATAGAGGCAGAAAACAATTCAATTCCCACCGCTCGCTCGGTCATGACCGGCCGATCAAAATCTTCACTACTGACTCTGTCACCGGTGCCAATGGCTATGGAAGTTATTTATTTTCATTCTTAAATGCTGCTTCATCAAGATAAGGCTCACTAGAATTAGGTATATAGAGGCAGAAAACAATTCAATTCCCACCGCTCGCTGGGTCATGACCGGCCGATCAAAATCTTCACTACTGACTCTGTCACCGGTGCCAATGGCTATGGAAGTTATTTATTTTCATTCTTAAATGCTGCTGCATCAAGATAAGGCTCACTAGAATTAGGTATATAGAGGCAGAAAACAATTCAATTCCCACCGCTCGCTGGGTCATGACCGGCCGATCAAAATCTTCACTACTGACTCTGTCACCGGTGCCAATGGCTATGGAAGTTATTTATTTTCATTCTTAAATGCTGCTGCATCAAGATAAGGCTCACTAGAATTAGGTATATAGAGGCAGAAAACAATTCAATTCCCACCGCTCGCTCGGTCATGACCGGCCGATCAAAATCTTCACTACTGACTCTGTCACCGGTGCCAATGGCTATGGAAGTTATTTATTTTCATTCTTAAATGCTGCTTCATCAAGATAAGGCTCACTAGAATTAGGTATATAGAGGCAGAAAACAATTCAATTCCCACCGCTCGCTGGGTCATGACCGGCCGATCAAAATCTTCACTACTGACTCTGTCACCGGTGCCAATGGCTATGGAAGTTATTTATTTTCATTCTTAAATGCTGCTGCATCAAGATAAGGCTCACTAGAATTAGGTATATAGAGGCAGAAAACAATTCAATTCCCACCGCTCGCTCGGTCATGACCGGCCGATCAAAATCTTCACTACTGACTCTGTCACCGGTGCCAATAGCTATGGAAGTTATTTATTTTCATTCTTAAATGCTGCTGCATCAAGATAAGGCTCACTAGAATTAGGTATATAGAGGCAGAAAACAATTCAATTCCCACCGCTCGCTCGGTCATGACCGGCCGATCAAAATCTTCACTACTGACTCTGTCACCGGTGCCAATGGCTATGGAAGTTATTTATTTTCATTCTTAAATGCTGCTGCATCAAGATAAGGCTCACTAGAATTAGGTATATAGAGGCAGAAAACAATTCAATTCCCACCGCTCGCTCGGTCATGACCGGCCGATCAAAATCTTCACTACTGACTCTGTCACCAGTGCCAATGGCTATGGAAGTTATTTATTTTCATTCTTAAATGCTGCTGCATCAAGATAAGGCTCACTAGAATTAGGTATATTGAGGCAGAAAACAATTCAATTCCCACCGCTCGCTCGGTCATGACGGGACGATCAAAATCTTCACTACTGACTCTGTCACCGGTGCCAATGGCTATGGAAGTGATTTATTTTCATTCTTAAATGCTGCTGCATCAAGATAAGGCTCACTAGAATTAGGTATATAGAGGCAGAAAACAATTCAATTCCCACCGCTCGCTCGGTCATAACCGGCCGATCAAAATCTTCACTACTGACTCTGTCACCGGTGCCAATGGCTATGGAAGTTATTTATTTTTATTCTTAAATGCTGCTGCATCAAGATAAGGCTCACTAGAATTAGGTATATAGAGGCAGAAAACAATTCAATTCCCACCGCTCGCTCGGTCATGACTGGACGATCAAAATCTTCACTACTGACTCTGTCACCGGTGCCAATAGCTATGGAAGTTATTTATTTTCATTCTGAAATGCT
>JAPQNM010000003.1:2164894-2182394 GCA_029783475.1 Metacarcinus magister | reverse complement strand
CTTTAGTAAGTATCGTCGATAAACGTTCATTAGTGGATGATTACAGGTATCTCTGGGCACGTAGCTCCACCGTAACTGAGTTCCTCCCTTCTCGCCTTCATAGTGTACGTGAAGGGTTCAACCAGTGGCTCCCAAAGGTTTTTTCTTCGCTGGATCTTTGACCAAAATATTATACTCTCTGTGGCTCCCATCATATGAAATTCTTATAGGCTGAATAATTGTTGTAGTGATGAATGTAATGGTGATAGATGCTAAAGAAAATAGAAGTAAACATTCCCAATCTATCAGTATTGATCATCAGTTCAATTAAAACTCATAATTTTCAAATCCCGTCATGGTCTCCAAGGGGTCATGGACTCCAGGTTGGGAACCTCTGGTTTAACGAATCTCTCTCTCTCTCTCTCTCTCTCTCTCTCTCTCTCTCTCTCTCTCTCTCTCTCTCTCTCTCTCTCTCTCTCTCCCTCTCCCTCTCTCTCTCTCTCTCTCTCTCTCTCTCTCTCTCTCTCTCTCTCTCTCTCTCTCTCTCTCTCTCTCTCTCTCTCTCTCTCTCTCTCTCTCTCTCTCTCTCTCTCTTCTGAGGTGGGTGGGTGGGTGTCTGGCTCCTTGTTACCTTGTTTTGGCGAAGCTAGAGATTGATTGGTGCTACTGTTGTTGATGCTGCCTCGGCTGTGTTGTTATAGGTTAATGCTGTTGTTATGTGGTGATGCCGGTTGTGTTTGGTGATGGAAGTATCTGTTTTATTGTTATTTTTATTATATTCTTGGTGATTATATTGTAGTGATAAACAGTGGTTGCTGTTGTTGTTGGTTGTTGTTGTAGTAGTAGTAGTATTAATAATAGTAGTAGCAGTAGTAGTAATAGTAGTAGTAAAGGTAGATATAGGGACTAGGCTCAGATGTCTTGATCTACATAAAAAATATGACTAATTTCAATATAAAGCTTAGTGCAATATTTTTTTATTTCAGTATATGGATTTGTGAGGGAGATATGGATCCTGAGATGAATGAAGGGAGAGAGGGAGGGAGGGAGGGAAAGAGGGAGAGAGGAAGAGAGAGAGGAAAGGAGAGAGGGAGTGAGAGAAGGCTTTAGATTCTGAGAGGAGGGAAGGGGTGCAGACTCCGAGGGAGAAGGAGGGGGAGATATAGATTCTGGGATAGAGTGAGGAAGGGAGGAAGGTGTCTGGATTCAGGGAGGGATAAAAGGAGAAAGAGAGGGAGAAAAGGAGAAAGGGAGGGATAGAGTGGCATATATTACGTAAGGAAGAGATGGAAAAAAGTTCTGAGAAAGATGGGAGGTATTGAGTTATGAAATAAAGCAACACACATTCTGGAAGAGATAAACAGTGATTCTTGCTATATGGAGTCTTATGTATTACACAATGATGTAAGTAAGTCACGTGTGGTCTGCCTTAGTAAAGAAGCGAGTGTACTGGAAAAGGGAAATAGTATATAGATCGTTAATACAGCTTATACACCCACCTCAAACACCTCTTATCACCTCACACTACGACTATTACTATTACTACTACTACTATTACTTTAATTGGATAGTCTAGTCTTTCATAAACATGGTACTCAGCCCTCTCTCTACCCCACGCTGCCGACGACCGTGGATCAACATGACAAATGCACAGCAGGGAATGCAGGTGGTAAAGAATGTGTCACATATTCTTTGTGTTCTAAACCCTAATTGATTGAAATACCAAACAGGATTTTTCATTAGCCATACATAGAATAGTAGACAGTTCATCAGCCCTCCTACGGGTACCTTAATGAGCTCAAACTCTGCTCTCGTCGGATACACGGAAAATGACGTGAATCAGATTGCCGTCAATATGAGGTTATTATGTTGTGTTTGGAAAGCTGCGGCGTTCATTGTTTGTCTCTGGCTCTGGCTCTTTTGGTAGGCTCGAAAGGAGACAGACGCGGTGGATTCAGGGCAACAATACGACGACGAGGGGAATATGTGTGTGTGTGTGTGTGTGTGTGTGTGTGTGTGTGTGTGTGTGTGTGTGTGTGTGTGTGTGTGTGTGTGTGTGTGTGTGTGGGTGTGTGCGTGTGTGTGTATGTGTATATGTGTGTGTGTGTGTTTCCTTATAGCTGTCATCCTTTCCAACCCTCCTTCGTGTTCACTGGTTTCTTTTGTCACCGCGAGATCCACGAGCGACATTTCTGGTGTTACTTGGACTCTTCTCGTCCTATTGTTTTCTAGAGATGTAGGGGAGCGACGGTCACAATGGCTCCTGCTCGCTGGGAGGGGAGGCCTTCGACTAAACAGCTGCGGGAATGAAGAGGCGGCTCCTCCCCCCCCCTCACACCCCGTCCTCTCCCCTTCTACCGTTGGATTATAGTGTGTGTGTGTGTGTGTGTGTGTGTGTGTGTATGTGTGTGTGTGTGTGTGTGTGTATGCAGGGTGTGGTCAGTAGGAAGCAATAGTGCATGTGCCTACCTTACACACACTTCCTTCCATCACCCTACACTGCACCACTCCCTCCAACACCACCACCGCCACTACACTACACTACACTACACCTTTGCCCTTCCATCTCCTACGCCTCCGTCATTCACCCAAGACTTCCATCAACTCCTCCTCCTCCTCCTCCTCCTCCGCCACACCTCCGTCTGTGTCCCTCCAGCTTCCACGTCTCTAAGAAGCCCCCAGAATATCCACTTATGCCATCATGTTTCTCCTTCACCTTTCACCTCTATTAGTCACCTTTCACATCCACCACCACTCCCTGACCGCTGCCACGTGTCCCCTCGCCTTCCCTCTCCACTCCCACATGCACACACATGAACACACACACTCACATACACACACACATTAGCACATTCACACACACACACACACACACACACACACACACACACACACACACACACACACACACACACATGTACACTCACACATGCACATAATCACGCACGCACGTTGGCATGCGCACACGCAGACACGCAAACGCACACACATGCACACCCCCGCACACACTCACACAAATGCACTCACGCATGTGCAAACGTACGTACGCATGTTAGCACGCTCGCACGCACACACTAACACACAGACATGCACACGCACTTACGCACGTTCGCACCCACGCATCCACACACGCACGCACACACGCACGCACGCACGTACAAACACGTACGCACTCAGCCTCCCACCCACCGACTCATTCACCCCCCCTCCCCCAACACACACACACACACACACACACACACACACACACACACACACACACACACACACACACACACACACACACACACACACACACACGTGCCGTTTTAGTCTTCCTTAGCGTTGCTTTTCTACCTGTTTTTAATTGGTTTCCTGAATTTGCATATTTTGTGTTACAAGAGACAATGTCATTGGTATGCATTGCTTTCGTATACTTTTATCCTTGCTTTATCATCACTACTGGCAGTCGTGAAGCCCGTTACTCTTGGGTTGCAAATGGAATAATGATAATAACTCTAATACATCGAGCAGCAAAGAAGGAATACTCTACTACTATGGAAGCAAGTATTACACGCTGCTGCCAATGTGATGCGTCAATAAAGTTTTGTCACACAGGCCAGATTCGCTCAACGTATTCATCAGTTTGTATTGATTGATTATTGAAATGTGTCTCCAGCGCTTGATCGTTGTCCTTACTGGCTGATGAGGTAGTTAACAAGACCGATGAACACACACACACACACACACACGCACACACACACACACACTCATATGATTAACGTATATAAATAAGTAAACGAATACAAATCAATAAATAAAGGGAACTAGTACAATAATTAAAATAAGTAAATGAACAAATAAACAGATACATATCATTACGGTGGTGATGGTGGTGGTGATGGTGGTGATTGTGGTAGTGGTGGTGGTGGACGTGGTCGTTACTGTTGTTGGAAAAAATGGTAGATTTGGCTTTGGTGGTGATTCAGGGTGTGGTTGTGGTTGTACTGATGGTGGTGGTGGTGGTGGTGGTGGTGGTGGTGATGTGAAGGGCAACACACCAGGATGTAACACAATTCATTTGATGTTTCTTAACTTGGCTGGAGTAGCTCATTGAGTTTAAATTGGGCTACGATGTTAGTTAGGTTTTGGTTGGTCAATTTGAGGTAGTTTATGTTAATTTAGGGTCAAGTGAATAACCTGACTGTATGAAGGGGAAGGAAAAAGCTATGCACAAAAACCTAATAGTGTATAACAAACAAATAATACAAAATACCAAACCTTACTACGTACCCCAGAAAAAAATATATGAATAAAATTAACAGTAGAAGTGTGTCCCTTAAGAGAAAGTAGGTGACATGGCGTGATGGTTTACCCTTTCAAAGAGTTAATTCACACCCAAGGTTATGAATGGCGGAGGACTAATTGGTGGTTATATGGCCATTAACTCCCTAAACCATAGCCTTGTCAATCTGAAGCTGAAAGGGTTTGACGAACATGTAAAGAGCTATTGAGTCACACACACAGCCACACTTGACGTCCTGGCCAGGTTAACACCATACAACTACAGACCATCAGGCTAAATGTAGGTTACTCTAGTCTATATAAAGTCTTTTAACCTAAATATTTACGTATCCCAACATGTACCAACTCACACCCACAGACCTTTCATGCAAGGGAAGGTTTGCTAAAGAAGTAATTGAATTTTTATATTGATACGGATGGATGTATTGACACTTATTGACATTAAATTGTGGTTAGTTTGACTTGCGTGCTAAGTTTTTTTTCTTCTAATATATATACTACAAGTGGTTTTCTGCTCTTGTGTTGTAGGAAATGTTTTATATTCGAGGTGTCATTGGTACCTTTTTTCCCTTTCAGCTTATCTTATATATCTATTTGTTTATTTATATGTTCAGATTATTATATTTTGGGGGGAGTTCGCATGTTGTAGTTGTTAGTGCTGTATAATCACACTCCTACATAAGCGTAATCATTATTATCATCATGGTATAACTGTCATCGGTGCATACATATTTCATTGGCTTTGATTGACATCCGATAATGGTTATGGTAATTATACACATTTTGCATTGTACTCCAGGTATTATAATTTCATCAACCTAAATATGTCATAAAGTTACATTGCATAAGCTCTTCATACAGTCACGTCAATATTACATCAGCGTACACAACACACCTCTAAGTTTTTTTTCACATAAGAACGGCTCAAACATCCGGGCTTTCAATCCAGTGCTAATGATCAACACATCCTGGTCATCACTTTACTATACACACAACGTTTTCAATCACTGTGACATCCTACTTGTTGTGATTAATTAGTTGTAATCATTCACTCACCTGGCTCGCCCCCTCCCCAACACCCACCGACCCAAGGGAGGAGCTGGTGGTCGAGCAGGTGACACGTGCCGCTAGCCTATAGTCCAGTCTGTGTGTTCACGTGGTCATGTAATAGTGATGCAGGGACGTGAGAAGGTACTGTACTTGTTGGAAAGATCAGGAGGGAAGGAAAGGGTACGGTGCGTAGGGAAGAACTTGTGTAAACTGATGCAGTAAATAATGTGTGATAAATTCAGAGTGAGAGAGAGAGAGAGAAAGAGAGAGAGAGAGAGAGAGAGAGAAAATGTTGTAGGTAGTTTTTTTTTTAAAGTTTTTTATATCGACATAGACCCATTAAGAGATTATCACCTGTGTGTAAATCGCTGTGTCTTTTCATTACGAGTAAAACCGTTGTTCATGATCCTGTTGATGTAATGTGGCATTAAAAACATTTCGTTAATTCGCTTTACGTTGTCTGTAGTAGTAGTAGTAGTAGTAGTAGTAGTAGTAGTAGTAGTTCTCGTATGACACAGTAGTGATAGGGGGTGTGGAGGGTTAGTATTAGTACTCTAAGCTGATGCGTTCTGTCGCGTGTCTGTCTCCCTATTTATAGCGTTTGAGGCTGAACTGTGGCTGCTGCATCAACTTGCCTGTCATCGTTTCTGTCTCTTATCATGTAGTCAGGTACCGAGTAACCAGTTATAGGAGGGTGAACAGGCTGTATACCGTCTGTCTCGATCGTGACTTAACACTGTTGTAGACAGAAACCACAACGCCATGTGGCACAAAAGTGAACCACGAACCACCACCATTAAAGACGATGGAAAAGTTGTGTTGATTAAAGAATATGTCTTGTGTAGCGAAATAAGCCATGAAATAGGTGTTGAAAGCAAGGTAATATAAAAGATTGAATCCTCTGCAAGGAAGGTGGTTAGCGAGACAGAAATAGAAACCTGAACGTGAACACCAATATTATAGTGTGTACGTCGGGCTGCCTTTAGGTGGATCCCTTCCCATCTATACTGGCGGTGCGTGGGGGACGAACACCTACACACTGTCACTTACATATACGAGAGTCTACGTGAATGATAACATAGCTAGAAACTTTTCACGACACTTTTGGTTTGTAGCTTGAATAATAGTTGTCTTCTGTCGTAATGCCATGGGGGGGGGGGAGGCGCCGGTCCCTGTGGTGTGTCTGGCCCGACATCTGTGAGTATGTTTTATTAACAATCTGACCTTTAATGTTGCTGGATACTCTCTCATACACCAGCGTGAGTGAGGCGAGTGATTGGATATCCAGCTCCACAATTGAAACCTTATAACCAAGGTAAAAAATACAACATTAAAGGCGAAACAAAAATGCAGGACTGATAGAGATTAATAAACGAAAGCAGCGACAGGTGGTGGTCGTGGGTCTTGCTACAGATGGTCGATATCGAGCTGTCTCCACCGCCGCCTCCACACTCGAACAATGGTGGCGCCTTCCTCCTTCACTGCTTAATAAATCACAGTGGTCTGGGGGTGAATTATGCACGAAGGAAAAGAGCACATGAGCCAAATGGAATCCGGAAACATCTCTGTAGCATCACTGAGACACATGCACAAGGAACGAGATTGCAAACACTCCGTTCACAGGTGTACGAGGAGGCGAGGAGGTGAAGGGAGTTTTAATGTTTATCACTGGAATCGGACGACGTGAGTTACATAAAATTACATAGATAATCAGACCACACAGACCATAATAATGACCCTAGAGTCAACACTATCTAATGCAAACACGATTAAAAGAACACGAAGTCAGAAGCAACACAATCGGACATCCAGCAGTACTCATGGTCATGCAGACTTGTTGGAGGAAATGGTAATCGAATTAGAGGTTTAAAAAATGTATTCTGGCACACTGCACTACGAAAGGAGGAAGCTTATTTAACTTTCTAACGACGCCATTGGTGTGCAAGTCTTCCTGTAAGCTTTATCACTGTCTGAGATTACTGGCTTTCCGGTTTTTGTATCGTCTGAGAATGTTGTGGTGATAAGTCCAACATGGTTGTCATTTATTTATATTATGAATAACACAGATCGAAAACAGATCCTTGTGTGACACCACTAGTGACTGGTTTCCAATCCGAGGCAGATCCATTGATAACGACCCTTTGTTTTCTATTGTTCAGTGAGTTTTTCATCCAATTGTGAACATTACCTGCAATGATTTTAAACATTAAATTATCATGAAAACTGTATCGAAGGTCTTCTGAAAATCAAGCTATACAATGTCTAAAGATCGGTTGATATCGTGAACAGAATTGAGAGATTAGATAAATATGATTTTTTTTATATCTAAAGCCGTGTTGCGAGTCTCTAATCAGAGAATATAGTTCAATGTAACTAAAGGATTTGTCTTTTTATGCTTTCGAGAAACTTGCGAGACAACTACGGATGTCAAGCTAATGGCTGTGTAATTTCCGAGTATATTTCTGTCGCCTTTCTTAAATATTAGGGTGACACACGGACACTTTCATATTTCATCTCTTGCCTCATCTTCACTTTTACCCTTCCCTCACTTTCCCTCTGATTGTCCTCATGCATCATAGCCGTCACTTAACACTCCTTCATTCCTTCACTTTCATTCTTATTTCTTGTCTCTTTCACTTTCACTCACAGTCGCCTCCACTATCATTTTTATCCCACTGTTCCTCATTATTCCTATTGTTTTATTTTTGTTCTTTTTGTAACGAATGATAAAATTTCTACTCAGTCACGTGATGATGTCGATGTTTTCTCCTCGATAAGTCACCTGCTTGTCAATTGAGGTGAAAGTAAGAGTAAGAGTAAGAGAGAGTAAGCTCAGGTGATAAATTGAATGCATGTGATGTGATGAATGAATGAAGATCAGTGACAAACTAACTAATGGTACTTTTTTTTATGTTATTGAATTACTGCCACGTCGAGTCTGCTAATTAAGTCTGGTAGTAAGAGAGACTAAAGGGATAGATGTTTTTGTAAGCCCTTCCCCGTACCTCACTATTTTTTATTATTTTTTTATTATTATTATGTTTTTCAGTCCTTTTTTTTTTTCATCAATGGCTTAAAAGTGATACATACTAACAACCTTTCAGCGTCATAACCTTTTTTTTTAATATTTTTTTCATCTTGTGTAAAATGTTTGTTAAGTCACTTCTTTTTTTTTCTTTTTTTTTTGTCAGTGTTTAATGCAGTTCTGGTATTTTGTTGTGTTTTTTTTCCCTTCTTGTGAGTGAGTCTCTTTAATCTCTTTTTTCTCTTAGTTGTTGTAATGATATTTTGAACGAATGGTGTATGTCAGTGACGCTAGGGAAGTGTTTCAGATGTGTGTGTGTGTGTGTGTGTGTGTGTGTGTGTGTGTGTGTGTGTGTGTGTGTGTGTGTGTGTGTGTGTGTGTTCTGAAGAAAAAGGAAAAATGTTAGTGGTTTTAAAATGTGTTAGTGGAGAGGTGATCACATGTTTTGACAGACCACTCTGGTGATGTTTTTTTTCAGTTGTAGTAGTAGTAGTAGCAGTAGTAGTAGTAGTAGTAGTAGTAGTAGTAGTAGTAGTAGTAGTAATAGTAGTAGTAGTAGTAGTAGTAGTAGTAGTAGTAGTAGTAGTAGTAGTAGTAGTAGTAGTAGTAGTAGTAGTAGTAGTAGTAGTAGCAGTCCTCCTCCTCTTCCTCCGCCGTGAGAGCATCCTTGTATCAGCTCATGTGAGGCTGTGGGACAGGAGCAGGAGGCTGCTGGCTACTTCTATTTTCCTGGTGGTCCGAGCGTCAAGACTCTCAGTGGAAATCATCCCTTTTATCTTCCTCATGGACTTAATGTATAATATATAATCATGAATGACCTCCGAGATGTTATTTTCATGAGGTTAAGCTTCACGACGAACTATTTTCTTATCTTTCCGTATTGTTTTCACTCACCAATTTCCGGGTTTTCAGAAGGTAGTGTGCTGAGTGAGGTATTACAAGAAAGAAAACCATGTAGACTATCATGTTTTAGCGGAGGGACTACAAACTGAAGCGTGTGGCCAGGTCCTTCTGTAGTTGTTCAAAGGACGCCGCGTGAAACATTGAGTGAGTGCCCTTAATGGATCGTGTTTAACCCTAATTCGAGAAGAAGGCGTACCCACACAACCCACTCGCCTTAGGGACTTCTTTGTGGCACTGGCGGGAGGGAGGGAAGGAGGGCACGGGCACGGGGCAAGGGGCACGGGGCAAGGGGTCACTACTGCAGAACGTTTTTGTCGATGTGGTGAGTTTAACGGAAAGAAAGAAAAAATCTGATGAAGACCATGTGGCGGTGATGTTAGTTTTCCTCTTTATTTATCAGTGAAAGGAAAATGCAAGAATTATTGGAATGTTGAAAATGCCAAGCTGTCAGAATCGCAGCAAGACCATGCAAGCCCGTGTGGTGAAACTGCTGCTACTGCTTCTGAGAATTGACATGCAAACGGGAAAGGGTATGAATGCAGGTCAAACTAGAGCGACTTTAAAACATTTTTTTATTTTGTTCTGCAACCACGAAATAGAGTTTACGAAATATCTTAACTTATTAGAAACAACATTTTTTTTATATATATTTCTAACAGCGAATCAAGACAAACCGAAAACATCTGAATTAGTATACTGTAGAAGTTAGTTACCACAATAGTAAATAAACATCACAACCTTATATGTCACCAAACACTTAGATCGAAACAAAAAAATGGCTTACTAGGAATAACTTTCTTTACCAATGATCCACTTTATTTCTCGCCAAGCCTCTACTACCACGTTAACAGTATAGAGAACCACCTCCTTCCATGGTTTTGCAACAGTGAGTATGCGTTCCCGCCGTCCGTAACACTGTATGAGGCAATGGAATGCTTCTCTCCGCTAGACAGACAGGATGGTCATCAATCTTCTTGTCAGGCTGAGGCGAAAGGCCATCACGAGGCCTAATTGCATGTGGGTGGATAGTGAATATTTCTTTCCCCCTTGATAACGTAAGTACATGCTTAATTAATCACTGGAGGCGCCTCTGCTCTGCTCCGCTCCCCCTTAAGGCTACTGTAGTTGAGCCACTGCACTGTATTAATATCTCTCTCTCTCTCTCTCTCTCTCTCTCTCTCTCTCTCTCTCTCTCTCTCTCTCTCTCTCTCTCTCTCTCTCTCTCTCTCTCTCTCTCTCTCTCTCTCTCTCTCTCTCTCTCTCTCTCTCTCTCTCTCTCTCTCTCTCTCTCTCTCTCTCTCTCTCTCTCTCTCACAAGTATTATCCTTTTCATCATCTTTTTGTATGCCTCGTCCGCGTGCGTCACAACCAATATCAACTACCACATCGGGGCTAGTGGCAGCAGGTGCTCGCTATAGAATATTACAGTCATCTGCACTTTAACCTTTGAAAGCGTAGTCTCTGTTTAAACATATATCCTCGACGCTCCAGGGCCCACGTGTAACTGAATCACTTACCCACCTTACGAAACACCGGCTGACGTTAGTAGCTGACGTTAGAGGCTGTGCGTTAGGGTTCCGTCTTTCTCAGTAGCATCGAGTGATTGCATTGTAGAGCTGGCTGGAGGCTGGTTTTTTCTTGTGTGTGTGTGTGTGTGTGTGTGTGTGCGTGCGTGTGTGTGTGTGCGTGTACGTGTGTGTGTGTGTGTGTGTGTGTGTGTGTGGAGGGAGGGCGCTTATCTCTCCCTGTTTCTCTTTTTAGTTTTGGAAGGGGGGGGGTCTGTTTTTTTATTATTTTATACTATACTGCTGCAAGGTGTTGGCAAGTACTATCTAACTACCATGTACTACTGTATCTTTTTTTTCTTCAATGATGTACTTTATTATATTTTGTTTGCTCATAAAATTGGAGATAATGTAAGACTTGTATGGTAATGTAACACCATTTTGACCAACCCATTCACGCCTGCACTAAGTAATTGTTTGAAGTATTTTGAGAATGAATACCTTTAATTATCCAAGATGTAAAGGTATATCACTGTAGCAAGTGGCAGTTCATTCTTTACGTCGCGTCTTTCCTATGGAGAATAAAATTGAAACAGTGCTAGAGAGGGAGAGGCCTCGGAGGGGAGTGGAGTGGAGTGGAATTGGTCGTCACTTTAACTACGCTGACGCATTCTGTCTTCATAACTTATCGGTTTGATCATCAATTTTGTCTCCACACCTTCCGGGAAAACTTTATGAAAAGCCGTTCGTTACACTGAAGACGCTTTTGACACTCTTTATATCTACAGTGTGTTATATTGAACCCTATTACCATCAAACATTCTTTTGGAAACGTCTTGGTCAACACGAAAGTCGGTGTTACCAGCAAGCACCACAACCTCTCATTTAACATGCTCAGTTTTCTTCAAGATTCGTTTCATTGGTCTCGTGTATTGACCCAACTGTTCCGTTTCTTGTGGTTGTGTGAGATTATGATTTTGTACGCCAGGAATCTTTTTTTTTTTCTTCTCCTTTCTGGTTTCTTTGAACGAGGTTAAGATGGAGTGTTCTGTTGTTAATGGCGTGTCCATCTCTTTTTATTACTGGACGTCAAGGGAGTGAGCACCGCGCGTTCGTTTTCTGATTCGTCTACGTTTTCTATTCTTTTCAAATATTGTCATTGAATTCCGTTGACTTTGATTGTGTTATTACGTGTTTTTTGTGCTGCTTGGTATTTATGATTTTTTCAGTGTTTTCTTGTATTGATGTGGTGTTGTGCCATCTCTCGACCTTCCTGTGATGCTGTAAAACGTAGGCCTGTTTGTCATTATTTATACTTATACGAACAGGTGATGAGGATGACTTTTTGGAGCTTAGCATTATCCTGCTGGGTCGTCCATGAATACAATGTTCCCTTCAGAATTACAGATAAGGTTGTTAATATGTGATTCTGTTGCTGGTTCTTCATTGTATAAAAGCAGCATGGCATCCGAATTTGTTGAGAAATGACACTCACTAGATCAAAAAAAAAAGTAGAAGTAGAAGTAGAAGTAGTAGTAGTAGTAGTAGTAGTAGTAGTAGTAGTAGTAGTAGTAGTAGTAGTAGTAGTAGTAGTAGTAGTAGTAGTAGTAGTAGTAGTAGTAGTAGTAGTAGTAATAAAAAAACACGCAAAAAGAAAAAAAAAAACATCGCTCCTGTGGTTCAGTGGTTACCGTCCCCGTCTTTCACCCGGCAAGGCGTGGGTTCGAACCTTCTTCAGGTCGCTAAGGATTTTTCACTGACAGGGAGCGGTTACTCTTCACCTTGAGCAAGGGAATAGGGTGGGGGGGGCGGTGTGTGCGAGGTCTCAGCCCTTACCCATAGATCCGTCTCTATGAGCTCTGATCTCTTTCGGGGAGGGTAATGGCTGACGATCACGAGTCCAGTGCGTGATCTTCCGGACCAAGGCGAACACCCACACACACACACACACACACACACACACACACACACACACACACACACACACACACACACACACTGCCGCCCATAAAAGGCTTAAAACTTTAAATCAATTTCGGAATGACCTTTAGATTGAATTAACTTGATTGCAACAATTCTCAGTCCTGTCCATCACTCAGTGCCTTCCCGAGGTAATGTATGGAAGAAAACGTTCTAGGCCTTTAGTCATTAAGTCATTATTTACACGACTTTTTGTTGCCTTATAGCATTGCCTCGCTGGGTTGTCACTAATACAATGCACCGATGTTTCATTCTGTTCCAGATTCTTTATTGTATAACAGGATTGAAATTAGTTTTTTTTGGTCAGAAGTTCTGTTATTTCAGATAGCGATCTTAAACAGGATTATTTCAATTTTTTTTTCTCGTACTTGAGTCCCACTTTGATGTGCCTCAATATGGTGTATCATACTGGAACATGACTGCTTTCTCCAACAATTTTTTTTTATTTCCTCTTTGTTGCTGACATTATACAGGGGCCTTATCAGCCCTTATGGGGAGTAAACCTCGATTCACACACAGTTTTATTAATCAGGGTGCAGTGTACAGGTTTCCGTCTCATCAACTCCTCTCCTTTAGCCGAACGTCGTCAATGTTTCACACTACACCGCTATGTTGCATCTCTTGTTATACTTCTACCGTTATTTTCATGGTTAATGTTCTTCTGAACTTGATAACATCTTCCCCTTCCTTCCCCTCCCCTCCCCTCCCACGGCCACAAGACTTTCTACTCTCATCACTTCTCTGTCCCCCTCACTAATGCAAGAGTTAATTATTATCTTCACTCTTTCTACCTTTTTGCCAAGAATAATAAAACATGGATCGAAAAATAATCAAATAAAAGCAGAGCAGAGAGCGGGAAGTGGACATAATGAAAAGATATATATATCCGCTCTGCTTGTCTACTCCCGAAATGACAACGGAAGAGCGGAGCGGAGAATGGAAGAGCGGATGATATAGTGCCCAATACCAAGACAGCCTAATCCCCCCTCCTACCTTACATCCCTTCTCTCTCATGTGACTTCAGTAAGATACGAAGACTCAAGACTCAACACTAACACAAGACACCACCACCACCACCTACCTAATCTAACCTAACCTAACCTAACCTAACCTAACCTAACCTAACCTAACCTAACCTAACCTAACCTAACCTAACCTAAACATCTAAAGTTCTCGTCATATCACGAAGAATATGAAGGCGTACTGGCTGGAGTATCAACTAACAGCCATGTGGATAGTTATGTGAGTCCTGGGCTGCATGGAAACATTTACATTTACGTGAAGAAAACGCTGCCTCTTGTCAGTATTTTACGGAAGCCTCAACATGCAGGTGCAATTAGTCCCTTTCTTATGGGTCGTACTGTCCTGGTGGAGATTTATAGGCATGAGGCAAGAAGAGAACGAGGACGAGGGAAGGAAGGGAGGACGGAGAGAATAGAGGGAGGGAGCAAGGGGATAATTATGGTCAATATGCGTCCTGACAACAGGCTCGTATTTCGTGGCGAAGGTCTTGCTTGCGTGGGTGTGTCACTCATGACTTCACGATTTTCTTTTTTCCAAGCAATTTATGTTCGTTACGGTATTAAGATTACTACTTGTACTACTACTACTACTACTACTAATAATAATAATAATAATAATAATAATAATAATAATAATGCAAAGGTAAAGTAATGTAAAATTCCTGATTGATAAATAAAAAATAACTAAAAAATGAATATGAAGAAGAGAATGAAGAAAAAAATATATATGATACAGTTTCTGCAAACCTCAAATTGTTACGTGTGTGCGTGTGTGACTGTCAAGGATATATACATACATACACACAACCATACATACATACATACAAACGCTCATTTACATATTTTTCCTCAACGTGCTTGGTGGAATCTTAGGTATGTAAAAGCCTTTCATTAAGCAATAATATAGCATTTTTTTTCTTCTCTCTCTCTCTCTCTCTCTCTCTCTCTCTCTCTCTCTCTCTCTCTCTCTCTCTCTCTCTCTCTCTCTCTCTCTCTCTCTCTCTCTCTCTCTCTCTCTCTCTCTCTCTCTCTCTCTCTCCTCATTCACCTCTTCTCTCTCAAGCATCCTCCGCTGACGCCGTTGGTACCAGGCTGCGCCACTCACTCCTTCGCTCTCTCAGCCGCGTTGGGTCATCGCTCCTCGGGGCAACACTGAACCCTGCAGCCCCGAGGTGTACTGAGGCCGTTCACACCGGGAGAGAAGAAGGGATGTGGAATGTGTCTCCTTCCTACTTCGCTGTAAAGTAGGTGTTTAAGCTTTCTTCTTTAGTTCTTTATGTTATTGAGGTTATGTGTTTTTTGGGTTTTTTTTATTAGGGTGGAAAGTCTCTTTTTTCGTTATTTTTCTTTGCTTGGGTTGGTTGGTGTGTTTTCTTTACCTTTTTATCGTTTTCTAGTTGTATTCTGTATTGTGTATGGTGTTATTTTGTATTGTGAAATGTGTGTGTTTGTATTTCTTCCTCCTCGCGGCGGTGGCATCATCTTCTTCTTCTTCTTCTTCTTCTTCTTCTTCTTCATGCCTTGTGGGTTTCTACGTATTATCAGCGTTTCTTCCTCATTTTCTTCCCCCGTGAGTTCCATTCCTATAATTGGGTGACACACACACACACACACACACACACACACACACACACACACACACACACACACACACACACACACACACACACACACACACACACACACACACACACCAAAAAAAAAAAGTTTATTTCTCATGTCCTTAGTGTATATCTTTTCCTCATCATATTGTACAAAATAATGTCTGTCTGTCCCTCTCTTTCGCATTTCAACACGTCGTTTGTGCAAGTCATACAGGGTTTTTATAAGTATATATTTCTTCATAGAGACGAATATAGGACAAAAAAAAAGCGTGGAAATCGTATCTATTTTTTTTATTCTATTCGTTCCTCATTTTTTTTCTCTCTCTTTTAGTTGGATTTTGTAAGTTGAAATGAATCTCTTCCTTATCTATAGTTTATTTTTTTATTTTTTGCAGTACGATTAAGAAGGAAGGGGACGGTGAATAATGTGTTAGTAGGGAGCAAGTGTTTTTTTCTAAGGTGATCAGCAACTGCCTCTAAATGGACTTTTTTTTTGTTTTTCCTCGGTAGAACAAATGCGACAGATAATTAATAGGAAGGAGGGAGAGAGGGAGGGAGGGAGGGAAGGAGGGAGGAGGGAGGGAGGGAGGGAAGGAAGGAGGGAGGGAGGAGAAAGAGATAGGACGTGCTTAGTTAGTTAGCTCCAGTACTGCAAAACAAAAAATGACGTTATCAATGCAAGTATATTAGAGTATATTACAAAAAAAAGACATTAAACTCATACAAACAAAAAAGAAAAATAGAAGATAATAATGAAATTTCTATAACAATGACGAAGACAAGCGACGATGATAATAATGATAGAAAAGAAAAATAAAGTTACAAACAGACTTAAGACCCAAGAGGAAATCACACACACACACACACACACACACACACACACACACACACACACACACAACACACACACACACACACACACACACACACACACACACACGCACACGCACACTCCATTCTAGAGCCTCAGTAAAGCTTAGGATGAGATGAGAAGACAGACATGATTTCCATCCTTACCCTACCCAGCCTTTCTTTCCTCTCTCACTCCCACCCTTGAGAACTCTTTGCCTATTATTCCACCTTCCTCCCCTCGCTAAGATCTCAAGTTACAACATACACCTACTCTCTCCCGCCCTTACATCCCCTGACTTACTACCGTGGGCGTTATGGGTGTATTGTCTAGCGGCCTATATTTTTTTTAATTTTATTTATTATTATTACACTGTTTTTCACTACTGCCTCCTCTCCTGCCACTCTCGTTTTGAATTGATGTTGTTGTTGTTGTTTTTTTATTTATTTATATATGTTTTTTTTGTGTTTTTTTTCTTTCTCTTTGGTGGTTTTCGCTCGCTGTTTTTTTTTATTTATTTATTTTTTTTTTATTATTGTTGTGAAATGTTGTGGGTTTGTTTATTCATTTATTTATTTATTTAGGGTTCTGTGTTTTCTGTTTTTTTTTATTTTTTATTTGGATCGTATTCATATATGTATTCATTTATCTATTTATTTATTTATTTATTTATTTATTTATTTATTTATTTATTTATTTATTTATTTATTTATGCCTCTAGGGTTCGGTTTATCCATTTGTATATTTTTTTCCCCTTTTATTCTCTTCCCCTTTTCTCTTCTCCTTTACCCTCTCCCTCTCTCTCCTGTTTCATTCCGCAGTCATTAACATCGAGCTTCTCTCTCTCTCTCTCTCTCTCTCTCTCTCTCTCTCTCTCTCTCTCTCTCCTCGTCTCTCTCTCTCTCTCTCTCTCTCTCTCTCTCTCTCTCCTCTCTCTCTCTCTCTCTCTCTCTCTCTCTCTCTCTCTTCTCTCTCTCTCTCTCTCTCTCTCCTCTCTCTCCTCTCTCTCTCTCTCTCTCTCTCTCTCTCTCTCTCTCCTCTCTCTCTCTCTCTCTCTCTCTCTCTCTCTCTCTCTCTCTCTCTCTCTCTCTCTCTCTCTCTCTCTCTCTCTCTCTCTCTCTCTCTCTCTCTCTCTCTCTCTCTCTCTCTCCTCTCTCTCTCTCTCTCTCTCTCTCTCTCTCTCCTCTCTCTCTCTCTCTCTCTCTCTCTCTCTCTCTCTCTCTCTCTCTCTCTCTCTCTCTCTCTCATCTCTCCTCTCTCTCTCTCTCTCTCTCTCTCTCTCTCTCTCTCTCTCTCTC
>JAPQNM010000003.1:2142394-2157394 GCA_029783475.1 Metacarcinus magister | reverse complement strand
CTCCTCTCGGTACGATGATTATGTAGTCAGGCTTCCTATTATTCCCTGGATACGATGCGGAGGGAAATGACACCCGGAGTGGAGGACGAAGGGACAAAGAGGTGAGGCGAGGACAGGAAATGTGCTGCAGATTATGACACGTATTAGATTCCCGCCAAGATATAAGAGATTCTCGGTCGTGTTCTGCGGCAGGCGAACTCTGCATGTTTCTGTACCCCGACATAATTTACTTTGGGAGGTAGAGCGAGTGTAGCAACCAGGTAACACATTGTGGCAGCCAGCCTGGTGTGTCGTCTGTCCGTCTGTCCGTCTGGATCAGCTTCGTGGACCCAAAAAGGATGATACACACCGATAGCATATTGAACTTGGTATCCTGTCGTCTACACACACACACACACACACACACACACACACACACACACATACACACACACACACACACACACACACACACACACACACACACACACGCACACGCACACACACATGTTTCTAGCGCCCAAGGTTAGCTAATTTCAAAGAATACACCCTTTTTTTTTTTAATGAAAGCCTATCTCTTTAAGCACGCCCACTTCCCTCCCCAGCAGCTAGGCATAAGGTCAATCAATACTGTAGGTAGTGGTGCCTTGTCGCAGTGTGCAAAGTCCCCCAAAGTCTCTTCCTAGTAGTAGTAGTAGTAGTAGTAGTAGTAGTAGTAGTAGTAGTAGTAGTAGTAGTAGTAGTGGAGTAAGTAAGTAAGTAAGAAAGAAGTACAGTACATGAATGAAATGAGTAAGTGTGTAATGTATCTGTCTATCTATCTATGTCTGCGTCTCTACCTGTCTGTCTGTCTGTCTGTCTGTCTCGTCTGTCTGTCTCCTCCCCTCCACCCTATCCCTGGACTCTCTCTCTCTCTCTCTCTCTCTCTCTCTCTCTCTCTCTCTCTCCTCTCTCTCTCTCTCTCTCCTCTCTCTCTCTCTCTCTCTCTCTCTCTCTCTCTCTCTCTCTCTCTCTCTCTCTCTCTCTCTCTCTCTCTCTCTCTCTCTCTCTCTCTCTCTCTGTCTCTCTCTCGCTGTGATATAACCTGCCTGACTCTACACACATCGATCCGTCTGGTATACGCCTTCCCGTCTCGCCTCCGCCACTACTCTTACCTCAGTGGTGTGGTGGCCCAGTTCACCGTCACTATTTTCTTCTCTCTCTCTCTCTCTCTCTCTCTCTCTCTCTCTCTCTCTCTCTCTCTCTCTCTCTCTCTCTCTCTCTCTCTCTGTCGTGTGTGAAGCTGCAGAAGGAGGGCACATTATACGTATTACTTTAAACCTTGTCATGCTAAGAGCTGTGTTTGAGATAAAGAATAATATTTATTTACGGTGTTTTGCAGTTTTATTCTTATTAATAGAATATGAGATGTTGTTTTTAAAAGACGGTGAAGGAGCGTAATACTACGAAAAGGATGTCAAGGAAAGTGTGTGTGTGTTTGTATGTGAGAGAGAGAGAGAGAGAGAGAGAGAGAGAGAGAGAGAGAGAGAGAGAGAGAGAGAGAGAGAGAGAGAGAGAGAGAGATACAAAACAGAAGAGCAATTATCGCTCTGTTCTTAAATGAATCTCAATAACAAGGGTAGAAGGAATACTCCCACAAAAAAGAAAGAAAAAGAAGAAAAGGATGAGATGGAATGCTTTACGTAAACAAAAGTAATCTCACACGATCACTGAGGAGAAGAAAAGTTCATAATAATGGCTTGCTTTCAATCTCTTCTCACATGTGTATCAGAAACCCAGTCCTACGGAAGTTATGGAACGAAAACTTCAGAGTGAAAAAACGGAGAAAATAATAAATAGAATATAGGCAGCAAGCATGAAAAGTTAAAAAAAAACATATTTGGAAGTCCTTAAATAAGAAAATAGATCAAAAACAACAACTATAGAATAAAATGGATACAATAAAGTTAAATAAAAACAACTCATTCCCATCAACCCATCGTATGTTCTGTTCTGAGTCGTCTGAGGTGATGATGACATGCGTACCTACACTGCCTGCCTACATAAGTATTTGACGTGGAGACAGTAATAACAAGCAAATGGGTGAGACGTAAATATTATTAATTCTCGTCGGCTATTAATCAGAAAAAAAGAGCCACGTGACGGTGAGGCAAGGAGTAGGTTGGAGTGTGTGTGTGTGTGTGTGTGTGTGAGTGAGTGTGTGTGTAAACTGCTTGTTGGTAAGGCAGCGAACGTCCTTGACCAGTGTGTGTTTAGACGCATGCAAAAATGTAATGCAAGGCAACACGACCCATAATGAATGATAAAAAAAACTGCCTATTATACATAAATGGCTGCCTTTAGGATTAAGAAATTAATTATTGCATGAAGATATAATGAAAAGGCGCCAATTTTAGTTTATGTAAGAAAAAGAAAAAAGTGAAATAATTGTTTTCCTGCGACACCGAGATTGAGGCAACATGTCATTATTAAACATTTCTCTTTTTTTTTTTTATATCTACTCCTGATTTCTGGCTTTAAAGTTGCAGTGTTGTAGCGGAAAAGCAACACAAAATATTTACTGGCAATGACATACTTTACTTTATTTCATCTATTTCTATATATTTTTTTGCTTCATTTTTCATACGCCAAACATTCCATCAATTTGCGTATGTCAAAAAAACAAAACAAAAAAACCCATGATATTATTTATGTGTTGATGATTAAAAGTGTTCCATACGATCCTCCAGTGAAGCCTTTGAACCTATCTGAGCCCTTGCATTAATTATAGTTTTGTTTGTTTGTTTCATTCCCTTCACCTTCCTGTTCAAGTATTGCCTCGCCTCTTTCTCATCCTCTTAGAGAAAAGGAATGCGTGATAGCTTTTATACATACATACATACATACAAACATACAAACATACATACATACATACATACATACATACATACATACGTACATGGGTCTCGGTTTCCACGGAAGTGCAGTGGAAAGCCTCTTAAACGTTACACATTGCTCTTGTTTCTGTGATCTCTTTGTATCATTTCATAACTGGTGCTTGCAGATTAGTAGTGTGTGTGTATGTGTGTGTGTGTGTGTGTATGTGTGTGTAGTGTGTGTGTGTGTGTCTGTGTCTGTGTCTGTGTGTGTGTGTGTGTGTGTGTGTGTGTGTGTGTGTGTGTGTGTGTGTGTGTGTGTGTGTGTGTGTGTGTGTGTGTGTGTGTGTGTGTAATTTGACCTTACGATATGATATAATTCACTTTCACATCGTTGGGTATATAAAAGCATACATACATACATACATACATACATACATACATACATACATACACAAACCCCGTCGGAAGGGCAGAGACCCAGCCAGACAACCAGACACCGGCCAGACAGACAGACAAATAGACAGACATGCGTGCAGGCGGCAGGGTGTGTGAAGCATGGCCGTGGAGGAAGGAGGTGGTGGTGGTGGTGGTGGTGGTGGTGCGGGGGTAAGATAACGAGACATTTGCTTTCCTTTTCCTATGAAGCAACATTCTTTTCATTCGTATTTGCTTAAGGATATTATAGGACACGAGGGTTCTGTCCTAGTATGTGTTTCTTTGTCCTGTCCTGTCCTGTCCTGTCCTCTCTATCTACCTACTCCAGACGTGCTTGGTAACACCCCCACGTGCTCCTTAGGATAAAACGTAGTGTGTCATGAATTTTAAGGAACGTCACAGGAGGTTCTTGTCTTCCTACCATAGTAGAAATCGAGGTAAATTGAGTCAAGTCATTATTATTTTTAAGTGAAATGAACTCCTTTTACATCAATACAGTAATCTAGAATTGCGTTGTGCACGTGCTTCTAGTCTCGTAAGTTCAAGTCTCATAACAAGCTGTGGTGGTATTTATTATCTCTTTCTCTTATGAATTCTGAGACGTAGGCGACACATCGATCGAGTTTGGGTACACGAGGTCATTACAAGACTAGCTAGTGTTTGGGGTTTATTTTCTCACTTATTTCCAGACTTACTCAATCATAAGGACAGTCTATATACTTTGCCTTCGTAATGATAGTGTTAGACTTTGAGAAGCTGATTAATATGAAAGGAACAATTGTGAATGAAGATCTACTGGCTACTTACCTATAGCTTATTAGGGTTAAAAAAAAAGAAGAGTAATCAGGGTTTTTTTTCGGTAAAGTTTGTATTGTGTCTGAAACGTGATTATTACATGTGATAGACAGAGTATTATTATCAAGAACACATTCAAAACATCCTAAGGAATGTACGTGAATAAACCAAATGTTATGTTACTAACAAGTAATACACACAAGTAATCAAGATACTAAATGTTCGTTGTAATGCATTATACTATTACAACCAAGTTTGACAAGGGAAGTATTTAGTATTATGCAAGGATTTGCTCTAATAGGTTGTCTTTGTAACGGGAATATATATTATACTTGGTTTCCTCTGTAATGACATTAAACCGTGTTATTAGAACGGCTCTATAAGGTAATTTGTTGAAGTCATCCTAGCGTCACCACAGTATTAAGATCACATCACGATACTGAGGATAAGACTAGACCGAACAAGATACACAAATCCTCCTCTTACATGACGTTTCTCCAATTACAGACTCCAGTTTCCTGACGAAAAAAAAAGCCTTGCCGTTTTTTTTATGCATAGACTTCACTGGACTCACTTAGTATCGCCAGCTTCTGGAAATAATGTAAAATACTTTCCCGTGAATAGTGGAGTCAGTGTAAAGGTGACAAGACTCAACTCGGTGGTGGTAACGCTGCAGAAATGTAGATATTCAACATGATAAAAAAAAACTTGTGCCACCTGTCTCATAGCTGGCAGGATCGGTGATAGGTAAACAAGGAAGTACCACATCGTGTAACATCATATAATGGACACACAACACGTTTGGAACTCAATGGAAAAGTAGTTATCGCGTCTTGCTGGAAATCCTCACGCCTTCGCCTTGGCCATTCGCCGTCCAACTCACCCATCTGTTCGTCCTCCCATGTAGGTTGGTCGATGAGTGGGTACTTGAGGACACCTGGCGAAGGCACAGACTCCGGTGGCCTAGATGTAACACTCGGTCATGTATCACGAGGCAAAGGATCCTCCCTTATCCAGCACACGACACATAGGCCAAAGAGATGCAGAGTACCAACTACTTCTAAGGTGACGCGCCGCTCAGTCTACGTACTCCGATCCTCACCTCCATAATCATGTGTGTGCCCTGCCACCACCTCATATTAGAGCACAATATATAAATGTTGAACCATCTACACAAATATATAGTGTGTGGTAGTGTAGTGGTAAGAGAGAGAGAAAAAAAACATACTTGAGCCAAAGTATCACTACGGAAAGCCGAGCCCCTCCGCCCTCGCCATCGCCGCCGCCGCCCCGCTGCCTCTCCCCCTACCGAGTGTCTTCAAAGCCTTGTCATCTTCAAAGGGGAGTCGTTAAGGGGTAGTGAGAGGCGTGAATGGGGAGGGGGACAGGATGAGGGGCTTCTGTAAACAATGAACCAGTAATTAATGTTTTGTTGATGAAAAAGAGCTTGAATGAGGTCAATTAGTAGTAGTAGTAGTAGCAGTAGTAGTAGTAGTAGTAGTAGTAGTAGTAGTAGTAGTAATAGTAGTAGTAGTAGTAGTAGCAGCAGTAGTAGTAAAAATTATTGTTTTCGTTGTTGGTGCTGCTGTGATTTTGCTGTCCTGCCTCTATACTCATACACATAAATTATACTTATCTGCAAAATTACAAAGCTGTTTATGAAATGGAAATAAAAAAGCCTCAACACATTCACTGAGGTATTCACGTGTCACTGTGGTGCAGCAAGAATACGGAAGAGAACAACGAAAATGATGCGCAGTTTACCTGATAAAGATGAAATCACAACACCGATTAATTGAATGTGCTCATCTAATTACCTATTAAGTATAAGCTATCAATTTCCAGACACTGATATATATACTTAACAAAATTAGTATTATATGTCTTATTACTCTCATCTACGATATTTATAGATGTTGCTATCTTGAATTTGCCAACTCTATGCCTTTACCTCCTCTGGTGCGGGCCTGCTGTACATAACTTGCATTCTCACACCACCGCCGTTAGCTACACACACTGCAAGCTTCAGGACAGCCAGAGGTCAGGTTTAGGCAGCCAACTTGTTCCTAAAGCTGTGCTGGCAAACGTTCCTGAATGTCGTATTCGCAGGATATAGTGTGCCAGGCAGGAGGTCAAGTTTCCCTTTGATCTTCTTGCCTTTTTCCCTCTCTCTCTTCTCTCCTCTCTCCCTCCATCCTTCGGTCTTTCGTTTACTCAGGCCTTCACTCATATTTAATGGCTCCAATCTCTATTTGGAAATGTTCTTTGGGGGAAAAAAAAACATATATGTACACCATTACGAAACATTAATAAAAAAGAGGCTCCGATCAATGATAGTTGAGACACACTTGGTTCCAGATAATGTATACCTTGATTTCAACTTTTAAAGAGCACTGCTTATATAGGCTCACTGCTTGTCTAGTGAGTTGTATGTGTTACTTTAATCCTCCTTCCAAAGTTTGTTTATGTGTCATTAACCACGAAGGATCATCCATTTGCTCCTTGACACAGTAATAACTATGGTGTTTGGTTATGTCACTAGGTGGTATGGGTGGTGGTGGTGGTGGTGGTGATGGTGGTGGTGGAGTTCCTTGCCAAAAGATCGTAATAAAACTGTCTTTTTATAATTTTTCTAAGGGCATCTAGTACATCATCAAAGAGGCCTTAGTTATGTGTTCTTCTTTTTCCTCTTTCATCTTGCTAAAATTCGTCGTTTATTCTACAGTGTGGGAAATAAAGTATCGTTTGTTATATACTTTCATAAGAACTTCCACCGACGGAGGAATCTCATCTTCGCTACTTCCTCACCGCCTGCCTCATAGCCTCACCCTGGCTGTCTTATAGTTATTAATAATCGATGAGACCTATTCTATCGATTGTGTCACTAACCTTATGGGACGAAAAGTTGATCAGCATTTTCATTCGACGACTGACACACATACGAAGAAGCACACACACACACACACACACACACACACACACACACACACACACACACACACACACACACACACACACACACACATACACGTACACATACAGACGTTAAAGAAAAAGATAAAACAGAGCATGATAGTGTGGCAGTCTGCGAGGCCGTGTGCGTAAGAGTTGGCCCACTTGGCTCCTCCACCTGATGTAGAGGACGAGGTCGGTAAAAAGCGTGACGACCCTCTGGCGTGGTGCCCAGCAGTCTCTTATAGCGGCTGGTGCGCGGCAGACGACGATGGAAGTGGAGGCGTAGATGTGTGTGTGTGTGTGTGGTGTGTGTGTGTGTGTGTGTGTGTGTGTGTGTCTGATAATTAATTCGTAAAGAAGTAGATTGTTTAATAAAGAAATATTGGAGGGTAGTGAATTATTCGTAAGCTAGATATTACATGAATCTTTTTTCTTTTTTTGTGTTTGTGATGTTACTAACGCGTGCAAATGGGTTGCAAACTTGCCAGTGAGGTGGAAATGAGAGGAGATTTGGTAATTATAACTTTGTAATTAAGGAACACGGAGAGTCAGGCCACAGCGAAGGAAGGTAGTGAAGGAGGTAACAAGGAGCCACAAGAGTAGAGACAGTATCAGAAATAAAACGGATGGAGATAAAAAAAGAAAACAAAATTAGAACACATCGGTGGACTAAGTTTTCCTTAAATTAAAACAAGATAAATGAAAGCAAAGGAAAGATAAATTAAAGAAAATGGAAAACTTTCAGGGATAAGTAAAAAAAGAAAAAGAAAACATTAGTGAATAGAAATATATAGAAAGACAGATAAGTGGAAGAAGAGTACAACGTGAACAGAAGATAAGGGAAAGGTACTACAAATGGATTGAACAAACGAACGAATAAATCAATCAATTGAGTGAAACATAAATGTGCACGAGGAAAAGACAGAGGAAAGAATGGATGAAGGTTCACTCATTCTAGTTGTAAGATTAAATGCAAAAAAATAAATAAATAATAGCTACACTCTATTTTCAGAGCATTTACATCGTCACTTTTGCCAAGTTTATTTCTACTTTCTTTTCAGTGAAGCAGTACTAATGGTGTGTGTGTATGTGTGTGTGTGTGTGTGTGTGTGTGTGTGTGTGTGTGTGTGTGTGTGTGTGTGTGTGTGTGTGTGTGTGTGTGGTGTGTGTGTGTGTGTGTGTGTGTGTGTGTGTGTGTGTGTGTGTGTGTGTGTGTGTGTGTGTGTGTGTGTGGTGTGTGTGTGTGTGTGTGTGTGTGTGTGTGTGTGTGTGTGTGTGTGTGTTGTGTGTGTGTGTGTGTGTGTGTGTGTGTGTGTGTGTGTGTGTGTGTGTGTGTGTGTGTGTGTGTGTGTGTGTGTGTGTGTGTGTGTGTGTGTGTGTGTGTGTGTGTGTGTGTGTGTGTGTGTGTGTGTGGTGTGTGTGTGTGTGTGTGTGTGTGTGTGTGTGTGTGTGTGTGTGTGTGTGTGTGTGTGTGTGTGTGTGTGTGTGTGTGTGTGTGTGTGTGTGTGTGTGGTGTGTGTGTGTGTGTGTGTGTGTGTGGTGTGTGTGTGTGTGTGTGTGTGTGGTGTGTGTGTGTGTGTGTGTGTGTGTGTGGTGTGTGTGTGTGTGTGTGTGTGTGTGTGTGTGTGTGTGTGTGTGTGTGTGTGTGTGGTGTGGTGTGTGTGTGTGTGTGTGTGTGTGTGTGTGTGTGTGTGTGTGTGTGTGTGTGTGTGTGTGTGTGTGTGTGTGTGTGCGTGTGCATGTGTGCGTGTGCGACTGCATCGTCAACACCTGCATAAACGCTCATAATTTTATTCAGCACTATTTTGATGCAACGATAGTCACTACTTTTTTTTTTCGCCACACTCTTTTCAGCGAGTAAAATAGAAGAATGCAAAATCTCTTTCAATCTTTAAATAAATCGATGTCATTGAAAGGTTGACTGACATTCCGATGTAGTTGGTCACGTAACTCTCTTGCTTTAGGACAAGAATGCATGCGTGTCTGTTTCTTGTGTTATTATATACATGTGTTACCTTATATATGCCAACATAGAGGACAAAAGTAGAGAAAATGAGCTAAAAACTTATTGAGATGCACACGAAAAAAAAAGGATCATAATATAAATCAATTAATTAACAAATAAATAAATAGATAATTATATATATAGGTAAATAAATCAAACCAAAAATGATAAGGAAATAAAATTGTAAACACGCTTAGCTATTTGTTTACGGTTTCATAGTCAACGGGAAAAAGAAAGAAAAAAATCTGACTGGTAGAATTTTTTTTTTTTTTTTACCTCCCTCGTCGATTCCATTTTTTCGTTATTCGCTCTTTGCTGCATGAAATCTAACAGTGAAGAGCCTTGAGGAGCGACAACAACAACAACAACACTCCAATGACTGCTGCATCTCCTCCTTTCCAACGAGCGAGTTCAAATAAAGTAGCCGGTCTGGATTGTGCTTGGATGGGTGACCGTTGAAATGTGATCAATACCAACCAAGACTCGTGACTGATACCTGAATGATGCATGGATAAGCCTGATAACCTTGTGATCGTTGAGGTTAAATAGGATAGTCACATGCATATAGAGGCGGCGGTGGTCTAGCGGGCAACACAAAGAGAGACATATTCTTCGTCCTCTGTTCATTGCTACTAAAGACACACTAACTTTGATTGCAGCTGAAATCCATTGACGCAGGGCTTCAAGAGGTATAACTTAAAGTAGACTGAAGTAGAGGCTACCACACATAAGACTACAAAGTACAAATCCAGCTTAATAATACAGTGAAATCAGAAAAAGCATAGTTACTTACATTACACAAGAACAGTTTGGATCCATATGGAAGATTTCATTACGATTCTTAATTCTTTTTCCTCCCCCCCCTTTTTTCTTCTTCTCAAGCTCCTGGACGGTGTAATTTTTGCTTAAAAGACACCACGGCAGAGGTCGCTGAGTTGAGATGCAAATTGACCGATAGATCCATATTGTAATCTATTCATTTAATGGTTTCCTCAGCATCTCATGTCACTTTATTGAGATAAATACAATTGCGTTTCTGAAATAAAGGAAATCAATAAATCTATTTCAATTATGTATCTGTATGAGAGAGAGAGAGAGAGAGAGAGAGAGAGAGAGAGAGAGAGAGAGAGAGAGAGAGAGAGAGAGAGAGAGAGAGAGAGAGAGAGAGAGAGAGAGAGAGAGAGAGAGAGAGAGAGAGAGAGAGAGAGAGAGAGAGAGAGAAAACAAAAATAAAGTGAAAGTGAAAGTGAAAGGAGGAAAGACCTGCAGTGAAGTTTATTAAAAAAGTAAAGAAGTAAAACCCAAAAAAGGAGATAAAAATATACGATTAGAAAAAATGAGACGTGAATGAGGAAAATAAGATTGAATGAGAGAGAGAGAGAGAGAGAGAGAGAGAGAGAGAGAGAGAGAGAGAGAGAGAGAGAGAGAGAGAGAGAGAGAGAGAGAGAGAGAGAGAGAGAGAGAGAGAGATAGAGATACTGAAGGCACCTGATGATAAAGGAGTGAGGTGACCGTGGCAGACACTAATGTTGCCCAAGATAATGAGGTGACCGCTAACCCACGAGACGAGACTAATTACAAATCTTGCCTCGCACCTACAAATGACGAGGAGAAAACTGATGAGAAACAGAACTAATTTATGAATTTCCTTAGATGGCCTGATGCCCTACTCTTGAGCCAGTTGTCATAGAAAGTAGGAAAAGACAAGGAAAATCTGACCTAGTAAAAGAGGAAAAAACATATCGAATTCGTATCAACTATTGCGCTAAAGAGAGAGAGACAGAGACAGAGACAGAGACAGAGAGAGAAAAAAAAAGAGAGAGAGACTAAGGGTATGAATGAGTTATCGAGTGTCGTGCAGCGGAGTGGTGGAAGGACGTGGAGGTAATGAGAAACCAAACAGTAACACAAAGCAATAGGAAAAGCAATACTGTATGTACATTTATAGTTAATGAAGGAAGATCTGATGAGATAACCTTTGAATGTCATCTGGGTCAAAGTGTTGCGTGAGGTGAGTTGAGTTGCTTTATCTTTTAGACTAGTCACTGTGTATTGGTCAGGATGTGGATGATGAGGATGGACAGAGACGGATCAGATTCCCATTTCAAGTGAATTGGAAGAATAATTTCGATGGAAGTCTGTCTTGTTTCATTAGTATTAGATGACCTTAGTGGATTGTGCAGATAAAAGAATGGAAGTAAACAGATATTGGTCCTTAACTGTACCGTATATATTCTCAGTTTATGAATCTAAACACCTTGAACTATGTAGGTTACCTTTCATCCTCATTAAGCCCATACAGAATATAGGCTTGAAGAAGTCCGATGCAATACAATTAATATGACTGAATGTATTGCAATAATGAACCACTGAAATAGGCTTCCACCACAAGTGATTCCAACCGTTATCTTCTACAAGTTGATGTATTTTTTTCAGGCTATAAAAGAGAGGACTGGTTAATGCATTTATTATTACTACATTTTTGTTCCTCAGGTGGCATCAAAGAAATGTTTATGTATTAATAGACGAATGTCACGGAGTTTTAACGTCATTCGAAAAAAATGTTTGTATTTTTTCTGCACACTCCTTTCCTGTGTGAGTTTTATGAAGGCGACACACTCTCTCTGATGAATCAGTGATACTTTTAAATGTCCTCAGGGGTTTTAAGTAACAGGAGAGAGACCATAAGGTTACTTTGGCCTTTCATATACAATTTTTTTTAAAGAGCTGTGTTTCCAGGCCGAGTGTCGTCTGTCAAGCTGTTTAATATCACGGAGCACAGCTGTCAAAACACGCGTGGATGGAGTGCTGGGTACAAGTAAGAAGGTCATGCTTGAATAATATAATACTCATCTTCACAGTATTAAAGTGTAATGGAAGTCGTGATACTCATCAGAATACGCCAGTAGTGATGATTGGTTTTGTGTCATTAAGCCACAACAGTATCAGATCGTAAAGAAAGCAAAAGGAATGATCAAATACCCTTACGTTTAAAACAGGATGGATTCTCGAAAATATTAAAAGAAGTATTAATGCAAATGAGACATCCCACTCGTCCTCTCCCAGCTTCTTGCATCCACGTGTTGTACTCTGCCACACACTGCACGATGTTCTATTATTCAACGTGATCTTTTCATTCGTACCCAATGTCCAATTCATTTGATAAATGCAGCCTCTACTTCTGCATGCTGTGTTTTTTATTATCGATGAAATGTTGTTTGATAGACGACGCCGCAGCTGCTATCCAATACCTGCTACGACAAAGTTCTCAAGGAAGTGTGAAGCTCATTGTGAGGAAAAAGTGATTCAAGCTTTAGTGTTTCGAAAATGTTCTTATTTCCAGGTTATTCACAGTAAAGAATACATGGAATAATGAACATTGCTATGAAAGGTTGTACTACTACAAATGTCTATCAACTGAAGTTACTTTTTGTCTTCCTCAGAAACTTCACCGCTGCTTCGACAACATCACATCAAATGCAGTCATCGGTCATCTATCAGTAAGTATTTCCGTTTTGCAAATCAGTGATGTAGTGTGTCCATAGGGAACGTAGAGGATAAGGAACGTAGAGGAGTCAATCTCATTTCATTATACAAACGTTCCAAATGGTTCTCCACAAATAGTGTAATTAATATACATACTAATTTTTGTATACACATGTACAAGATCACGCCATAGTGTGTTGTGCTGAGTAATTGTTCTCAGAGATTGTCATCAAATATCCGACCTTGTGGTTTTGGTGTCAAGTCGTAGGTTGATCTGATGCCCTTTCGCCTCCACAGTCTAGTGAGCTTGGTAGCCACGCAAGGCTTCGAACGCTGGCTCGGGTAAGGTCAGCTAGCCTTGAGGTAAGTACGAGCTGATCGAAACAAAATGAGGGAGCTAAGTGAACCTTCCTGTTATGGCGTAGTGTCACTGAACTCTCGTGACCAACAACACTATCTGCGTTCACGTGAAGAGGCAGACCCACGATGGGAAGCAATGCAGAGAACTTAACTGATTTAGCGTGATACGTGGTTTTGACGCAGCAAGGGTGAGGGAGGAGGCAGGCGAGGAGCGGAAGTGTGTCCAGGCCGTCAAGATAACTGTCCTGTGAGCGCGTGGTTCCAGTAAGATCATGTGAGCGTAAAGTTCAACTCCTTCACTTCCTGGCAGGACATGAGGGTCCGGGAGTGACGTCATAACAGAGGACTCACTGCGCCCTTGTCCAATCACAACGAAGGACTCCGACTCTCGATTAAATCATGACGTCACACGAGGCTGCTTCTGGTAGGACCTCTCGCCCCCGTCCCCCCTCCCTCCCAACACACACACACACACACACACACACACACACACACACACACACACACACACACACACACACACACACACCTGCTCCCTCTACCTCAGCCTTCTTACCTCAGCCGTGAGTTGAACCTTGAGACTGTGACGCTGCTCCTGAGGAAGTCCTTTGTGACCACTTACAAGAGATTTATTCAATGATTCCTCGGTCTTTTTTTTTACATGCTGTGGCTAAAAGTTTGGATGTTATGCGTAAAACAGTGACGGGCCAGCGGGAGTGTCGGGCTCAGGGTTCGGGACACTTCAGAACTCAGTGAAGCTAAATCTTGCCATGAAAATGTTTAAAATACATAATTTCCTTGAGTTTTAAGATCACTTTCGTACATTCGATCTGCACTTAAATAGGAAACTTATGTTTTAAAAGTTGACTATGAAAATAAATCACTTAAATAATGATAAAGTAGGGAAAAAAAAGAAGCTATAGTTTGATTGATAGGTAAATCAGTAGATAGAAGAATAAACAGATGAAGATAAACATTTAGACCGTCAAATTGATTTAAACGTCCGTCCGTCTCAGTGAAAGAGAAGTGTCAGGCATCGACGAGCTGTGAGGGCAGCACACAAATAGCTGCTGCCCTCCTTAATGGGGCGTAGCACAAACCCGCAGCACCACAGCCCTAAGCTTCATTAAGCACGTACAAGTATGTATGTACGTACACCTGACACTCGAGGTACTGTTAAACCGAGCACGGCAGAAGGTGAAAGTTTTATAGTTTTCACTTCCACACGAATCTTTAGCAGCTGCGAGGGTTAGGAGCAGGTGTGCGGCGTCACTTCCTCGTCCTCTTTCTTAGTTTTCACTCGACTGAATCCGCTCGTCATGGAGAAGAAAGAGCGACGACGCAGCGCCACTTGTCTGACGGGAAACTGTCGCTTTAGGAACTGATTGGCTGCCACGCTTTTAGTCGTTTCAGGCTGTAAACACACCCGGTGGAGGAGGGAAGGTGGAAGTGTTTGTCTGGTAATGAGTCAGCATCATTACGCTGAAAACCTGAATCCACCCCACGTGCTGCATGCTCCATTGAACGAGAGTCGCCGCCGCCGCCGCCGCTGCCGCTCCACCAATGATTGTAAAAAATGTTGCCCACGTTCCTTTCTTTGGCGTGCGTCGAACGGAAATCAGAGAGCAGTGAGAAAGGACAAAAGGTATTCACTACACACACATCTGTTGTAATTGGCGCGAAACATCTTTACGCAGCGATGTACTTTTTTGACCGAGGTGTTGAAAGTAATGAAGTTTCAAAAGGATTACCCTCTTGAAGCAATTACTTAAGTTTCTTATTTAACACTGAGCCTAGGTAGAAAAGTAGGTTATGGTCATGTCCTGAATACATGTGTGTGTGTGTGTGTGTGTGTGTGTGTGTGTGTGTGTGTGTGTGTGTGTGTGTGTGTGTGTGTGTGTGTATGTGTGTGTGTGTGTGTGTGTGTGTGTGTGTGTGTGTGTGTGTGTGTGTGTGTGTGTGTGTGTGTGTGTGTGTGTGTGTGTGTGTGTGTGTGTGTGTGTGTGTGTGTGTGTGTGTGTGTGTGTGTGAAGAAAGAGAAGAGAGAGAGAAAGCGTCCCTCATAACACGGATAAGGAGGCTCGTTGAGACTGCCGAAGGTGTTTAAAGAAGAGCTGCCCTGTGTGA
>JAPQNM010000003.1:2122394-2137394 GCA_029783475.1 Metacarcinus magister | reverse complement strand
GGTAATTTTCTTGTCATATTCACCACTGCCTTGCTTGAGCCACTGAACGTCACTCACGCTCTCTCTTCCTTGGGTAATCCTCAAAGTCTCCGCAGCAACAGAATTGAGCTCACCCAAGGACACTCGAGGACAAGCTAGTGCGTCGCCGAAAGGGTTGCATAGAAGGAAGGTTGTAATCTCCGTCACTCGTCGGTCAAGTTGTTTTGAGTTGAATAATTAGTGTTATTTACTTGTAGTGTTGATGTAAAAATGTAGGCAAATGCGTAACTTGATAATCTGTCGGTCTCTAGGTCCTTTCTTTTTTTTTTTTTATTCGCTCTCTCTCTCTCTCTCAGCATGGTCTTGTTAATGAGAAATGCATTTTAAACATCAACAAATGTCATATTTTTTCAAATAGGACAAAGAAACATAAATATGGTTTGTAAATATACTGTATGAAACTTGAAAGCGTACAGTGGCTCAAGAATCTTGCTGGTACGATAGCTACAGATCTAAGGCTTCACCCATCAATGCAAAGACGCCGCGGGTAAGGCTTATAGAATGTCAGGGCTTTATAAACAACATTTTTCCTCCAAAAATAAACATAATTCTGTCTTAATATGTATATATAACCGCTAAGTCACACCTCACTAGCTTGGAGCATGCGGCGCAGTTTGGCCACAATACTAAACACTAAATTAGAAGGTGTTCAAAGCAGGGCTGCGAAGACTATCCCTTCTTACCGTAATTAATTTTCTGAGAGGCTGGCATTACTAAAACTACGCTCACAATGGACATATATATCGTTATGTTGTAAGAGACAACGTTTAACTGCATTCCTTCTGGCTATGTTTCCTTTTGATTGGGTTGGGTTTTCTTAACGTTTACTCTAAGTTAAGGTTAAGCGTGGACAGGCCGCCTATGATATCAAATGTATGCATATTGTTTTCCAAGGATTCAATGATAAGTCAATTAAAACTTAACACCAACCAAAAAACTGTCACATTTTACATGAGGATCCTGAAATTTGACTCATTTACACGCATTGAGTTAGCGAATCAAAATAAAACCACAGAATAATATTATGCTCATATTTTGTTCTATACCGTGATAGGGGTTTTGAATCATAATACCAACTTATGAACTCGTTACTTGAATAGAGACTTAACGAGTATATTATAAAACATCAGAATTTTTACGTTAACAATACATGCTTTCCTGAAGACAATTAAAATCATCATCATGAAGAAAATTTGGCTTGAAATCCAATATCAATATAATCTTGTATTGCTTAACGTGAAATTATTCCTCACCTGAAAAGCTTAATTAATGAACATAAAAAAATAATTATTAAAGGTAATCAAGATCTGCAGACATCAACTTCATCTCCCCAACTGCACAGATGTTACAAAAAAAATATCCCTAACTCAACTGTGAAATTTTTTGAAGTGGGTAACAAATTGAACAGGACCAAAGCTAATGATTGATAATAATGTGCCGACATACCAGTAATGACGGAAGCGAAATACACTATAAATCAATTCATTGGTGTAATTACGTATACGGACGAGTGTGTTAATGAGAGCAAATAGAGAGTCAAGGTGATTAAAGATAAAGTAATGAAATGCATAAAGGTGGTTAGATAGAAGAAGGATGAATGTTGCATTGAATGGTGAGCTGCACGAGGAGGTGAAATATTTTGGATCAACGCTTACTGTAAATGGAAGAATCGAGACAAAAGACGTAATAATTGCATCTTTGGGGGAAATTTGGTCATTCAATTGGGAAATGAACAGAAAAGGTTAAAATAGACGAAATGTTATGTGTATGGGTTATCGGTAATTGATCTTATAAAGTATCCTATGGCCATTTTTTTTTGGGGGGTGGGGGGTGGGGGGGTGGGCGAACATTTTGGGTTTGTTTTTCCAGTAGTAAGGATGTGCGTGTTGAGACTGCTAGTTACGTGTAGCAATAATTATGTTCTTAGACAGCACATTGAACCCGAAGCTAAGGAGTGAAGGGGAGATCGTGAAAGATATTGTAGCAAAAATGGAGAATCACTAAGAATAAGCTTGGGAACATCTGACTAACACGAACTTGACAAATATTGCTAACGTAAGGGGTGACAGAGTAGGAGGAAAGTTTGCAGCTATTTTACTACAGCTGGCGTGCAGAGTGTGTGTGTGTGTGTGTGTGTGTGTGTGTGTGTGTGTGTGTGTGTGTGTGTGTGTGTGTGTGTGTGTGTGTGTGTGTGTGTGTGTGTGTGTGTGTGGGTGTTTTAGACTACTACTATTACTACTGGTGTGGGGACTGTGTTGTGTCTAATCTGATGTGGGATGCAGGTAGATAGATATCCTTTGTTAATTTTTCCCACAAAGCAAAAAACAAAACGTAATACAAAGAGAACATTTATCTTTTTACATCCACATTAATTTCATAACGCTATCGTCCCTCCAAGCATAGTTTCAAGTTTCCTCACCAAAGATCATTAACCCCTAATTGAGAACTGTTATAATATAGAACGCAGTATTTTGCCCTACTCTCTCTCTCACCCCCCCCTCTCTCTCTCTCTCTCTCTCTCTCTCTCTCTCTCTCTCTCTCTCTCTCTCTCTCTCTCTCTCTCTCTCTCTCTCTCTCTCTCTCTCTCTCTCTCTCTCTCATATGTGCCGTTACGGAAGGGAGGCGGAGAGGAAGAGGAAAGAGAGGGTAAGGGCCGAGGTGATAGTGAGTGAGCTGAAAGGAATGCGACTGGATGGATGTGATGACAATGGAGGAGTGATTATATATTGCTTGATTAGCTGAGAGTTCATGATAGAGAGAGAGAGAGAGAGAGAGAGAGAGAGAGAGAGAGAGAGAGAGAGAGAGAGAGAGAGAGAGAGAGAGAGAGAGAGAGAGAGAGAGAAAGCACATTCCACGGTATCAGTGATGTGGTACAAATATAGGGGAAATGTGGTATATATCGCTGGGAAATATCTTCATTATCTCCATGCAGCAGCAGCAGCAGCAGCAGCAGCAGTAGCAGCGGTTCACAGCCCCGTGGCAGCAGCCCAGCAACAATTCCTGAGGCCGTTGCATCCGCATTTACATGTTTGTAAGCAACACCAGCACCACTACTACCACAACACCACCTCCGCTGCGGCATCCACCAAGGTGTTGCGACTCTCTCCACTTCCCGTTACGTCAGCCGCGGCCGTCACAACAAGGCATCTCCTTGGTAACGGTCTAACTACGCAGTAACCACCCTCTGTTTGCGTCAGCTGCTGCGCACGCACTCCTCCTCACCTGGCTATACCATCTCACTTTTCTCGTTGCCGTCTCTTTCAGTTATGATATGGGGTTGTATCTAAAGGTTGTTGAAAGCTTCAGCTAAGTTCAAGTTGAGTTACTAACGAAGGTTCCATATAGCGGGGTGATTTTCCATGGTCATTCACCTGACGCACTGCCAGATGTCTTAATAATGGCCAACTGACGCCGGTCCTTCCCCCCTTGCATACTCTTCTTGTCCACACACTGGGTTGACTTTCCTTCTTCAGCTACAGTGGCAGGCGTGAACAACTGCTTTGCCAGTGACGATGACAGAGAGGGAAAGAGAAGAACTGTGTCAACATTCCAAGACAATAAACCGTCAACACAGCAGCGCGAGGCAACTCCAACACACTCACCTGCGCTCGAGTTTTGAATGCAACGTCACTGTTGAGAGAGAGACGGTTGGTTGCTGAACCGTGTGCGGGGCTGCTGCTGGGAGGGAAGGAGGGAGGGAGAGAGAGAGGGAAAGGGGGGTAGGGGGCACGGAAACCCTTTCGTTGGGGTGGGGCGTGTCGGGTGGCGGGGCGTCAGACAACGTGCAGTATTTACTTACTACGACGCTTCTTGTTCCTGGCGTAGTAATACAAAGGGCACCACACGTCCTCCTCTCTCTAAGCGAGGTCAATGGAAACGTGTTTGTTTAATTGCTTGTTTACTATCTGTATTACAAGATGATTTCTATTTGTTTTTTTTTATCATGTATTAATATCTCTCTCTCTCTCTCTGATAACACACACACACAAACACACACACACACACACACACACACACACACACACACACACACACACACACACACACACACACACACACACACACACACACACACACACACACACGAGTATAAATGTAGTGAAAGCATTCGCGAAAAGTTGCTTGCAAAATATTTACAGCGAAGAAGCCTTTTAAAGAAGGAAACGGAAGGAGGCAGGAAGGTAGGCAGACGGGATGACAGGAAGACAGACAGACAGACATGATAAAAGCAGAGACAACGGACTAACAGACAGACAGGTAGATAGACAGACAGACAGATACAGACAAGCAATCAAACGTACATGGTAAGAAAAAAGCAGGTAAACAGACAGACAGACAGAGAGAGAGAGAATGAGGTAATGAAGCAGGGGGAGGGGGCGCAGGCAGGAAGACATACAGATAGACAAGCAAACAGACAGACGGACGTAAAAACAAGTAAAAGGTATGGCAAGGAGAGTGAAAGGCAGGATAAGAAAACACGGGGGAGAGTTTAAAAGGCAAGGACAGGAAGTAAAGGATGAGGGAGGAGGGAGAGAGAGAGAGAGAGAGAGAGAGAGAGAGAGAGAGAGAGAGAGAGAGAGAGAGAGAGAGAGAGAGAGAGAGAGAGAAAAGGTGAGGGTGAGAGGATGGGGACGAGGTAAGCCACGCGTCCAAGGCCATGCATGCATCCCTCCCCTTCCCTCTCCCCTCATTGCGTCCCCTACAGCAGAAAACCAAGGTCGCCAAAACTTGATGTGGCGGCATGCAACTCCCTTTAACACACACACACACACACACACACACACACACACACACACACACACACACACACACACACACACACACACACACACACACACACACACACACACACACATAGAACGCCTCCTTTTTTTTTTTTTGTGGCCAATTGGGAAGCAAGGCCAGAACCGAGTGTTGCAAAAAGATATTAGGAAATCCCGATATTATAATCCTCGGTCGAGGGGTGGGTGGGCGGGAATGAGGGGAGATGAGTGAGTGTGGGTGTGTGTAGGGGGATAGAGGAGGCATGTGTGGGTGGTTAGAGGAGGCGTGTATGGGTGGGTGTGTTGGTGAACGTGGTGTGTGTGTGTAAGGTTGTCGGAAGCTCTCCTTGTGTCCCTGAGAACCTTGTCTAACCTCGACTCAGCATAACCTTGCAAAACTCACTATTATTATCATTATTATTATTATTATTATTACCATTATTATTATCATTAATATTATTATTATTACCATCATCACTTATTATTATTATCCTTATCTTCATCAAGAGACATAAGTAATTACATGAGTTGCTTAACTCTGCATGTCGTCAGAGGCAGCCTGAAGGGAGCAAGGACAGAGAGAGGGCTGCATGCACGCCCCACCCACGGGAACCTTGTGTGTATACGTCCCATGAAACAAGAAAGAAGCAGAGGGGCTTGGGTCTTTTTTTGTCCTGTGTGTGTATGTGTGTGTGTGATTTAATTTACTTTAATTTTGTCGTATGTTGGGAAAATGGTAGTTGTATGCAAATATTGTCACTATTAACATTACTGACTGCAATGATAGTAGTAGTTATAGTAGTAGTAGTAGTAGTAGTAGTAGTAGTAGTAGTAGTAGTAGTAGTAGTAGAAGTAGTAGTTGTAGTAGCAATAGTTGTAGTTCCTTCACCACCACCACCAATGTAAACAGTTGTTCTCATCACGTCGTCACCAAACCTCCGTCCTTGCCGTCAGTCAAACCAAAGAATCACAACACTGCTGGAAACAAACACTTTATCACCATCTCCGACTTGATTCTTAAACGCATTTTCCTATCAGCAAGCTTTCCGTTGTTCCCTAATTGTCACCTGTCACCTGTTAGCTTAGTAAAAAAAATGTATATAATCAACCCTTCATAGACGCCTGTGTGGGCCTGGTGTTTAGCCTTTATATGATGGAAGGTTTAAAGAGCCTCTTAACGCGCTGCGCACTTCTTCCGTGGAGGAGAGAGGAAAGGAGGGAATTCAGGACGGGAAGTATGAGGCAAAGGAGCGGCAGGGTCTCAGATAAGTAGGGAGGTAGGTCATGGAGTGGATGGAGGCAGTAAGAAAAGGAAGGAAGGGATAGAGAGAGAGAGAATAAGAGGGAAGGAGAGAGGCATATACGGAGCGCATGACAACACAAGTCCTCGCCGCGCTAGGTCAGGGTTACCCGGTTCCTCCATAACAAAGACGGTCATGGCTTGAGTCATTGCATTGCACCTCCATTAGAGACGCGCCGCCGACTGGAAATGAATGTCAGCTGTATAGGGAATTTACCGAAATAAACTCCCACTCTATGCGTCAAGGAGAGAGGAAAAAAAGGATACATACGTAGCGGTAACATAGGGAGGCGAGGAGCGCGTGGGAAGACACCTGGCTGCTTCGAGGTGAAGGAGGGAGGCAGGTGATGACTGGGTTGTCTATACAAGGGCGTGAAGGATCCCTGACGCTAGAAGGACGCTGGGGATGACAACACTCGTGATGTGTATGTTGCTTCGAGGACAGAACGTTGCAGCAAGGATGAAAGAACAACAATAATTAAAAGCAACACTTTCGTCATGAAGCTCAGTCAGTCAAGGAGACGACTGATAAGGCTTGACGTCATCACGACCCGCCAACCAACGAGGCTTGTTTGGTGCTGGTGACGTCTGCTCCAATCCGTTCCGCCCCAGGCAACCCCGCCCCTCCCCGCCCCTCCATGCCCCGCCCCGCTGTGCCCTCTCCGCCTCCACGCTGCTGGGGGTTGAACGCTAATGAGATACACAGTAAATTGAAACACGCACAAAACACACATTTTCCAGGTAATGCTGCTGTCACTTGCATGCCTGGCTGACTGACTGGTTGGCTGGCTGCTGCAGTCGTTCAGTGCAGTGCCACTCTCGCTCCCCTTTAATTAACGTGTAGGTAAGGACAGAAGCAGTGATAGTGGTGGTGTTGATTGTTCCATTCATTATTCATTCAAGAAGTCATTTCATTCACAACCTTGAAAGTTCCGTTGCAGAGTAGAGACGCACAGGCTGACTAACCAATCACCCTCAACGTAGAAGTAACATCAGTCTGGAAACCTGAGTATTTGTATGGGAATATAGATTTATAGCCTCATTTCTTGATTCAATTTTCTTTTTACAATACTTGATCTTCCCTCATGATGAAGTGAAAGCTCAAACGTGATACTCCCTTTCTTTATCATTAAATCATTCTTGAAAGGGTAATTTGTCACAATCTTGCCATTCAAGTAATTATTCAAAGCTTCATTTGTCACATTGCTGTCGTCCAAACATTGTTCAAGGCTTCGTCAGTCGCATTCCTGCACTCGTGTTTCTTTTTCACCTTGCTACGACTTAGATTCGAGAGGGGAGGGAGTGCAACCTTTCTATGACCTTCCTACGACTTATCACAAAAAACTGCGACCTTTCCACGACTTGAAAATAAAATAAGTATGACACTCTCACGACTTTCTTGTGACATATAAGCAAAAATACGACTTTCCTGCGACTTAAAATTACTTCCTCTCCTACGACTGGAATAGAAAAAGTACGACCTTCCTACGACTTAAATCTCAATAACACCACCTCCTTACAACCTAAAAGAATCAAGAATAGAAGTATCTAGCGACTAATAGATAAATTCAACAATACGACCTTTTCATGACACATATAAAAGAAAGAGGAGACTCAATACGACCTTCCTACTACGACTTAATTCAAGAGAGCATGGAGTACATCGGCTGAGGAGCTTGATGTTGTTTTTATGCCCCCATTTGGAGGGTCTTATCAGATGACAATTTTGTAATGTTTGTAGCACCAATCTTCTGACTGTCTGACCCAAGTGTTTGTAGGGAAAAAAAGAAAGAAGAGCCATTTAAGCCCAAGAAAGAGTGTGCGTCATGCCTGCTGCTTGCCTCCTAAGGGTGAACATGACGGAGTATCGAATGACCTTGACAAACTTCCTGGCACGATGAAATGTAAAGATATCCAGAACCAGCTGCTATCTCTCTCTCTCTCTCTCTCTCTCTCTCTCTCTCTCTCTCTCTCTCTCTCTCTCTCTCTCTCTCTCTCTCTCTCTCTCTCTCTGACTTACTAAGGCTTCACGACCCTGAGACATTCACGCCCGACGTCACTACTGGCTCATTATTATTACTTTCTGTTTGTTCTTGTTCAGTACACGTCCTGCTACGTTGTGGGTAAAGATAAAACTTGCTATCAGTATGCTTTGGGTTTATTTCCTCTCTCTCTCTCTCTCTCTCTCTCTCTCTCTCTCTCTCTCTCTCTCTCTCTCTCTCTCTCTCTCTCTCTCTCTCTCTCTCTCATACACACACAGAAAGTCGTGAAAGCAGCAGATTCCTCGCATTGCGCCATGTGACAACTTTCTTCACTGTTTACATTCCCGGCAAACACCACGTGGGTGAGAGTTGGCAACACCCCTTTTTATTTTTCTTTCCTTTTCTTTTCCCAGGACTAGGTTGGTATACAGAGGTTTGCGCAACACTCGTAGGCTATACACTGCACGCCATTACTGTGTGTGTGTTACGGAAGGAAGGAAAGAAGTGAAGGAGGGACGATAGGTTGTTAAAATTCATGTTGTAACAAGTGTATGATTCATATGATGTATAATGAATGTAACGAAGATGGAGGTAACAGTTCAGTGGTACAGTACGCTGCGTCTTACAGTGTGGTACATGAAGCGTGCATCCATATCAACGACGAGGACACGCAGTATTGAGCAGCGTCAGTAAGGTTTCGAGGTGAGCGTTGAAGGATCGAAGACCAACAGGAGGGAGGCAGGGAGGGAGGGAGGGAGGAGGATCGGTTAAATCACTTCCATATTCAATAGGTTTGTAGCGGCGGTTGAATTCTTAATCACAGATGCAAGAAACGGGTAACATGAACATTGGTGAACTGTTCTTATATACATGCATTGAATTGTTCTTGCAGTAAGTGAAAACTGTATAAGGTGTTGCTATCCATCGAGTTTACCAAAGATTTAGTGAACTTTCGCTAAACAAAGGATGATTGTTGAATGTAAAGTGTTAAGGGCGAAACTTTATTCTTCCTGTGTCTCCCAAACACGGCAGCGACCTTTGGCAGCAGCCGTGTTTACATCGGTGCTCGGCGGCAACGCTTGCTTGGCCTTGCCGCACACGGGGACTCAAGGCCAAAGAAAATCAATCCCTCAAGGAACTGTGTATGCAAATGTTCGCAGCGACTGGTAGAAAGACGATTCTGAAACTGTTAAATTGTGTGCATTGACAAATACAAATAAAGCCAACGCCTTTGTCTCAATATATTGGTGAATAATGTGAGAATAGGAAATATAATTGAATTAATTGTATTTATCTTATCGCATTTATTAATTTATTCATTACTTATTCATTTTATTTTTCTGCAAGCAGTATACAACTTGCTTTTTTTCATGTAAGTTGTGAAGTCGTAGAATTTTAGAGTTTTAGAGTGAAAACATCATATAAAGTAATGAAACATTATCTTGTCGAGTTAATTAACCTACAGCTTGAACGAAGAGCTTTGTAAACATTTCGACTAAGCATCATCTCAATGACACGTCTAGTTACTTATATACCTGGAAACACCCGACACCACCCCCCCTCACACACACATACACACACACACACACACACACACACACACACACACACACACACACAACGCAGCATGTACGACCCTTCTGTAGCGCCGTGTATACATAGTTTTGAGTCGTCACAATGAAGCTGACGCAATATATATCTACGCTTCTCCCCCTGCCTTGGTGTGTGTGTGTGTTTACTCTACCTCCCTCATCACCATAACTATAATACCTCGCTTTTTCACCACCTTATCGTCTCACCACTTCAAGGTTTCATAATCTCACTCGCTCACTCCCTCACCCTACCTACACCTTCACCACCACCTCGTAATTTCACCACCTCACCTAACATTACCTGTGCATAATCACCTTGAAAATACCCTTACATATACATCGTCAATTATCTTATCTTCATTTATTAAAGTCTTATTGTAATTATTATTTCTTTTACGTAGTTCGAGTTTTTTTTTTTCTATACTAAAGCAAGATTCACTTCCACCACTCCACTCCACTCCACTCCTCTCCTCTCCCTTCCACCCCCCCCCCACGTTGCTCCTCATAATAGTTCTGCACTTTGGCGCAAGGTGTGGTTTTTTTCCTTCATCCTATCTTCATACCATTATCTATTTTTTCTTTTTTTTTCTTTCTTATCTTCATCTTCCATTTTCTTCCAGTCTGGTTTCGCGCCTTCCTAGTCTGAGAAACACACACACACTTCCGCGTCTCACCCTTGACTTGCTACTATTATTATTATTATTTATTTATTTTAGACAATCACACGTAAGCCGATTTGCGAATTAAGGCGAAACAAATTAACAGACTGTATTAGTTAGGAAATCTTTCACTTAATCTTTACTTTACTCTTCCCGCACCTTCTTCTCAGCGTCCTCCTCCTCCTCTTCCTCTTCCTCTTCCTCTTCCTCTTCTTCTTCCTCCTCCTCCTCCTCCTCCTCCTCCTCCTCCTCCTCCCGTTACGTTACAGTCATTGCGAGGCCACATTGGGTAAGCTTCATGACCTACATTCAACGTGACCTAAACCTCGATGTGGCCTTTTCAGTTGACAACACTGCCGCCCTTAAATTCAGCTGGTAACACAGAGCACCAGTTTGTGTACGTATGTGTGTATGTGTGTGTGTGTGTGTGTGTGTGTGTGTGTGTGTGTGTGGGTGTCTTGCGGATCACGCGCTGGACTCGTGATCGCCAGCTTTTTACCCTCCCGAAGAGAGAAAGAGAAAGAGAAAGAGAGAAAATAAAAAGAAACACGCACTTCTGAGGTGACACGCAGAAGGTATCACTATTAAAACCTTTCTCTTCCATTCCCTTCCCATCGCACCCCTCGTCCTACACCACCACCACCACCACCACCACCTCACGAGGGATGACAACATTTCACGTCCACCACACTCCCCATTGTCTCGTCTCCCCCTGGCCACAGATTCGCTGATGCACGAATGGAACAATTGGTATGCATTCTTGCCTAACGCGTCTGTCCATCCCAAGCGTCACATAAGCTCGTTAGTTATAGTTGGGTACAGTACATACAACCTTCCTTATCTTATACGTCTGCGATCTATATAAGTCTTGCATATAGTTATTTGTTTCTTATTATCATTGTTATCAGTGGTTATCTTGATGATGGCAGATGACTGGATTACTGTTGGACACTGCGTAGCATGGGATGTACACTGTACGTACGTGTATGTTGAGGATGGGCGTCGCCTCTGACAGAAGCTGTAGTGAAAGTAATTACCTACGTTCGTTGCCCGCACGCACATGTTCATGGTAAGTTCATCGTACGCACACGCACGTAGTACTTCTGTACGCGTCACTCCGTCACTCTGGTACACGTGTTCACACCCGTGTTTCGTCAGAGCCGCCCCTCGTCACCCTCTCACGGCAGGACCACGTGCTGTTCTCATGGTCCCTTCTCACCCCGCCTCTCCTGCCTGGACACACCACAACATGAACCAACTCTACTACGACTGCTACTACGACTGTTGTTGTTGTTGTTGTTGTTGCTACTACTGCTGCTGTTATTATTGCTTCGTTTACCACTACCTCTAAAATTTACTGCTGACGAATATATCTGACACAGGCATTGCATCATTTCCATCATATTCAACTCGACACTGCAAGGAAATATGATAACTCACTGATGGTTACTTAGCGCGACGCGGGACACCTTCAAGGGAAGCTTTTGTCCCCCTCGTCCTTTGTTGCTACGGGAGGATGACAGGTCGGTGAGTAGATCCCCTTCGTACGTACGCACCTTGAATGTTGCCAAGGTAGGGTGTGCGCAGTGAACCAGGACAGGAAGAGGTTGTTTCTTTCGGAATCATCCACCTCCACGTTGAATCATCCCTATAAATTTCATATTTAAAACCTTCGCAACAGTTCAGGAATTCAATCGTAAGGTGCCTCCTATGGTTTGTTTTTGTAAAAGGTATTTTCATCGCTCTTCTTCGAACCCTTTACCCTCAGACTGTCCGTGATGCTGAGTCAAGATTGTGTGTGCGTTGTAAGGATTCTCACTGGCGCTCGCTGCGTCTGCTTTCTAGGACAGCTGATCACGGGATACAATCTGACTCTGGCTTCTTAGTCTGGAGACGCATTCCTCCGTTCTCTTCCACTGTAGGTATTACCCACACACCTACAGACTGAGCCTAAGTTTACGGCGTAGGAACAGCAGCGGTTATTGCACGAAAATCAAGGCCGCGGTTCGTTCGGGGCGGTGAGGCAGTTAGTTTTCGTCACAAAGAGGCGGCTTTGGGTTGAGCTCCTGCTGATACTTTACTGAGGGGCGCTAAGTATGATTCTTTACACTGTTGAGGGTGTGATATTGGCGCATTGAGGGGATGATTGAGGCCTTACTGAGGGAGGGTTAACGGTAATTCCTTAATGATGTAGTGAGTGGCATTGGAACGTTACTGAGAGGCGGTAACGATGTTTGGTTTTTTTCTCTCTCTGGGGATGGCGTAGTAGTGGGATGTTGCTGTGGGGTGAAGGGGGACGAAGGCCTTTCTGGAGGGTGTTAATGGTGATTCTTTAATGATGGGGTGTCACTGGGACGTTACCGAAGAGGAACAAGACTGAGGGTTTAGTGAGCAAAGAGACAATGACCCTTGACTATTATATAAGAGAAACCATTGATACTGTAATATTATAAGAAGTCAAGATTGTATGACATAGTTCGTCTAAGTGGTTTTATTCTGTAAGTCTTGTCCCCATTGATCTTTACTTGGAACTGCTACACGAGAGAGATTTTAATTAGTGTTGTCATCATTGATTCGGTGCAAGACAAAGTGTTTTCCCAATTTTTCATCCCACTTACCTTTATTAACTGTTCACCTCTTCCTTTCATTTTAATAGTTTGTGTAAAATTAATTGATAACTTACATTAACCCTCTCAAGTGTGTTTTTTTTTTTTCCCTTTATACCTACTTATGCTCGAGTATAAAGATAATAAGTCCTTCATGGTCAGTAATCCTTCCAAAAGTTTACCGTCATTACGCAGCTAATCCTAAGTGCCATAATTATTGTCTCCATTCAACACTCCTTAGAGTTTCGTGTTCCTCATCCGTTCGTCAGTTTTCGAAATGTAAGACCTTCTCTGGGTGGTTGGCTGGTTTGGTTCACTTGACCGCAGAACTTAATAACATCAACATTTTTTTTTTTCCTACTGTTCAATCCTTATCTTTTAAATGCCTTCCCTATTCATACATAGCCAAGCGGGTCCATGACATAACTATTGCGATGTTAATAAAGGTTACCGTCTTGTCATACGAGTACATTATTCTTAGTTAGCATGTATATCACGACAACACAGCATGTCAGCATCGTTTGTGCTGTACTACAAGATAACAACAGAAGCCACAAACACTCTGACCACCACCACCACCACCACCACCACCACCACCACCACCACCACCACCACCACTACTCCAAGGGATAATCGACCACACCTTCACTAACTAACAAGTTATTTTTTCCGTTATCGTACATGCAATTATTATTTTAAAGGTAATGTATCAATTAATAAATCGTATCGGCAGGAGTGTTAAAAGTAGAAGTGGTGAGGTTATTCTGAAGTTGTATTTGGCGTTATAGTCAGACCTCACCTCCACTATGCAGCGCAGTTTTGGTCCCCGTATTATAGAATGGATATAGGATTGTTTGAGTCAGTGTAGAGAAGGATGACCAATATGATACAGGGAATCGTAATTTTAGTTATGCGAGAAGACTGAAACTTTTGAAATTACACTCACTAGAGAGGCGTAGAGTAAGAGGAAATGTGATTGAAGTATTTAATTGGGTGAAGGGCTTTTTATAAGGGGGATGAAGGAAAGTTTCTTACGGTCAGTAGCCAGGATAGAACAAAATGTAACGGATTCAAACTGAAAAAAATTTATAATAAGAAAAGAGATAAGCAGAAATTGGTTTACAAATACGGTGGTGGATGATTGGAACAGACACAGTGATGAGGTAGTTAGTGCACAGACGATAAGGAGTTTTAAAAGAAGACTAGACGGCTTTATAGATGGGGATGAGAGGTGGATGTAGGTAATAAGGGAGTAACAAGAACTACCTCGTGTAGGCCCCCGGCCCTTTTGTAACTTCCTTATATTCCTATGTTCTTATGTTCTATATCGAGGCACGACGGTTGAGGAGAGACGAGAGGAGAGGGTAGGTGGGGCGAGGGTGGAGAGGGTAGCGGAGGGGGCAGAAGGGTGGGAGAGAGGAGAGGGCGGGTGGGTGTAATGGCAGTGAGTGAGGGAGACTGAGGTTAGAGGAGTGGTAGAGGCCGGGTGTTGTGGTTGAGGGGTGGAGTGTGTACAACAACGACGACACCACGTAACACTGACGCCCGGGGGCACAGGAGTTGCAGGCGAAGACCGTTGACTGTGCATGCATCAGAGAGAGAGAGAGAGAGAGAGAGAGAGAGAGAGAGAGAGAGAGAGAGAGAGAGAGAGAGAGAGAGAGAGAGAGAGAGAGAGAGAGAGTGAGAGAGAGTTTCGTTACCTTACTAAAAATAAATGTAGTAGTTGTAGTAGTAGTAGTAGAAGTAAGCGTTAAATTCTCCCATAAATGACTCACTTTCCTCCCAACGAACAGTTTCTAGTCCTTTATTATTACTCATGATTTATATTTGGCTTTCCTTTCCACTTGCCACTCGCAGCAGCAGCAGCAGCAGCAGCAGCAGCAGCAGGAGGAGTAAGTTGGGTTCTAAAAGCATAAAGAAGCTAATCTAAGCGACGGAAGAATCAGATAGGGTAAAAATAACAAAGCATTCACCTCAAAGTCATTTCCAACGAACGCTCAATATAGGCGCAGCTGGCTCGTGGGCGTGTGCTGGCGTGGGTTAAAAGGGGTGAGCAGGC
>JAPQNM010000003.1:2112394-2117394 GCA_029783475.1 Metacarcinus magister | reverse complement strand
CTCCAGAAGTAGGGTGAAGGACCTGCTTGCGTCTTTGATATAAATGGGTGGTAGTGTAAGAAAGAATCCACATACAGACAGACAGAGATGTACCTCGGAGGAGAATCTGAGCCCAAGTTTTGTATTTCTGTGATTCACTGGTTGTAATTAGATACTGAGCGAAACAACCTTGTGGCGCAGACGCGGTGGATCAATATGCTTCATCACAACTCACTGCGCGCCTTCACGTCGTGCCTCGGGAGAAAAAAAAGACGAATTCATGACCTAATTTTCCTAGTCTGACACACACACACACACACACACACACACACACACACACACACACACACACACACACACACACACACACACACACACACACACACACACACGAGGACATATCAATGGCACATGTTGTATAAATGGGCAGCATATCTTCAATCAGCCAAATACTAGTGTGTCACAACCTTTTAGTAACGTGCATACCTCAATTACTACCATCAATGAAAAAAATAAATAAATAAATACGTTATATAACACGGTCCTTTTGAAATGTGACTACAACTAAAGATAAAAGGAGAAGGGTATACAAAAAAAATGTCCCTGAGGTTGACAGAGACTGATTTATCATAGCAAAGAATAGGCATAACAGGTTAAGTAAGTCAAGCTGGTTGGGAACACGACACGATTACTGCCACAGACTCGCGGCGTCCTCCACAACATGGGCTTTTCGTCTGCCGGGAGCTGTGACGGGCGGTGACCTTGCCCAGTGTAGCTTATCAGGTCGACTTCACTGCGTAGTTTTTTTTTTTTATTGATAGTTGTATGTATGTACAAGGTCAGGTGGTGTAACACATTAACAGTCTATCAACGACACGTCCTTCCCTGCTCTCTCTCTCTCTCTCTCTCTCTCTCTCTCTCTCTCTCTCTCTCTCTCTCTCTCTCTCTCTCTCTCTCTCTCTCTCTCTCTCGTGTAATCATTATTAATGGTGTTCAAAATGGCCTGTCTGCTCAGCTGGTTAACAAATAGAAAACGGAGAGTCGCCATAAATGGATCGGGTTACAGTCACTCTGGCGTCCCACAAGGCGATGTTACAGCATCACATTATTTGCGGTCGAGATAAAAATAATCAAGACAGCTCTGAAAACCTGTAATCCTGCTGAGCTTGTCGACGGTATAATGACTGAAAGCACAGTGATACCAATCATTAATTAGAGACAGCGGTGTTTTAAACAAAGGTAGCAACAGACAACTGAAGTGGAACTGCTGTTTAATTCAGTGGTGAAGTGAGAAGTAAAATATGATACCCAGTACTAAATGTGCAGAGCTTGAGGCGAAAATTATACAATACATCTGAAGTGTCAATGTTAACAGTGAATAAAAACCTCGAAATCTTGTTAACATAGTAAAAGATAAAGTAAAACAAGATACTGTAATGGATGATCTGGATTACGTGGTGCAGTTGAATAAATTGTTTTTGAGAACGGTATAATAAGAATTTTTAAAAGCCATTCAGCGCATAACAGAACATTCTATATATTTTCTTTTTGGCGCCTGAAATTTTAACTAGTCCTGCATTCGATTTTGTGTACCTCGTCTCTCTCTCTCTCTCTCTCTCTCTCTCTCTCTCTCTCTCTCTCTCTCTCTCTCTCTCTCTCTCTCTCTCTCTCTCTCTCTCTCTCTCTCTCTCTCTCTCTCTCTCTCTCTCTCTCTCTCTCTCTCTCTCTCTCTCTCTCTCTCTCTCGCTTTGCTTTCTCCCGCTTTTCATTTTGAGTTATCATTCTTGTTAGAGTGAATATGACCCAGCAAGTTGCAAAGAAAAGACGTGTGTCATGCCTGAGACATTTCCAAGGCGAAGAAGTGAATGCTTAAGTAGCTAAGAGTCTAAGTGTTGTCGTTGCTCCCACTGACGTTGTTGTTGATGTCATGGTTGTTGTGCCTGCTGTTCCTGCTGTTGCTGTTCCTGCTGCTGCTGTTGTTGTAATTGTTGTTGTTGTTGTTGTTGTTGTTGTCATTGGTGCTTCTGCTTCTGTTACTATTACTACTACTACTACTACTACTACTACTACTACTACTACTACTACTACTACTACTACTACTACTACTACTACTACTACTACTACTACTTTCTAAAATGGTGCTTAAATTTTACAAACCATTCGTTTTTTAGTATTTGATTCTGCTAAGTCTCTTTTTTTAATGACACTTAATAGTAAATAAAATGGTTTATGCCAAAATATATATATACTACTATAAAGTCACAATGATTGTAATAAGAGCCTTCATTAAATACATATCATAAAAGAAATTATCGTTTCGTTTATAAGATTGTTTGTTTTATGTGTATAGCTAAGTAAGTGACCATCAAGTCGGAAAGAAGTTGTTGCATTCAGTCGGTCAGTTGGGAAGCCTTTGGTTGGTATAATAATAGTGTACCTCAAGGTGAAGAAGACTCAGAATTGTCTAATAAGTTACCAAAACCTTGAAGATGATAAGAAACTTTAATACAATGATAAAAAAAAGTAGATGGAATAATATTATATTAATTGTACATAGAGGAAAAGTGTAAAGGTTTATATAAGAATCTGCTTTACAAACTTTGTTATTCATAATCCTAACATTTCTGTTCGAGCTGAAAGTGTTACTTACATAAGGTAAAGCTCATAAATGGTATTAGCTTAATGAAGTTTTATTTTCAAGTTTATTATTTATCGTAAAAATTCGTGCCTGTTCTCTTTAACTCGAGATTATGGATGTTACTTTTATTTTCTTTTTTCTGCGTGGGGTGGAGAAAAAACTTGTCTCTTTATGATCTTTCTTTCCTCTCATTATCCCTTGCACTACGTTAGCAGCCACCCTCGTTCAGAATACAAACGTCACTAAGCATGTATCATCTTATGTATTCGGTTGTATTCTTCCACCTCCTCACCATCCTCATACATCAGGAAAGCTTTACGTGAAGGCGCAATGACTTCGAAGGTCGTACTGAACACCAATCACTAATTTATAACCACTTTCATAAGATGTAGCGAAGTGGATTCTGTTTTTTTCATAACTACATTTCCTTCCATACCTTTTGATTTCGAGGGTGATGCAATGAAGCACCGCCAAGGTAATACGAACCTCTCTCTAAACGGAGCACTAACACTACATAGCATCCACGCAAAGACTAACTAACACAGGAAGTACTTAACACGCAATCCTGTAACCATATGTTGTAGCTTGAACGAGGCACAAACAGAGGCACAGATAGAGACACAAACAACCACATCTGTTGGTTGGCCGGGTAGCAGTGTAAAGCATGAGTCAGCTGCTACCCTTGCACTTTCGCTGCGATGTTTGGATGTTTAGTCGTAGGCGAAGAAATACCTGGGTGTGGACGGTGGCCATGTTTTCTAAGAGGATGTAATTTTTTCTCTCCTCAACGACACTCACATGGGATGAATTAAACATACACACCCACATATGCAAACACACACACACACACACACACACACACTCACACACACACACACACACACACACACACACACACACACACACACACAAGCACTCTCTCTTTCTTCCGTGTTTGTGTGTGTGTGTGTGTGTGTGTGTGTGTGTGTGTGTGTGTGTGTGTGTGTGTGTGTGTGTGTGTGTGTGTGTGTGTGAATAACATATCCTCTTTCATCACTGTCTCCCTGAGGATGCATCTTTTTTGTATTCTAACTAAATTCCTGAGGCTATAGGATATTTTTCTTCCTCTTTGTCTTTTAACTCTTCCCCCTTTTTTCTTTCAATTTTACATCTACGTTTCTTTTCTTATTCTTTCCTCAATGTTTTTCCTTTCACTCCTTCTCCTCCTCCTCCTCATTTTCTCGTCTTCCCTTTTCCCTTCCCTTCTCCTCTTTTTCCTCCTCCTCCCAGCACAAAGCACTTGGGCCTCTGCCTCGCGTTTCTCTATCAACTGACCTTACGTGGCCTTTCAGATGCAGCACTCGACCTTACTGCGCAGCCTGTGAGAGAGAGAGAGAGAGAGAGAGAGAGAGAGAGAGAGAGAGAGAGAGAGAGAGAGAGAGAGAGAGAGAGAGAGAGAGAGAGAGAGAGAGAGAGAGAGAGAGAGAGTTAGAGAGAGACTTTTGTCCTAAGCGAGGAAGAATCAAGTTTTTTGTCCTGAGTGAGAGGCTTAACAATCATGATGCTAATATTCACACTGCCTCTTAGTTTGTTAACTCTGCTCTCTTCTACCACCCTTTTCGCCCCTTCACCCTTCCTCTCACGTAACCCCTTCACTCTACCTTTTCACTCTACCTTTTCACTCTGCCCCTTCACCCTTCACTTCACGCTACCTCTTCACGCCTCCTTCCCTCTGCCAGTTCATGCTAGCCACTCAGTCTGCTTTCACTTACCTTCTCTTCCCTATCCCTTTCCTTCATCCACCCTGCCCGCCCTCCCTCCCCTCACTCTCAAAGCACAAAGAATCTCGTGTTTAAATTGCATATGCGAACTTCACAAGTGTAAGTAATGGTGGCACTCTGCTTGGGTCTCTGTTTATCACTGGGTTCATCTGTTGTTACATCTAGTTAGTTGGACCATTAGTTGTTCCGTATTGGGTTTAGTTTACCATCGGAAGAAAATGTTTGTATGTTTTAGAAGAAATTTGAGGCTTAGAAGTGTATTGTGGTGTGATCGAGGCTTCTTAGACTGCAATGTTTAGCCGGTTTTTTTTTTCTTTCTTCGTTTCTTTTCTTCTCTCAAAAGCAATTGGATTCAGTACATAAAGGAAGTCGCTAAATTCGCTCCACCTGCTTCCATCTTTCTCACTAAATCAAGAAACACCGAGACTGCAGCAGTGTGTAGGTCATATTCTTATTAAAGGAAAGAAAGGCGAAGATTATTGCAGCGTTACACATACACGGAAAAAAAAACATAAGCGAAAATATTACTGTTGAGGCGTTGATGTTCTTGACAAACTGGTTATGGGGAAGACAAGAATAGAAGTGCATATCATGAACACCAAACACACACACATAGTATATCT
>JAPQNM010000003.1:2102394-2109894 GCA_029783475.1 Metacarcinus magister | reverse complement strand
ACTATTTTCTTGCACGTGTTCTGACATACAAATGTGGACTTAAGTGGTTATGGAATCGCTATCCTTTGTGTAAGTTACTTTCATACTAAGGAGCTTTTTACTTTTTTCTTATATCTTCTCAATTACCACATGGATTTTTTTTTATCATGAAGCTTTACTGTAACGCAAAGTGTGTTGTTTAGTTGTTGCATATTCATGTAAAGAGGAAGGAAGCCACTGAGGTGTTTCTGTACCACACCAAGAACTGAACTCTGTATAATGTGTTCCCTGGGTGACCATGAAAGGATGGTGATCCTTACGAAGACTGCTCCCAAGCGTCACACTCCTGACAATCACGTGGGTATGAGGACAAAGGTAGCAGCAAGGTGACAGCTGCACCCCAATACCCACCACTCCTCTCTCTACTCAACTCTATCCCTTGAACTCTCTTTGTAGCTTTATAACTGCAATTCTTAGTAAAGCTGAGCAGCCTACATTAAAAGATATGACACGAAAACACATCTGCAGCTCTCAATGCGCTAGTAGTAATGATATAACGTAAAGGATTTCACAAAGAAGATATACATATTCATTCCTTTTCATTATTCAGTACCATCATATACACGAGTCTTGGCAGGAAGTCTTTGTCAACGGAACAACACAAAAATCAGGTGGTTTCAGGCGTGCAGTGGTAGGTAGGTTAGGTGGGGCGTCTCAGTACCTCAGGGAATTAAGGGCAGCCTTGCGTGTCTAATTTATTCTTGAAGCTATTGATCGTAGTTGCACCGAGGATGAGGGTGCAGTACTTTTCCTCCGCTCCATGAAATATGACACGCGGCAGACTGACAGGCGAATGAGTACTCGGAATATAAATATGCTGCTGGTGATGGTCTAGTGAATGAGAAGGGAAGTTAGCCATAGAAAAATGGTCTGGGGTGATTGGTTTACGAAGGGAGTGATCAAAGGGCAACTATAGGGATGAAGTTTTACAGGAATTGAGTGGAATTGCAGTGGTGTAAGGACAGACTGGGTACGAAGCGAGAGTGGAGGTGGAGGTAGAGGTAGAGATAGAGGTGGAGGTGGAGATGGAGGTGGTTGTCCTAGAAATGTCCACCTCCGCATCTGTTAAAACCGCACATCATCTATCTTATCCTTCTTGCAGTTTCACTTTTCTTCTCCGTCCTTGCTTTGCTAGAACGCTTGCTTGCAACTCAGTTATGTAAGTGTTTAATCGTTCATCGCGGAAGGAAGCGGAGAGTACCATTAGCGACGTACGGAAATAGAACTCATTATGCATATTAGTTTCTTTTATCGGTGTTGTTTGTCCTGATGATCTATAATGCAGCTTTTTGTGTCGTGCATCGCCAGTAACAGACAAACCAGACGGGCTGAAGCGCTAGAGTTCGGTGGTGATCTCTTAAACATGCACACACAGATCTACGTCTCTCTCGCTCTCTCGCTCTCTCTCTCTCTCTCTCTCTCTCTCTCTCTCTCTCTCTCTCTCGCTCTCTCTCTCTCTCTCTCTCTCTCTCTCTCTCTCCTCTCTCTCTCTCTCTCTCTCTCTCTCTCTCTCTCTCTCTCTCTCTCTCTCTCTCTCTCTCTCTCTCTCTCTCTCTCTCTCTCTCTCTCTCTCTCTCCTCTTCTCTTACGTGTGTATCTGCTTGTCTGTCTGTCTATCCCTTAGCGTGAATATATCGGTGTGGAGGCAGTGACGGTGCATTTATAAACATCAAAGTTATAGTTAAAGTTGTAGTTGTTAGTTATGATACATTTAAGGAGGTTATGAGACACTTCACTAAACCACCGAACAAGAGAAGACAAGGAACGCTGCATAATGACCGCAATTTATGAGCTTTGGCAGAGAAGAACAAGAAAACGAAAAATACACAGTCGGTTTTATTCTCTATGCGTCACTAATGAGGATCGTCACCGCTTGTCTAAAAAAGAAGCTTTGTGTCAAGTCGGCAATCGAACGAGAAAAAAACACAAACAAAACATTATTTGAGTAACAATTAAAAAAGAAGATAAAGCTAAAATATTATCTCAGGAGAATATGATCATCTTTAGGAATATAAGTTATGTACATGACAAAAAATAAATTAAAAAGCTTTGGATGGCACTGACAGAATCTAAATAGCGAGGAACCGTAGGCTAAGCGGATACATCAGTGAAGAATTGTATTGTTATGGTGTTAACATCAGTGAAAATGGCGTGTGGGGGTATTCACAGTTAGAAATAAGGATAATATCGTTGTACAATAATAGTAGACTACTGTTTGGCAACGGTTGTGACGCAGAGAGGCGGCAGGTGAGTAGCTATTGCAGGGAAAAGGTAATTGGCGTCTGTACGTAGGTGTTAATCAAGTTTAGGTATTAACAAACTATACATATAACATTACAACAATGCGGCGGCGGAACAAACACAACATTGAGATAAACTAATCAAAATTATGTGTATTAAGAACCTGAGTCTGACACAACAAACATAATAATATTTCATGCAGTGCCACTTTAAGTTGAGGTTAGCGTGTGGCGTTGAAGCGGCGGAGGAGTGCAATCCAACCTGACCCATGTGTGTGTTGAGGTCATCCCTCCCTTGAGTGTTGAGAGGGCAGACTTCAAGCCTCAAGGCGACGTAAGAAGCTATAATATTGGTCAACTAAACTTCTTTCGGATGTGAGTAAGAACTGCGTCAAACCAGTTGTCTTGTGCTGAGTCAGGTGACCCCGAAGCCGCCACACTCGATTTGATTAAAGGAAGGGGAATTTTTCTTCTCCTCACCTGCACCCTCCCCCCCCTCCGGCCACGCACTAACACCCACACCCACACTGGTTGCTACCTCAGTGGTAAAATTCTTGTCTGTCACTTGGCAGGTTGAGGTTCGCGCTTCACTCAGGTTGCTAAAATTTTCACTGATGGGCGAGCAGTTACTGTCCTCCTTGATCAAGAGGATGGATGGGATGTGTGGTGTGTGAAGGGCACAGCCTTACCCATAGGAGGACTATATATATATATATATATATATATATATATATATATATATATATATATATATATATATATATATATATATATATATATATATATATATATTTTCAAATTGATGGAGGCGTTAAACGGTCGGCTTCCGCCCTTAGTAGCGCAGGTTAGATTTTTTAAGTGACGCCTCGTTACTTGTTGAGAGGCTCATGATGCCCGCGGAAGCTCCTAGTTGCATTTCACGTTGCAGTCCCAGTCGAGGATAGTGTTGATGGCAGCATGTGGGTGATCTTTGGTTACTCGGCGGGTTTTCCAAAGAAAAGTGGCCAGCTCGGGACCCGCGACGGGCTAACTACTTTTCTTTGAAAAACGACTTTCCCGTTAACGAATAAGTGTCCGTGCTTATTTTCTTTATTTCGTATACTATTAATTTATCTGTCGTGTGTGGTTGTAAAACGAGCAAATGATTTTTTTTATATAGTTTGGAAAGATGGTTAGCCAGTGTACAAAATACCATGCTTTTCTGGACACTAAAAAGGTATGTAAAGGGTATTGGATGTCGTGTTGTTTGGAGGAAGAGTAAATGGGTAGATACACACATATTGGGTGGGTGGGTGGGTGGGTTGGTGTGTGTGTGTGTGTGTGTGTGTGTGTGTGTGTGAGTGTGTGAGAGAGAGGAAGGTTCTCAGATGCGGGCGTTTTAGTGGCTGTCACTTTCCCTTCTGTGCGAAGCCTCGGTCTCTGTAATCTCTGCGGACACCATCACTGCGTCACGTTGTTGTAGTTTTCGAGAATCATAAAAAGAAATCTTGATGACCATCGTCTCTCTCTCTCTCTCTCTCTCTCTCTCTCTCTCTCTCTCTCTCTCTCTCTCTCTCTCTCTCTCTCTCTCTCTCTCTCTCTCTCTCTCTCTCTCTCTCTCTCTCCCTTAGTATAATAGTAGTAGTAGTCTTTCCACTTCTCCCAGACGATTGTATAGTGGAAAAATAATTGAAGATTGCCTTTATTTCAACTTCCTTTAGCCTTATGTTTGAACTCGTCCCTTATCGTGGTCTGTAAGCACTGCATATTCTAAACAAGATTAATTTCAGAGCGCAAACACATAGATGTTGCCGCAGCTGCATACATACATACATACATACACGTCTTCTACACTCATGCAAGGACAAAAACAGTGTGTCGTTATAAGTCGAAGTGCGCGCAGTTACCGCCACGCAGATTGTGTCCGTACGTGCACGGTTGTCCGTCATCTCACTCTCGTTGGGTGCATGAAGCAAGGAAGAACATGAAGGAAGAAGTGAGACCTTGAGGTAACCTACTGACTGACGCATGAACTTTCAGCGTTGTGCATGATAGCTGCCTGGTCCTTGTGTAACCCGAGGCACCAAAGGGAGGGAGGAGGAGGTCACTTGTTCACTTCATTGTATTAACCAACCTGTGTGGCCAAGAATTTGCATAGATTTCCATGGAACAAGTGGCCTTATGGTTCCTCTGATGAGATACTGCTGTTGGGGTGTTTTAGGATGTGATGGTAAAGGGGGAAAAAAAGTGTGTATGTGCACGCGTGAGAGAGAGAGAGAGAGAGAGAGAGAGAGAGAGAGAGAGAGAGAGAGAGAGAGAGAGAGAGAGAGAGAGAAAAAAAAATTAAATAAATAAATAAGAGAGAAAGAGAGACTTAAGACTCTTCCCTGACACACACACACACACACACACACACACACACACACACACACACACACACACACACACACACACACACACACACACACACACACACACACACACTCACACACACACACACAAAGACAGACAGACAGGCAGAAGCAAAGAAAAAGAGAAAGAGATGAAAGGGATAGAGGGAGAGACGAAAAAAAAGAAAAAGACAGAGAGACAGAGATAGAGAGTAGCGGGCGTCCCACACGGCAGGTAGGTCCCATGGGAACCTACCTGAGAGGAGCTATAACCTGGGCTTGCTCTTTGACCCTCTACTCTTCCAAGTGACCCCCAAACCTCGTGAGACTCCCTCCAGCCACCTTTCTCTACATCTCTCTCTCTCTCTCTCTCTCTCTCTCTCTCTCTCTCTCTCTCTCTCTCTCTCTCTCTCTCTCTCTCTCTCTCTCTCTCTCTCTCTCTCTCTCTCTCTCTCTCTCTCTCTCTCTCTCTCCTCTTAGTCAAGTCTCTGTTCATGCGGGCGTTTCAGCGGCGGTCGTCACTGTCTATATTAATAATTACTTTGACTCTTGCCTTTGTCCTCTCGTGGGAATTTGAAGAACGTCGTGTTTCTTCTCGTGACTGCGCAAGACGATCGTAATAAGTGGACAAGGGCGCAGTGCCACGGATGCATGTTGTTGCGACAGGCACGGACGGCGCAACGGATCAGTTTCATCTCCCGGTGCCGTACAGGGAAGGGTCACGACACTGCCTTATGCACGACACTCCCCCTCGCCGATTTATGATTGCTAAGAGTTTCTAAATTTTCATGAACTTTCTTGTGACCTACTGTGAGGGACGTTCATGTTGTCAAGGTCACTCATGTCGTGTAACGTGAATACTGTGAGGGAATTACTGTAACTCATGCAAAACCGTCGTTATCATGAACAGACACACTTATGGTAATGGGTACGTCGTGGTGTCGGACCTCTCACTCCTCTCACCATACAATTGGACTGAAAGGTATGGTGTATCAGCCAGCACGGCCGAACAACTGTCTAGACAACTCTGTATTCAAGTCTACAATGCACGAGTGATTTTTTTTATTATTATAGTTTAACTCCAAAAAACAGAATTTCATACACACTTTCGTACGAGAACTAAAATAAAAGGTATTTATATTTCATTAAATGCGATGTAGTTTTTAATCACAGAAACATCCGGGTCTTATTTTTTGTTGTTCTTCACGGTCCGTCAGAGGTAAGTACGTAGAGTGGGTGGGTATGCTCCGCCTCTGACTCACAGCCAGTCTTACAGATGATCTCTCAAGTAACTTAAGCTTTGGCCTCACGCTGGCTGGTTACAAGGCTTCCTTACCACCGAGACACAGCAGGTAATCCTTTTTTGTCAACTACGTATTGCATGCATTCTATACACATTCACGCATCCTATGTAATAATTCACACAAAAGACCACAACTGGAGGTACTTTACGATGCATTTCCAAGTTCCCCGCGTCCGGATCAGTCGAGGTGGACCAAGACATTCTAATCACTCGAAGTCTTCCTTATATTTCACGTCCTTCGTGCAGTAATTAATCAACACAGGACACGAGACGAGAAAAAGCCACAGGGGAGCATTTTACTATGAGGTCTAGCCGTGTCCCGCCCACAGTCAGGTTATAGTGAAAGGTTCTTCATGTTACCTTATTCTTTATAGTGATCGTGGCGTCTCCGCTTCACACTTAACCATTCCATTTTCATTTGCAAACAAGGAGAGGCGCCACTGACGTCAAAGATGATGTCACTAGGTCCACGCGCTCCCTCCATTGCGAAAGACTTGTTATATCTCTGTTATTACTCCTCTCCGCCCTGCATGACGCCGCTGTAACTGTCTACTGCCAATACCTTAGACTGTTGGTGTTCCTTATACGTTGTGGTTATGAACGTTTTGTCTTTTCTTACGTTTCCTGTTTGCTTTTAGTTCCTCTATATATACTGAAGTTTTTTTCTTTCTTCTTTCTCTATTATTTTTTTTTTTTTTTGTGTGTGTGTTCATCGCTCTTACTCGAATTGTTTATCTGTACTTTTCTCTCTTTCTTTTTCTTGCTCTTTTATCTTGTAGCGGTCTTATCTTCGTCCTTATTTCCTCTCCTCTCTGATTCGCTCCCTCCAGCTATCTAATTTATATCGCTTCCTCTATCCTGTCTTCTTTTTTTTTTCGTCTTTCTTCTGACATTTTCTCCCTTCACATTCCCTGGTTTTTTCACTCCCTCTTCTTTCTTTCCATCTCTCTCTCTCTCTCTCTCTCTCTCTCTCTCTCTCTCTCTCTCTCTCTCTCTCTCTCTCTCTCTCTCTCTCTCTCTCTCTCTCTCTCTCTCTCTCTCTCTCTCTCTCTCTATCATCTTCCAAGGAAATGAAGTAAGAATCACCGATGATAAAACAAAATTGCGTAAAGAAGTGTGACAGTATTACGAAGTTGTTAATGTTACAAGGATAAAACGTATGTATAAGTTGTTATCTTTTGTTAAACGAGAAATATGTATGTAAACGGATTTGTATAGAGAGAGAGAGAAAATGAGAGAGAGAAAGAGAGAGAAAATGAGAGAGAGAGAGAGAGAGAGAGAGAGAGAGAGAGAGAGAGAGAGAGAGAGAGAGAGAGAGAGAGAGAAGAAGAAGGAAAAAAAGTGAGTTGACACCGTAGAGAAAGGACGGCCACTTGATAAGCATGCAGCCTTGAACAACGGTACATACACACACACACACACACACACCAAACACACACACACACACACACACACACACACACACACACACACACTCTCTCTCTCTCTCTCTCTCTCTCTCTCTCTCTCTCTCTCTCTCTCTCTCTCTCTCTCTCTCTCTCTCTCTCTC
>JAPQNM010000003.1:2089894-2097394 GCA_029783475.1 Metacarcinus magister | reverse complement strand
TACAAGCCTTACCAGTCGACAACGTCCTTTATTCCCTCCCTCCCTCCCTCCCTCTCTCCTCTCCTGCTCTTTTTTCTTTCTCTCTCTCTCTCTCTCCTCTTCTGACCACCAGCAGCATCCACGGCAACACTTACTTCCATGATTACTTCCTTGCGTTGCCTTACCTTCGTGAACCTTTATTAGGGAGAACAAAACATTACTGAACTAAGGAGACAACGCAGTATGTTCTTCACCACCTTCCCGTTATAACACCGTCGAGTCAGTGTGTAATTATCGTAATGTAATGTACGTACAGGCGGGAACAGCAGGATACAAAGGGATTGACTTGAAAAGGAGTATATTAAGATGGTCAAGCTTGGCACTTTCACCTTATTGCTAGTATTCCTTAAGGCTTATAACAATGACGGCTAGATAATGATGCTGTAGGAAGGGAGGAGGACAAGGGATTACTGTATACAAGATCCCCAGTAACTTCAGAGGAATAATATAGGGATAACGTTACTCTCCTATTACACTTACCTTCCTAGACATCAAAAGCAGGGTGTTGTCAAGGCCTCCCATGATGAGAGATTATAGCACGAGTAGGTGTGATGGTGCCATAATCTCGTGAAAGGTTTATTAAGGGGTCCGCCCAGGTGTTAAATAACGTGATGGAAACGCGATCAAAAACACTTAGAGGTTAGTTAAGAATTCCCGAGAAAAAGACTTCGTATGGGACGAGTTGGTGTGATCGTATAGTGTAATCTTCTTAGGTAATGTACGCCAGGGAATTTTTTTGTTGCATATTTTAACGTGTTGGAAATTCGTTTAGGGACGAAAAGCTTATGTTTGAAGAGTGCAAAGACGCCATGCAAGAATGATAACCTTGTGACTCAAAGGTGCACACGATTTATGTAGGTACGTGTTTGTGATCTTCTTAATGAGTTTGAATGCGAAAAGTAAAATGTGCAGTCACGTTTCATTAGAATGTGTGTAGTTTGGTTATTGTTGGAAGCATTGTCTTGGGTGAGGAGATGACGAAGAGCTGGTAGCAACACATTATATCGTATGTCAGTCTACTTCTTATGACTTGCAATGTGTAGCAAAGAATGTCTAAGAATGACCTGCATTATTATTATTATTATTATTATTATATTTATTATCAATATTATTATCATTATCATTATTAACATTATTATTCTAACATTACTACTCTTGCTACTACTACTACTACTACTACTACTACTACTACTACTACTACTACTACTACTACTACTACTTCTACTACTACTACTACTACTACTACTACTACTACTGGTTCTATAATCATGTAAAGTGCTCCAAACTTGAGTCTCCCCCTTTAAGCCTCTCGCCTTTCCCTCATTCATCTCTGTCCATTATCACCAGTTCGTATTAGTCTCTCATTTTCTTTCAAGATAATTAGTTTCTCCCTCGCGGTGAGTCGCGAGGTTGGCAACAAAGTTATCTCCGTTCTCCATCGCCATAAATCTAAAACATATGGTGTGTAAATCCTCAGCTTAATCTTCGGTGTGTAAATTCAGGATTACTTTTAATCATCCTAAACGAAATGATGTAGTTACACCTAAAATATATGAAAACTGGATGTAAAAAAGTTCATTATGACACGTTTGAGTTACGGTGAATGTTTCTATGATGAGAGAGAGAGAGAGAGAGAGAGAGAGAGAGAGAGAGAGAGAGAGAGAGAGAGAGAGAGAGAGAGAGAGAGAGAGAGAGAGAGAGAGAGAGAGAGAGAGAGAGAGAGAGAGAGAGAAGAAAGAAAAAAACAGTGCACTTAACTGAAGCCTTGAATTGTACACTTGACTGAAGATCTTAATTGGTAAATGGGTTTAATAAATGTGAAATAGTTTTATTTTATTATATTAAATGGGCTGGTTAGGCCTCGCTCCAGTGGATATTAATTAAACAAGATAAGATTTAAAAAAAAAAAGAGATCTCCAAGAAATTACCCCAAAAATAGAGTATATAAGATGAGTGGAATTAGATAAGTATCATTGTGGGAAATTAAATCCAATATAAAAGTTTCCAGAGGTTACAATGAATTTATAGATGATGATGACGATGACAATGTAAGTATAGTTTGGTTTGTGTAGTGTTCTTCTAGTATACTCTTTAGTGTTCTAACCTAACCTTTGTTTATCATAGCACAAGGTTAGTTTATTGATCTGCTTATTCATAAATTCATTTCACTATATAGTATGAATGATTATGTGAAGCACCGCTCGTTATATTTATTCTTTTGTTTTCCACTCATAGTTCCTACCGTCTCCCCGAGCTGTCGTCCCTTGTGTTGGTGAAGATGCGTCTGAATGGCTAATAGTTGGTATGTAATTAATTGAATTAGGTGAGGAAATCCATTTAAGTCATTTGCAGTCACTAAAGGAAAATACAATTGAGGTAGTTTAAATGTTGTTGTTTTTCTCATTCAGAACTTTGTCATTAAGGTCGGTGTGATGAAAAATTTGAAAGTAAACAATCGTGGAAGTATGACTATTGAGGTGACGAATTTTGAAGACCACTGTGTTAATCCCTCTTCTTAAAACTATTACGATTGTCTTCTTTTCTTTATCTACATTTTTAACTTAACCATTTACTACTAAAGAGGCTAAATGTATGAAAATGTATGGAGCCTTTACAAAGTGCACAGTGGGAAAGATAGATAGACGTAGCCAGGTAAAAAAATAAATAAATAAATAAATTCTAGCTTACAAATGAAGGGATGAAAGCGGGAAAAAATACGGCAATGTGTATGTAAGTGACGATTGGAGTGAAGAGGAATGAATATTGATGGTAGTGTTTTTATTTATTCATTTATTATAATTTATTTGTGTGTGTTTGGGAAGTGGTGACATTTATATTTGATTCTGGTTAGTTGCCTGTTTTGATGATGATGATGATGATGAATGATAATAATAATAATAATAATAATAATGATATTCTTTAGAAATTGTCTTGTTCCTCGGTCATTATCTTCTATTTACTTACAAGTCTTTCCTCCCTAACATTATCTCTCCTCCATACATTACATGCTTTCCTTCCTAATTTCACATCCCTCTCTCTGCCTCTCCCCTCCACATATACGTTTATACATGATTTCTCCTCCCTCCTCCTTTCACTGTGTCTCCCCTGTGCACCCTTCTTCCCTCCTCCCTGCCTTCCTTCCTCGCTCCAACCTCCTGGGGCATTCTACGAGAGGCCAGTAGGAGGAGAAGGTAACCGAGAAGGCGAAGTAATGGGAGTGAGCGTCGTTGATGAGTGACGAGCTCCCCCGTGCCGGCTTTTCTATTATCAATATCTCAGCACAGCCTCCTAGTCCTTGCAGAGCAGAGATAGGCTTTCCTTGAGACTAATAATCCAACTTAGTATCCTATTTCCAGCCTAAGTCTTTCCGTTCTCTAGTTTTTTTTCTTCCTCCTTCCATCTCCTCACCTTGCTCTTACTGTCGTGATCCTTACTTATCCCCTTCAGGGACGCAGATCTACCTAGTCTGGCGTAGTCTTGTATACCTTACCTTCTTAGGCGAGGCGGTGCCGTAGTGCCTAGCGGTCGGGCGTATCAGCCCGATACCCGATACCCGCTGGCCACTTTTCTTTGGTAATACCACCGAGTGGCCAAAGATCACCCACATGCAAAGCTATATGCACGAGGAGCTTCCACGGGCAGCATGAGCCTATCAATAAGAAACGAGATGTCACTTAAAAAATCTAACCCACGTTACTAATGGGCGGAGGCCGACCATTAAGCCTACCAGCGCCACGGGTTAAGGATTAAAAAAAAGTTTAGTTTTCCCGATTTAGAAGAGTTTTGTAAATATCTTACTTAAAAATATAAGGGTTACAAAATGTCAGCTTTTGCATATATATATATATATATATATATATATATATATATATATATATATATATATATATATATATCTATATCTCATCTCTCTCTCTCTCTCTCTCTCTCTCTCTCTCTCTCTCTCTCTCTCTCTCTCTCATCTCTCTCTCTCTCTCTCTCTCTCTCTCTCTCTCTCTCTCTCTCTCTCTCTCTCTCTCTCACACACACGAAGATTAAACTCCTTGTCAATGGCCCTTCAGGAAGTGTTAAAAAAGAGGTTTAGTTCCATTATTACGGTTGTAGATATACAAGGTATTACATTTTGTCAGCAAGAAGCCGTCACCAGACTACGTGGGATGAGAGGCGTGTAGGTGAGTGAGGAAAGATGTTTTTATGTTATAGTTGAAGAGTAATGTAATGGTGTTTAGCTGCTTCATAGAATGGAGTGTACATTTTAATATTTTGTAGACAAGATAATGTCCAAGCACCTTTGAACTCCCCGTTAATAATCTCATCCTCCCTTCCTGCACAATAATATAGAAGAAAGCATAAAACAAGCTTTAAGGGCAAAAAATAATACTTCACTAAGTCGAAACATTAATGAATAGAGTATTAAGCTTGTAAGAGTACGAGAAAGACACCATCACAACCTGAATCAGTGACGAGGATGAGCGAAGGAAACTGATTCACTTACCTTACTTTAAGTTGCTTTAGGTTCTCCCATTAATGTGTGACTAAGTGGGACGTACCAGTTGTCATTAATAATTAGCGTCTCAGTTAACCCATCCTGACGCTGCGTGGGGAACAAGTATGACATAAGCGACGCGTCTATAATATCACACTAATGTTCGTGAAAGGTGTGATGACAGCATTTCTGGCTAAGATAAAAGGGATACGTGAAAAGACTTACAGTACAGTACTTCCCTGGAGACACATGTTGCTAAGAAGGAAAACTTGGGACCACTGATGTTAGAAGGAGTGTCAATTGTGGAGAAATGGTTTAAAGGGAAATCAAGTTTGCTCCTCTATCATTACTGCAGCCAAACAGCATTAACAGAAGCAATACTCGTAGGTCACAAACACAGCAGTAGAGCAAGATACTTAATTAATCATGTCCAAAGGGAGGTTGTTGTAATAGAATATAATTAAAAATGAGTTGAAAGTTGAAAATACTTGCATTTTTTTTTTTAGTAACTTAATTTCTTATTCAACTTTACACCCGGCGTGCTCGAGGAGTAAGGCCACACCCAACATAACAGACCGCTCTTACAGGGGAGAAAAAAAGAGAACAATGTACAGAAAACTATATTCCTTCTTCGTTTTCTAAATTTCTATCAGACTGGTATGGAATTTCAAAATCATTTCACTCCAGACGCACCGGATCAAAATTACATATCAACCAGTTAAACAGATACGTAAAAATTACATAGAACGCAAATGATAAAAGAAGATTTACGTTTAGTTGGATGAAATTCAGTATAAGTTTCTTCAGCAAAATATACTGGTTCTGATTTTCATCAATTTTTTTTCTTTGCACCAGTTCACTTCAGAGGTGATGAGATGTCATGGCGGCGTTGTTAATGGTGAAAGCCTTGCTGATTGATAGGTAACCTGCTCCTCCTTTGTGGCCTGGGTTCGATACCTTGTAAGGCCAGACATACCAGATATCCACCCTTTTTTTCCAGATTCCAGGGTTGTGCAGAGGAATGGATAATACACTTGTTTTGGATAATACGACGCAGGAAAATTGTAGCAGTAATTTGAGTGTCCATCCATCACCATTCATCATCCTCCTTTCACCACCATCACCACCTATCACGTCATTACCTTCTAACACCACCATCACCTTCATCACCACTCATTATCCTATCATCACTGTATCGTCTCTTCCCACCACGGGCTCAGAGATCAATGGGAGATGAGTGTAGTGGCAGATCAATTATTTATTCATTTAAAAGGTATATTTTACTGTCAAATCAAGGAAGCTGTGAATTTCCAGTCGAGTTGCAAATATTATGAGTAAGTTTACAGTCAAGTTGCTGAGTTACTTTCAATCACCATTTATTTTGTAAGGACAGAGGTGTGTGTTTTGGGGGTTACAGAGGTAGGCTACACATGCCACCTAGACAATCAATCTTCATACGAGGTTATAATATAGATAAAAAACCGTGCAAGCAGCTGTCTGTCTACTTTCCCGCTATTAGTTCCCATCATGACTGCTACAGGAACACACACGTCACACACACGTCACAGTGATGCCCCCATGATAATAATACTGCGCCCCCATTAAGCCTCTCAACAAAAAAATCGTAGCTACTCCAGTGCTAACGAACTGTTGAAGCCATACTTGTAACAGTGGAATTCAGAGAAGCACGAGAAGGACACACACACACACACACACACACACAGACACAGACACACACACACACACACACACACACACACACACACACACACACACACACACGAAACAAGAAGAAGAAAAAAAGATATATAATATAGACCTCATTTTCAAAACAATACAACAAAGCCCTGAAGTAAAAAACAAAACAAAAAAAAGAATTATAGTACGTACTAAGACTTAAAAAAAAAGACTGAGAAAAGAGAGAAGCAAAACATTATTGTACTCATTAAAAGGAGAATGGCAAAGGGCACGATGCAGACGCCACTAGACAGCACTGTGGCGGGAGGAAGGTGGCGGTAAAGAGTAGGTATAATGGAAGGGAGAGCAGCAGAAGGGAGGCTGCGTGAGGGAGGGAACGGGTAGGAGATAGCAGAAGGGTGTGGGGGGGGGGAAAGAGAGAGAGAGAAAGAGAGAGAGAGAGAGAGAGAGAGAGAGAGAGAGAGAGAGAGAGAGAGAGAGAGAGAGAGAGAGAGAGAGAGAGAGAGAGAATATATAACATAAAAGTATAATTGCTGGAGGGAAGTTTACGTGGCGTCGCCGTCTGTCTGTCTCTCTCTCTCTCTCTCTCTCTCTCTCTCTCTCTCTCTCTCTCTCTCTCTCTCTCTCTCTCTCTGATATTAACAAATCGTGAGACGTGGCCTTGAAATCAATAAAACTTTTGCAGCGGTCGGCGGACGAACGTTTCCGAGGTCACACAACATAAATAATATATCTTTTTTAAATACTAATCTGAGTGAATTCAGAGCCGCGTAAAGAACGTATCGTAACCCTTCTATCTACCTGTTTATATATGTGTGTGTGTGTGTGTGTGTGTGTGTGTGTGTGTGTGTGTGTGTGTGTGTGTGTGTGGGGGTGCGCGCGTGTGTGTGCGTAAAGGGGGAGGCAGCTTGAAACTAGACGAGCGCCAGACGCACAAGAGGGAAGGGAGGGGGCTTAAGAGAAGGAAGGAGGAGAAAGAAGAGGAGGAGGAGGAGGTGAGTGGATTGGAGTGTGGCAGCAGGGTGGGAGGGAAGGAGGGGAGGACGGAGAGGTCTGAAGGAAAGGGAGAGAGCGGCATCTAGTGGCTTAGAAGAGGAACATTTGTTGACCTGCAGTGGAAAGGGAGATATACGTATAAAGAGATTGTTGACAGGAAATTAAAACAGAAGACTGAAAAACCCTAACAGTAAATGCGGAAGAGATTGTAGAAATGAAAAATATATATATATAAAAACAGGGTAGATCGACGCTTTTGAATTTTATAAAAGCATTTTATA
>JAPQNM010000003.1:2079894-2084894 GCA_029783475.1 Metacarcinus magister | reverse complement strand
AGCCAGCAGCTCCCGCGCCTTCCAAACCCCCGTGGCTGGGAGGCCTTTGTCGTCCCAGGCTTGGAGGGTCTCGGTAACCCTCCAAGCAGTGTTCGAGGCGTCCCTCCAGACGCTGCCGAGGAAGGCATTGAGGCCCACCCCGACGATCAACATTATCACCTTCAAGAGCACTGTCACAATATTATTCATTGCTGAATAGGATTTACAGATTTAGTGAAGTAGATAAACCAAGATGACGAGAATATTAAGGTAGTTTCTAAGCAACTAAGGTCCAAGCTGATTTCACAGGCCATTTGCCAACTTTCCAACTTACCAACTCCAACCTCTAGCATGGATCTAGCATATCTATATATATATATATATATATATATATATATATATATATATATATATATATATATATATATATATATATATATATATATATATGTATATTATATATATATATATATATATATATATATATATATATATATATGTATATATATATATATATATATATATATATATATATATATATATATATATATATATATATATATTGCCGTTATTGTTACCGTGACTTCCTTTCCGTTTTTAAGGATAACTTTCTCATCTAGATATATTTAGTTGAGAGAAGAGAGTAGCATACACACACACACACACACACACACACACACACACACACACACACACACACACACACACACACACACGGTATGTTTACAATATTACTCTGTAGTTTCCATTGTTATTGGGTTTTTTTACCATGTGTACAGTTGAGAGAGAGAAGTAATGTTCGTTGTAGCTGATGATGTTTTTGCTGTGAACATGAAGCCACAGCAACAAGAACATTAGAGAACATGAGAGCGGTAACTCAGAGTTCAAAGTCAGAAAGTCTGTGCTGTGTGCTGGAATGAGGGATACTTTTCTGCCACAATTGAATGGTTGAATAGATGGAGTTGTGAGTCCTAGGCAACGCGCAGCTTACCATACATACGCCTCAAATTTTACCTTTTGCGAGCGATGTTCTGTGGTATATATATATATATATATATATATATATATATATATATATATATATATATATATATATATATATATATCTTGTCCTGAAGGTGGTGTAGAGGCAGTACTTGGGTGGACGGGCAGATTATTGGAAGGTAGTGCGTGTAGGTGTTAATTAATGTGTGTGTTAAGGTGGTTAAGATGTGTGTTAACGAAGTTATTGAAGGATATGAGGTGTGTTAGGGTGATTTTATTAACAACGTCATATATTTAGGTTGTGAGTTGTGTTACAGTAACTTTTCTGGTCTATGTTCATGGTTTAATTTATGGGTTCGTTTAAGTTATGAATGTTTATATCTTAAGTCTGGTGTAATACGTGAATATTTGTAACTGTTGTAACTACCGTGTGTGATTGCCTTGTTTAATGGTAGTTAAGTTTTGGCCTTCAGATTGAGTCCTCGTTGGTGTCCTGCCCCCCCCCCCCCGTCCTTCCCTCTCGTCAGGGTGGTATTCAACTATCTCGTTAATGTGTGTATGGTAAGCAATTAATATTTGATGTATTAAAGGTTTCACTCATCATTTAGATTTTATTAACTGCAACATTTACCTTATTTAGAGATATAGATAATGTTAATTGGAGAACTATTTCATGTCCCACATATATTTATAAATTGTTTCGCCCAAATGGTGAGATACGAGAGATGGTGAGTTGATAAATTCTAACTGACGTATTATTTCAGATCCTGGAGACTGGTGTTGTGATGTCTACACTTCCTGCACCCAAAGACTTCTAATAATATTATAACACCAACAATATATCAAAGAAGTATTAATAATGATACGTCAAACCACCTAACAAGCGAAGGGTTCCTAGGTTGGAGTGGCGCTGTAATCGTAGCGGCGAGAACAACAACTATTATCCGGCTTCTCACACTAGGGAGAGAGAGACTTTCATTCCCTCGGCTGATTCACCTTCGTCAAGATGTCCTGGTAAGTGTTCTTGTCCTGAAGGTGGAGAAATATTTAATGTCTATAATGTTTATAAATTGTTTCGCTTAAATAGTAAAAAAGTTATAAATTCTAACTGATGTGTTATTTCAGATTGTGGAGACTGGTACTGGTGTTTTGATGTTTACACTTCCTGCACCAAAGACTTCATACAAGATTCCTGACGCCGTGTGACCTGCCGCCGCCGCTGCCGCCGTCAATCATTGCCTCCTTACCAGTAGTCGGTGCTCCCTCCATTCCTTGGCGTGCAGGGGCCACCTTCCCATGTTACTGTCTCATGGACCGTTGTTTCGGTTAATAAGTAGTACGTTTAAGAGTTCGAGAGACTCCCCACATTGAAATTATTATTATTTTAGTTTTTTTTTTTTTAATAATTTTTTTTTGCTGGAAGTGTTGTTCATTTTCTCCGGACGCTCTTCGAAGTATTTTTTTACGGGTTTAAAGGATTTCCAGAAGTATTTATTTGTAACTACCGTGTGTGATTGCCTTGTTTAATGGTAGTAGTTATGTTTTTGTTTAATGGTAGTTATGTTTTGGTCTTCAGATTGTGTCCTCGTAGGTGATCTGCCCCCCCCCCCAACCCTCGTCAGGATGGAGTGTACTCGTGGTGGTATTCAACTATCTCAGTAATGTGTATATGGTAAGTAATTAATATTTGCTTAATTTAGATTTTATTGTTAACTGCAATATTTACCTTATTTAGAGATATAATGTTATTTGGAAAAAGTTTGTCTCCCATTTATTAAGTTGATTAATTCTAACTGCCATGTTATTTCAGATCGTGGAGACTGATACTGGTGTTGTGATGTCTACACTTCCTGCACCGAGGACTTCATGCAAGATTCATGACGCCGTGTGACTATTGTTCCTGCCACACCAGAGGGTAAAGCCGCCAAGGAACAACTCCCGCCCGCCATTTACTTTCCGGATTCCCTTCACGCGCTTCTCCATCTTATCAATATAGAGGACGAGGCGCTTCTTTTATTTTCGCCATCTTGACTTGTAACAACATATATAAATGTATCACCAACTGTACTGACTTGAGATAATTGTGATGTTAATAAAACCTGACTGATTCGTGGCAAAGACTAATATGATTTACCTACATGACGAAAAAAAAAAAGCGACAATTTACTATATACGCGACAATTTACTATATACATCAAAAAGATATATAGTCCTGTGTTGAGTCCTCGATCAGAGACTGCTTCCACCACCTTAGATTCCTTCCTACTGGTGTGTCCTCATCTTACACAACCCTAGACTTCAAGGTTTTTCACGCGCGCACACAGAGCTGATGATGTTTTTGCTGTGAACATGAAGTCACAAAAACATGAGAGCCAGTGCTGTGTGCTGGAATGAGGGATACTTTTCCCCACAATTGAATGGTTGTGAGTTCCAGGCAACGCGCAGCTCCGCTTCCTCTCTTCTCTTCACTTTTCTCCTCCTCTCTTCTCTTCACACTTCACTCTTCTCTTCACACTTTTCACTCTTCTCTTCACACTTTTCACTCTTCTCTTCACACTTTTCACTCTTCTCTTCACACTTTTCACTCTTCTCTTCACACTTTTCACTCTTCTCTTCACACTTTTCACTCTTCTCTTCACACTCTTCTCTTCACACTCTACTCTTCACACTCTTCTCTTCACACTCTACTCTTCTCACTCTACTCTTCTCTCTCTACTCTTCTCTCTCTACTCTTCTCTCTCTACTCTTCTCTCTCTACTCTTCTCTCTCTACTCTTCTCTCTCTACTCTTCTCTCTCTACTCTTCTCTCTCTACTCTTCTCTCTCTACTCTTCTCTCTCTACTCTTCTCTCTCTACTCTTCTCTCTCTACTCTTCTCTCTCTCTCTCTCTCTCTCTCTCTCTCTCTCTCTCTCTCTCTCTCTCTCTCTCTCTCTCTCTCTCTCTCTCTCTCTCTCTCTCTCTCCTCTCTCTCTCTCTCTCTCTCTCTCTCTCTCTCTCTCTCTCTCTCTCTCTCTCTCTCTCTCTCTTTCTATCTTCTTATTTCTTATTTCTTCTATTTTCTTCTCTCTCGTCTCTTCTTTTTTCTCTCTACTCTCTTTTCTTTCTTCACTTTTTTTCTCTTCTCTTTTCTTTTGTCTTGTCTCTTCTCTTGTCTTCTTTCTTCTCTCATCTCTCTTCTCTTACATGAGAAGAACAGACACCAGACCTATTGATCTATAAATAGGATATCAGCTGGACTACATACTACTACAAGTACACTAAGAGTTTGAGAACAGGATAGAACAAGGCTCTCTTCCCACCCTCCTCCCGCTCCAAAAGAGAGAGAGAGAGAGAGAGAGAGAGAGAGAGAGAGAGAGAGAGAGAGAGAGACAGAGACAGACTACATGTGTGATGAAAGGTTGAAATCTGATTCCCTGAGACCGTAGTGTTCTGATAAGGGGATCCACCTGAATTGACTTCGTTTTTTTAGCATTCCCCAGAACTATAGGCAGTGTCAAGAGACCAGAAAAGAAGGTGTTACAAAGGAGGCGTAGAAAAAAGGCAACTATTCACTGAACTGTTTGCAATTTAACGGTCAATCGCCTCTATATTTTGTATCCTCTTATTAATTGACGGAATAACAGCGAAGTCTTTCAATCTGGAATATACCAAACTTTCTTTTATGTAAGTCAATATATGATAAGAGATACGTGTACAGATGATAAAATATCGTCCGTCATTTAAGGAATCGAGAAAGTGAGCCTTTAAGCACGTAGCAGTGAATATAGTTTTCATTTTTGAGAAGAAGAGAAGGATCACAGAAGATTATTTAAAAAGAACAGATACCAGAAGGTCTATAACAAGGGTATCTGCTGAACTACAGACTACACCTTGAAAACTACTACGTCTGGGAGAACAGGATAGAATAGAACAAGGCTCCTCCCCTCCCACCTCACCTTATGTACAATGTATAGTACCGGCAGGAAATAATTAGAAGGTAACCACATGTATTTTGTAGAAAAGGATGGCATGGAAACTAATAATATGATATAAGATT
>JAPQNM010000003.1:2067394-2069894 GCA_029783475.1 Metacarcinus magister | reverse complement strand
TTACGATGAAACCCCGATGCTTCACACAGATCACTAGGAGTACATACTTAAGGCAATAAATGATATCACCAAACAAACTATCCAGGAAAGATGTATAAACAGTTGAATTAACTTTGTCTCACCCTATTACAGGATTCGAACCCCGGCGATTAGCAAGCCAGGCAGGAACACCGACCATTTCACCACTGCAGCACATGAGAGTAAGAACATTTATAAAGTATATTTTTAGTATGCCTTCAGAACCAGTAATGTGGGTGTTGTTTTTCCCGTTTCAGGTCACTGAGGACGTAGTGTTCAGCCTTGGCAGGGCGGCGACACAGGATCGAAACCCGTAAGTGGTGGTGAATACTGAAAGTTCCTAAAATGGAGACAACAGGGAAGTGTGACCAGGTAAAGGCGTGTTATATATTCAAGTGAATTTCTTATAAAAGTAATATAATGAAAGATACATGCAAGTGTAGTTTCCAGTCATGTACGGAAGAAAGGAATGAACATCGTGAAGAAATTACCTCTGTACCGAGCAATTTTTTTTTCTTTTGTTTTACATTTGAGTAACTAAATGTTCTGCTCTCCAATAGCAAAAATAAAACCAAAAAAAAACAGGTAACAGTTATAAGAAAAGCAAAGTAAAAAAAAAAAAGGAAACAAAAAAAAAGTAAATCCGGAAAATCCCACTTACAATTACCGTAAAAAATACTATTTCACACAACGTTTAGTTCCGCATTGATGCTGTACTGTTGAGAAAACTTTAGTTACATTTTCTTCCACATCTTCCTGCGGCTTTTACTTCCCTTCTCTGCCTGCACACCTCCTCCCCTTCCTCCACCCCCCTCAGCCTGCAGGCCAGCTTGTCTTTGAGGTCAATGAACTCTTTTATGCGTCGCCTGCGTGTGCTGCATCTTGGCATTCCAGCGTTACTTATCACTCAACCTTCGATCCTCTACGTTTCCCTTCCTCGTCATCACGTCCAAGATGTTACTACTCAACTACTCACATAAGTTACATTTCCGGTATTTCCTTTTCCTTTGAGTAATGAGAACATTTAACTCACTCTCCTGATTCCTGCATACTTCTGTGTATTTAACTCTTTTCTTTAATTTACTTCTCATTTTTCAGGTATCGAGGCGTTTACTTACAACATCAAGTGTGCATTGTCTGTCTCCCTGCAGCTGATCTGACTTGGTTCTTCTTTTTTTTTGGCTCTCGTAAGCTTGTTCGTGAACGCTGACTGGCTGGGGTCATTGGCCGCTGCGCATTTGGAAACGTTGTGCTTTCTTTCTGTTTTCCTCGTTTTTCCGTCACTTTTTCTGCATGCATCTACATTTTCCTGGATTCCCTTATAAACAGGGAACAGGGCAGCTTTTTTTAATTGTCATCACAGTTTAATATTTCCTGTTTTCTTCTAGTTTTCATTCGTCACTTCCGTTAAGTCAGCCCAGCAAAAGAAGAGGAACTATTTGTAGGCGAAAGGAGCTAATAAAAGATTTGCCTGATAACGCTTTTCCGTCTTATAAACCAGGATTAAGCTTGACCATTCATTTGTTTCTATCTGTACTACGTCTGTTCATCACACTTGTTGTACTTATTGGTTAGATTATGTCACCTTACCTGTCAGTCTGTTTGTTTGTCTGTCTGTTCACCGTATGTCCCTCTACTGTCTGTCTGTTTATCTGTTTACCTGTCCACCGTCTGTCTCCTGCTGTCTCTCTCTCTGTCTCTCTCTCTCTCTCTCTCTCTCTCTCTCTCTCTCTCTCTCTCTCTCTCTCTCTCTCTCTCTCTCTCTCTCTCTCTCTCTCTCCCTAACATCTAATTTCATCGCATCTTATCAAAAACAATGATTGGCCTCCACATTTCCGTTTTACAAGACACATAACATTACATTACACACACGGGGAAAGCAACTACCTTGTGAAGAATCTTTGAAGAATGAAGAACTGGGACGTGACTCTTTTCCTAACACGTTTCCGCACAGCAATAACTGAAATAACGGGGAGATGAAGGCGAAGGGTGCAAATTTTCCCTGTAATTTCTTTCTAACTCTGGGAAATATTTTGGAGTGAACACGTGCCGGCTTTGTGTTGCTGGATAACCTTGCAGAACGAGAGAGAGAGAGAGAGAGAGAGAGAGAGAGAGAGAGAGAGAGAGAGAGAGAGAGAGAGAGAGAGAGAGAGAGAGAGAGAGAGAGAGAGAGGTCGGCAACACCCCACTACTCTACTCTCCTCCTCTCTCCTCCACCTCCTCCACCTCCTCCTCCTCCTCCTCCTCCTCCTCCTCCTCTTCTTCTTCCTCCCACTACTACTACTACTTCTTGTTACCGTTACTTTTCAGCATTCCTCGTGTGTGTGTGTGTGTGTGTGTGTGTGTGTGTGTGTGTGTGTGTGTGTGTGTGTGTGTGTGTGTGTGTGTGTGTGTGTGTGTGTGTGTGTGTGTGTGTGTGTGTGTGTGTGTAATTATGTGTGTAGGCTACCTAATATTACGTTGAGGGCGAGAGAAAAGGTTG
>JAPQNM010000003.1:2044894-2059894 GCA_029783475.1 Metacarcinus magister | reverse complement strand
TATCTATAATAAGTTACCAGAAAGACCGTGGAAAATCAAATCTAATGATCCACAATTCACAGTAATGACAATACTTGCACGACATAAAGGGTCATGATATACAGGGTCAGTTTATCGGGCGTATGAATCTAATAAAACAATCTAGATGGTTTGTTAGTGATTGGAATTCTGATTCGTAGAAGAAATTGAACAAGGATCTATATTTGACTGATGTGAATGTCTGTATTGATTTCAATCACGGAACAACTAAGCAGGACGAGGATTGTTCTACGAAGAGCTGTAAAAGAGACGAAGAAGAAGACACCGCCGTGCTGCTGCTGTACTTATATTCACATTAAATTGTTTTATACCAACTTATCTTTTTATATAGCTTTCCATTGCATTAGTATAAGGCTCCTTTGACAATACTACCAATGCAACGCTGTCTATCCATCACATGTTCTTGAGCAACCAAGCTATTTTTCAACTCCAAAATCAGAATAGAAGTTTGGTTTGTACGAGTATTTCCAGCAGCAGCAGTTACGTTCTCCTTGCACCTTGCTTCCTCGCCTCTATTTACCTGCCGCACCAAGCTAAGGCCAACGACCACGGCAACAATATCCTGGGAAGTGTGCGCCCCCCGTGTGTTACTCAGCACACACACACACACACACGCACCCATCATCATCATCATCATCACAACCACCACCACTACCACCACAATCCCACCACGACCATTACTACCACCAACACCACCACCATGTCACCATTACCATTAGAAGCATTACAAATTTGAGTGGATAGATTGGTGGTGGTCATGATATTCTGTGTTATTACATAGTTGTGGTGATGAAGGTGATTGGACTGTGGTGTAAATTAATTATTAGTGGAATTTGGCTTGTGGTGGTTAGCTTGATGACTCATGCTCGTGGTGGTGGTGGTGGTGGTGGTGGTGGTGGTGGTGGTGGTGGTGGTGGAGGAGGTGACTGCTCTTGGGGGAAGTGGTTGTGGTGGTAACGGTGATGATAGCAGTGTGGTGGTGGTGGTGGTGGTGGTGGTGGTGGTGGTGGTGGTGGTGGTGGTGGTGGTAAGGGTAATAGATTAGAGTTATGGTGGTGGTGATGTACCCATTACCATGAACACACCATGACATGAGATCACGTTAAACAAGCATAAAAAGAGTTACTCAGTTTCATTCATGCAGATGTAGGATTGTTGGTTTTTTTTTTTTTCTCCCTCTGTGTGAAATTCATAAAATAAATTCATCACAAGCGAGAAGGGAAGGCATGTGCACCTGGTTTTTTTTTCATTTTCTTTTTTTTTTTAGATTAGAAGGTGAACCGCAAATGCTCAAACACTTAAGCCTCATTTTTTTTCCTTTCTGATTGTTCCTTCATCATCTTAAGGTATTAGTCGCTCTGACATCCATTATTAAGGTTAGTGAGCTAAACTTCCTTCCCACGTGACATCCGCTAATCATAAGGTGTTACATCTAAGCTTTCCAATAGGTATTCAAGTAAAAAAGTGCATTATTTAAGTGGTCTTCCTCATAACCTCATTTTTAAGCTTTTGAGAACACGTACGTACCTTCATTTAGGTAAGGATTGTGTAACACTACTTTCTTTCACCATATAAATGCTTACCTTTCCATCTTAATTTCATTGTACGAATCATTGGCTTTCTAAGTGTAAACTCTCTTGCTTTCTCCCACACTCTCCCGCACCAACCCTCTGCCGCAGCCTCCCTTTAAAATGCAGGTCACGAACGCCACTCTTTCTCTCACCTGCACCATACATAGCTTACTCTAACACTACATTCACCTGACGCTTTCTTCCGTACCCTCGCTACACCAGTTATATTTTCAATATTTTACTAAAATATGTGGTGATGAACACGCCTGTACTGGATATATCTACCAATCAAGACTATAATTAAGGTTAAAAATATCAGAGAGAGAGAGAGAGAGAGAGAGAGAGAGAGAGAGAGAGAGAGAGAGAGAGAGAGAGAGAGAGAGAGAGAGAGAAAAGCTAAGGATCAGAAAAAAAATAAACCTGGGCATTAGTATTCTCGTTGGATGCTATCTTGGCCCCTACCTTCCGGACGCCCAAAACAAAGTTGGCTGCCGACCTACAGTATTTTCAAAATAACATAACTCTTTCAAAATGCACTACAACGTGGCAAAACCTCACCAACATGACTTCTACCTAAAGTATCCAATTCAATATTTTTTTAAGTCTCAAAGTCAAAGTTCAATTTCAAGAAAAAATCCCTAATATCACCGGCGGCTGAGGTACTTCCACTCACTCTACTGAATTCCCTTCTAGTCTGTACATGTATTGTCCAGCATTCAGAACAATTCATCTACACAAGACATTTTTTCTTTCCTTCTGAGTTACTGTGTTTGAGTTCAGAGGACGAAAAGCTCATAAATGTATATTCTCAAGATTATTGTCATAACTGAGGAAATTCTTGTTTCAAGATGATACAAGAAATGCAACATTCAAGATTCATGTGGTATTTGACAGCTTTCTAATTGTTTCCTTAAAAGAAATTAACTAGTATTTTTTGGTTTCATTCCCCAAGTTCATAAGAATAATCCGAGCAGATGGTGACATTTGTTGACAATACTAGAGTAACGAGAGTACGGGATTAAAATACTGGCACCGTTATAAGAAGTTTTTTCCAAAATACCTTTACGTACGCGACTACAGCTGTCACCTGTTACTTCCAATACCTGGCACCACCGTGGCTGCGGACACATGGTATCAAGTGACCCATGACGCCAAGTAAGCACTGACACCTTCCTAGCCAGACTATTCAGGGCAGGTGTGTTGCCATCCCAAGTATCGACCAATGTGGGCATTGTACATATCCTCGGACACAAGCAGCCTGGCATGTGACATAGCCATGGCCACCTGCCAGACACCACACTATGCTGGTTGCTGTGGAGGGCGATCTAACCCCTACAGCATGCTGCAGTACACGTGAAAGTTTGCGGGATGACTAGGTCTTCCATTGCGACTTAATCCGTCAGATAGTGATTCCACAGTCCCTCCTTGGCTCATCATCAACAGCAGACAGATTACCTCTAGTACATGGCGTTTAGTGTTGTCTCGTTAGTTCTGCGGCGCGGTAAGATCTGCCTCTGCTACTGGAGGTGATGCAAACTATCCTTCCCCTGTGCCTGGGTGGCAGCAGGTGGCGTATGAGCGGTATGGTGACCTGATGGCCGGCCTCCAGATGTGTGTCAGAGCACGCTCATCTCTGCTACCATATATATATATCATATTTCACACATTTCAATAGTTTTTTTTTAAGTTCAATACAAATAAATACTTCGTGTATGCCGTGATTTTTAACTTCATATTGCCGACCTACCTTCGAGGATTATTTTCCCTTTAATATCTTAACAATGGGTTGTGCAAAGTAGCAAGTAATGATGCATGACACATGTTGAAGCATGAGGATAAGTAGGACTCAGCAGATTTATGTATGAGCATTTCATTAACTATTACACGCGATTGACTTTGAGAGCATTCAGTAAGCGGTTGGCATATCGAAAACAAAAGTGGATAGAAAAAACACTTGAGAACTGTAATGTCCTTTGTAAACGTGACCTACAGAGGTGGTCTTAATCCCCACCCTCGCAGGACAACTGTTCCTCACCCACAGCAAACAGAGGCGGGAAGGCGGGAAGGCTTGTGGCAATAATGGGGAGGATGCACCACGTGGGAGTGAAAAAAGAGACGATGCAGTGTGTGGGGCGGGGGATGGGAGTACAGAGGGTGGAGAGCCTGGGGAGGAAAGCTGGGGGTGGCACGTTGTTTTAGGGTACAAGGGGAGGAGGCTCAGCGGGAGGTGGAAGTGCTGAATGAATGGGAAGGGGTGGGGAAGGGAATGGGTGGGGAAGGGGAGGAGGAGCGGGGGACAGAGCAAAAACCATCTCATTCTTATCCCCGCTAGTAGCTGCCACAATGAAAAGCCAAGTCATAAGTTACTGCAGTTGTCCCACATAAGTTATAATATTTATCGTGTTATCAAATGGACTTGCACACGAGAAATAGCCGGTGCCTTAACTGATTAACTTAACTAAGGCTTAAGCTAACAATCGTCCCTGTTTACCTGGTTGAGAGGGAAATTTCATAAGTTTTGCAATAATTGGTATTGGGTGTAAAAACGAAACGTGGGTAAAGATGCTTCACTTAATTAACTAAGGTTCAGATCTCCTGTAGTTCCTGTGCGCTAATTTTTGACGTTATTTTCACGCTATAACCACTAATTATCATTCACCCAATATGCTAATATTTATAACAAACTCCAAATACCAAAAGACAGTAAAGTTCGAGTCGGTAGGGAGGTTCGGTTCGGTTCGGTTCGGTTCGGTTCGGTTCGGTTCGGGTGGGGTGGGGTGGGGTGGGGTGGGGTGGGGTGGGGTGGGGTGGGGTGGGGTGGGGTGGGGTGGGGTGGGGTGGGGTGGGGTGGGGTGGGGTGGGGTGGGGTGGGGTGGGGTGGGGTGGGGTGGGGTGGGGTGGGGTGGGGTGGGGTGGGGTGGGGTGGGGTGGGGTGGGGTGGGGTGGGGTGGGGTGGGGTGGGGTGGGGTGGGGTGGGGTGGGGTGGGGTGGGGTGGGGTGGGGGTGGGGTGGGGTGGGGTGGGGTGGGGTGGGGTGGGGTGGGGTGGGGTGGGGTGGGGTGGGGTGGGGTGGGGTGGGGTGGGGTGGGGTGGGGTGGGGTGGGGTGGGGTGGGGTGGGGTGGGGTTGGGTTGGGTTGGGTTGGGTTGGGTTGGGTTAGGTTAGGTTAGGTTAGGTTAGGTTAGGTTAGGTTAGGTTATATATGTACGTACAAACCCAACTCTTCATAAGGACGGGGTTATAGTGTGAAGATTAACGTTAAGATTTGCCACACAGAACATAAATTAGAGCCTGATATTAACTGAACCATTTATTAGTATGTGTAAATGATCAGCACACACCTGTATCAATAACCACAAACGGTTGAATTGCATATTTGTATTCACGTTGAGGTGCCCGTTGCTGTAAGATTCATATCAGTTTTGCATTCAATGATACACACAAACTAAAAAGATGCACTGACTGTGTCGGTCACCACCACCACCACCACAATGATGAATAAATACTATAATAATAATAATAATAATGAATATGAGGTGATGGTAACGGGAATAATGAAAGTATTTCCTGTATCTCTGATTTTTTTTATATATTTTTTTTTAATGTTTGATATTATAGTAATGACGAAACTGAGTCCAGATTCATGTTCAGTATGACCGAAAACCTTTATGTACAAATGTTCATGAAATTCCGAGGTGTGGAAATTTTCGTGAAATTTCCAAGGGTACCACCTAAGATTTTTTGGCAGAAATCATGTATTTTGTAATAACTCGAAAACTATGAGGTTTACGTAAAAAGAGTATGGAATATAAAAGATAGACCAGGACACGTCCGTTCTTTTCAGCTATAGTGATATGGAATTGGAACATATGTATAGATGTAAGAATTGAAAAAAGAAAACATTAATTTTGTTCACAATAATTAACTTTTCTCCAAAGATATAATAGATATTGGAAATGTGATGACATCAATCGATAGATCTTTTCAAGCTGCATAACTTTGTTTCTAATTCTTTTTCTTGTAAGAGTAATAGTTTCGTAGTAAAATGGCAAAAACATATTCGACCTCAATTCTGGTGGACATTTTCGGACCACAAAATCAAAAATTCCTTACCGTCACAAATACGTGAAAAATGACTTCAATAAAACTTTTAGATATTCCAATTTACAGTAATATTAGTTCAAAAAGTTTTCGTGTATGACAAACAGTTTTAACGGCAGTAGCAAAAAACCTTCTACCCTATACCTGGAAAGGGGTTAAGTGGGGGGAAGGGGTTAAGGGGGGTGGGTAATGATGAAAATAAGTCCAGATTCGTGTTCAGCATGACTTAAAACATCATTGTAACAATTTTCATGAGATTCGGAGGTGTTGAGTTTCCGCGGCGCACAGCAAGAGTAACCATCAGTGAAGACGTGAGGTTAGGTTAGCTGTGGTGCCACATCTATTACTGAACCGGACCAAATACCATACACACTCGCTAATACTATATACTTAATGTAGTCTTATAGTATATATAGTATTAGTATAGCATTATAGTAGTATAGTATATAGTATTAGCGAGTGTGTATGGTATTTGGTCTGGTTTAGTAATAGATGTGGCACCGCAGCTAACCTAACCTCACGTCCAAACTAATGACGCTCCACTCATCATTTCAGCAGCCATTCTCAGGGTGAGGGGGGCAGGAAAGGCGAGGCATCGTCCGCCTTCGATTTTTTAATAGAGTTTAGTGCATATTATTTAAGGTAGTTCTAGTGCAATGGCCAATGAAAGGGCGCAGGCGCAGTCTTGCTCTCTCGCTCTCTCTCTCTCTCTCTCTCTCTCTCTCTCTCTCGCTCTCTCTCTTGTTTGAATCGTTGTCTTGCATAGCGGTGATTCACAACCACTCTTCGTTATAACAACTACATAGGCTTATAGTCCTTTCTTTTATATATCTCAATAAAGTATGTGTATAATGTGCATTAATAATTTCAATAAACCTATTTAATATTGCTTTGACTGTAGAGCTCAAGTACCACGTCGCGAAACAGTGTGAGTGGGTTCTGGGTTCGAAGCTTTGAGACAGCATAACTACGTATGTTCAGGTTCCTCGTTATGAAGCACTGGTGGGGAGAGGCTAAGAAACCATTGCTTATAACTGGGACTATACTGGATAACGCAGGTTTACCGTAGTGCTTGAAAAAATATATTATTCTATCTGCAAGTTATTATCCGGTTAATCTGTGGACGTAGTTTCCAAACCATAAGGGAATTAAGAACGGTCTGACAGCTTGTGTTGAGGTACAGCTCTGTAAATTAAATGTTGCTTTTATTATTCATGGAACTCACTGTTGAAGCGAAGAAAGTTGCCACCGCACGCTGGGATGCTGACATAACTTTGTCCCTGTAGGCTGGTCGTGCAGTCAGTCGTCCAGGGAAGGGGGTGCGGGGATGGAGGGGATGGCTGCAAGGCAAGGAGACACAAATAATGCTTACTGTTACGTAAAATCCTCGTGACATATTGAACTCTGTACTGTTGTGAGGATATGGACGTGAACAATAATAATGAATAAAAAAAAATATATATTAAAAAAAAAAAATCGAAGAGAACAATCAACAAGCGGACGGACTTGACACACACACAAGCCAATCCACATTTTTTTTTAACTTACAAAACAAAGGCATTGTTGCCTACGTAGTGAGTCAAATGCCATCGAAAAAACAATTACTAAAGAACGTATCTCGTCCACACGTACACCAGCAGCACATTCCCGTTGTAGCAGCACTCAGCACCGGGCGGCGTGAACCACTGCGGCACCAACATACCCTAACCGGTGCTGCGCATGCGCGACCACTGCCGGTCTTCATCAAGCCAGGAACTCGTTAAGAGTCTAGCTACCTTGGTGTTCATCCATAATTTATCCCATTCCATTGGACGGTTGCTGAATATTTCTAAATGAAAATGGAAATGTGTCTACAGTGTTTTCTGCTCGGCTCCTGAACCACTCTGAACAATTGGACTCGTGTAAGGAGATGACAGATACACGATGACCTGTTGGTCTACCTATTTCCTCCCGTTAATTCACGCAAGTAAAGTGGAGGCAAAAAAATATAACATAAATATAGTCTTTTCACAGGTATATTCAAAGAAAGAAGTCAAATAAGACGATACATATATTCTCAAATATTGTATCTAAATAATGATCATGTTCATTAATTGAGATAAAGATTCGCAAACTTCACTGTGTTAATTTTGCCTACCAAAATTGGTCCACTAGACATTCTGATAAGTCACCGAAGCTTAAGCGTGCAACGAAGCACGGCACTTCACCCTAAACGATGGCAGCAGCAAGTGTGACGTCTGGTCACCCCCAGACCTGGCGGCGCGACACTTCACCCAATCCTTCAGGTCGCAATTGGCGACACTGGAGCGATGAATCGTTAATTTTACACGTATTACTCAAAAAAGCTCTGCATTTAGCCGACGCCTTAATTTATAACACGTTATTGATGTTTTTATAGTGTTCCCTTGCAAGACATGACGCTTCCTCTCCATATAAGTTCAGTGTCAGGCTGGCAGGCACTGCTGAACATTGTGTACAATAAAACTTTATCAACTGTTATCATTTTCCATTTTTGTTTTCATAACTACCTCTGCTGGAGAGGGAAGGCCGTCTGGACTGGACTGTCTCGACGGCTGCTTTCCGAGAGGCATGGCAGCAGCGCTCCTTACACAACCACTCATTTGTAGTCTTAAAAGTATAAACAAGATGAGACAGCAGCAACGCATTAACATAAAAGAACAGTGCCACTCCAGACACGAGGGAGACAGTGCCGCCCAGCACACCACGCTCCCCACCGCCGGCCTGCTGGGAGACGCTTGCTAGGCGGGGCGCCGCTCCCGCCATCACTCCGTGTGCTCAGGCGCGCCGGACCGGGAGGGAGCTGAGACCCAGAGTGAAATACTATAATGATAAGACCAGAAGTTCACAGAGGTGAACCCGCTGCGCACTTTGCAATAGTTTGTCTGATTGAGGTTGTGTTACGTCAGACCAACACCCAAGGATCTAAGGCTTAGGAAGTCCAGGCAGGATGGTTCCTTGGCTGTCTGAGTTTTTTTTTTATATCTTTGGTTATTATGTACTCTCCTCTGCTCTTGTATGGGATTCTTATGCAAAAAAGTAATATGATTTGTCTTCAAAAGCTATCATACACATAAATTTTGGTCATTACGTTTTTAATGCTGTGAAAATAGTCAATAAATTGCAAACTGTACTACTCAGTTTGTATGTTTTTATATTGCACATTGAAGAGGACGTTAGGGATCCACCTACCTAACAAACCAACACACGTACAACACAGCGAGGCGGACCTGCAACGTTCACATTCCCCTGATGCTCGCTGTAAATAAAATCCTATACTTCTGGCCGTCCTTTACTTCGGGGATTGTGTCAGTGTACTCCTATTACGGCAAAACTTACCTTATACAAGCGATAATATCAGTCAACTCCCATTCTTTCGCGCCTTTACATATACATCCAACACCACAATATTACATCAATAAAGCTCTGCACACAGCATGTAAAGTGTGTACGATATTGTCATGCCATTTATACTTACATATGACATTTCAGATCCAGCTCGTGATGGTACGAAGCTTCCTCTCAGCGGTTACTGGCTTTAGAGATAGCATAACGAAGTGTGGATAGGCTGGCGACGGGTGGCAGCGAAGGACGGGCGGGCGGCTAACACCTTTTCTCCCTTCCCTCTCTTCCTTCTTTTGTTTTTATATCTTTCTCCTTGACGTATATGTCACAATTATTTCCTGCTTCTTCCGTACTCCTTCTGAAAACCACAAGGAACTTCATGCTTCAAGAAATTATGATCTACAACTTAGAATTATGACTACGATCTCCAATCCAGCGTGCGCGCGCACGCACACACGCACACACGCGCACACACACACACACACACACACACACACACACACACACACACACACACACACACGCTCACGAGTTCGGCGTGTTATCCTTAAGACCGTGGTGAATTACACGCACACAGTAGTAGTAGTAGTAGTAGTAGTAGTAGTAGTAATAGTAGTAGTAGTAGTAGTAGTAGTAGTAGTAGTAGTAGTAGTAGTAGTAGTAGTAGCAGTAGTAGTAGTAGTAGTAGTAGTAGTAGTAGTAGTAGTAGTAGCAGCAGTAGTAGTAAAAATCTCACGAACTACATTTTACAATTTCCTCTCAAATAAAACCATATATGAAAAAGGATTCAATTTAAGAAAGGAGCAAATACAAAGGAAGGAGAAGGCAAACAAGATCGCAATGGGGGGAGTGTCCTTCCTTTGCCTGTCTCCCCATAGCCTCCCCTTCACAGCAGACCAAGGTACAAATACTAAAGGTGAGCTTAGCTACTGGCGACCCCGCGTGTCTCTCTCCTGCCACGTCCTCCTCTTCCTCCTCTCTACAGTAGTCCGTTTATCTGAGACAACTTTCCATTTCAAGCTATTCTTTCTTTTTCTGTTCATTTTGTTCTTGTTTGTGTTCTCGTTTTGTCTTCTTCTTCTTCTTCGTCTTCTTCTAATAATAATTATCATAATTATTAGTATCATTATTATCATCAATATCACAATTACCATGATTATTCTTAATAGCATTAGCATTATCATTAATATTATCGTTATTATTATTATCATTATTATTTCTATTATCATTGGTATTGATATAATTACTATTTTTATTAATATCATCATTATCATTATTGTTTATTATATGATATGATATGATATATATATATGCTGGGTTGTACCTACACGTAGCTCCAGTTCATGTTATATTACACTAACCAATTCTCCTTGCATTTTTCTCTTTTATTTTTTTGTTTATCTTACAGAACAAATATTGCCTAGTTTTTATACGAGTTTATTGAACACTTTCCTACATAAATACTGAAAGGAAGCCAGTACAGTCACCTCCTTATCTAGAGTTATAATAGATGCGTCGACGTAATCTTTTGAGCGTCAGCGCGGCTTTGAAGTGCTCATAACCGGGTTTGTTCATTGCTCATCTGTACCATTTCACTTGTTTACCTCTCTCCCTTACAGCTCGCTATCGACTGAGTGGAATAGGAGGGAAGGGAAGGACTGTACTGTGGCGTAGTGGGGCGGGGGAGCGGGGAAAGACGGAGAGACAGGAGACAGGAGACAGAAGGGGAAACGGAGGCTGGGAGTTGGGTCCGTTTTGTGAGGGGAATAGAGCAGAGGGAGAGTGTAGGGGGACGAAGTAGTAGTAGTAGGGGAGAGGAAGAGAGTGAGAGAGAGAGAGAGAGAGAGAGAGAGAGAGAGAGAGAGAGAGAGAGAGAGAGAGAGAGAGAGAGAGAGAGAGAGAGAGAGAGAGTGAGAGTGAGAGTGAGAGAGTACGGGTAGAAAGAGAGAACAGAGTACACAGGGAGGGAGGGGAAAAGGGGAGAGTGTAGCGGAAGCGAGGGGTAAGAGGGGACACTGTGACTTATACAACTCCCCGGGCTGGGACACATCCAGGCAGTGTCAAATTAGTTGTCGCCTTTCCGTGTACTCAATTTTCAAGCGACAGTTTCTGATTTTAACTTAAACCTGGCCCTTTTTTTTTTTTTATTTTCTCCTTTGTTTTAGTAAGGAAATTTCTAAGCAAACATCAGACTTCTATGATTTGTCAGTATACCTATAACATGCATACATCCTCTATTTTTTCTTCTTCTATAATACCTTGTTAACATGCAAGAGTAGGTTAGTATAGTACACATTATTATTCTTTCTTCCATTCTATACGTAGCACGGTATTCATCCGGACGCCAATTGACCACAGGGACATTGTGTATCAACGTTTTTTAACCTGATGAATCTGTATTAGGTTAGGTTAGATTAGGTTAGTCTACCGGTATATGGAAGGACATCAAACAGGTGGAATATTACATTACACAGGTGTATTTCAGATGGAAATCGAGTTCAATTTAAAGCAAAACATGTAGTACTTCTTTCCTCAGTCCTCAGTTCCTCAGTCCTCAGGTGCATGTATCCAGGACGTGGTATATGAGGAGAGGAAAAATTAATTACTATGAGCAAGGGGGTGACGCTAACAAACAAGGTGAAAAAGCCTGTGGGTGGGGTGACGCAGGGTGGGGTGGGGTGAGGAAACGGGGTGAGAGAGGACACAGTATAGAAATTGAAGAGAGGAGATGGGAAGAGGGAGATAGGAAGGTGGGGAAGGGGGAAAAAAAAATGTGATTTGAGCCATCCGAGGGTGAGAAGGGACATTGGGGTGCGAAGGAGAGGAGGAGGAGAAGGTAGAGAAGAAGAAGGAGGAAGAAGAAGAAGGATTAAGAGAGAGAGAAAGAAGGGGAAGGGTGAGACCTGCAGTCCAAGTCGTAATACTCCCTGGAAAGAAGCCAGGCGAGGGGGAGGAAGAGGAAGGGGAGTGACAAGGAAGAAGGCAAAGGTGAGAGGGAGTTGAGTGGAGAAGGGAGGAAAGAACAGAGAGAGAGAGGCAAGGAGGGAGAGAAAGTAAGGAGGGAGGGAGGGAGATAACTGCATTATATCAAGAAATATCTCAGCTTATATACGTTCTATCTTTACGTAGTTATCATTATCATCATCATCATCATCATCATCATCATCATCTCTTCAAGGTGTCGCATTTCACCTTTCATTCTTTTCCTACTTTAAAACAAGCGGAAGAAACCCAAGGTCTAAAAATGATAATAGGAAATAAATCACCAACAATGCTGCCGCCGCCCCAATAACAAAAACACAAGAGAGAATATAACATAAGGGCATGTCACCGGGAAGTACCGTGTCTTTACCTTCAGCTAAGTTGGTCTTGGCCATGAAAAAGGAAGATGGGGATGAGGAGACAATAATAATGCGACTCAACGCTTGTCCTTGTAGTCTGCGGCGAGTTTTTCCCGACAGCCCAGCGGCGGGGACTTCCCTCCACGTCCTAGGAAAATCCTTCTTAACGGGGCTCTGAATCGCACGTCCTCCCATCGCTCTTGTCTTTCGTGAGCTGCCTTACTACCCCCAACACCACCCCGTCCTTGCCCCGCCCTGCTACGCCCCAACCACCCCTGCCACGCCCTGTAATGCCCAAAATCCCCATCCACCCCGCGCCCCGTCCCGCCCCGCCACGTCCCATCCACCTTCCAGCGCTACGGCAGCCTCCTATTTCCTCTCCTTTGCCGCGTCTCGTCTCCCATCGACCTGTTTTCAGTATAGCAATGCGTATGTTGATCTCTATTAGTGGTGGTGGTGGTGGTGGTGGTGGTGGTGGTGGTGGTGGTGGTGGTGGTGGTGGTGGTGGTGGTGGTGGTGGTGGTGGTGGTGGTGGTGGTGGTAATAATGATGACGATGATGGTGACGTCATTTTTTCTTTCTTTTTTTTCTTCTCATTATTATTCTTATCGTTCTGCCTAATAACATGTTACCGTCAGCCTCGAGCCATGTTTACTAAAGTCAAAAGTGAAGGCCTTCCACTCGCCTCTCCCTTCATCAGCCTTCCACCAGCCCTTCCTCCCTCCCCTCCCTTCCCTTTCATCCCTCTGTCTATTCGTTTACCAGCCCATCCTTTCCTCTGTCCCTTCCTCCATCCCATTGTTCCTCCTGGGTTCCATCTGTTCATCCACTTCTTCTTCGTTCCTCTCTTTCTCCATTCATTGATGCTTTTCTTCTTCTGTCTTCCTTTGCCTCTCTGTTGTTTTCTTCCTATAATAATGTATTCCTCCCTCCTTCATCCCTCCGTATCTCCTTGACATGGATATGGAAACTTGAACGTGATATTTCCATGTCGTCATTTCCTCCCTTCTAAATGTTTCCTGTTGGTACGTTGTCAGAGGGAGAGGTGTGAGGGAAGGAACATTGCTTTATGCTATCGTAATTCACTAGTACGTAAATGAACAGATACTCTCGTTATAGACAAACAAATATTTCTGTTTTACGTGTGTATATCTATCTATGTAATCCTGACCACCACTTCACTTTCTCCTTACGTGGTGGAACACAGCTACACTCTCCTCAATGTCACTTTCTCTTCCCTTTCCTTCTCTTTCCCTCCACTCCCTCCCTCCTTCCCTCCCTCCCTCACTCCCTCCCCGCCACACTCCTACACGCTCCGGATCGAACTCTCTTGCAACTTAATAAAATGGAAATCCGTCGCTCAAACTAAACTCACTCCGAGGGATAATAACATGCAAATGAAACCGCTGACACTATGCTACGCCACCCCACCACTTACCTATGATTCTTTTGTTTATATCCTTTTTGTTCTTCCTTCCTTCTCTCTCTCTCTCTCTCTCTCTCTCTCTCTCTCTCTCTCTCTCTCTCTCTCTCTCTCTCTCTCTCTCTCTCTCTCTCTCTCTCTCTCTCTCTCTCTCTCGCTATTCTTCTTTTTTCCTCAGTTTTCCGTATAATTTTCTTACTCTTTTCTCCTTCTCTTGTTTTCTTCTTCGTCAGTCACTTGTTTCATGATATGCAGGCAGGAAGGAGAAGGAAACTTCATACAACATCCAGTGTTCACAGCTGTTTGGAACACTGTAACTCCTTGATGTCCTTCCCTTGACACAGATTCCTTCACTCTCTGATTGTATGGACCCTCTTGTCTGCCTTTATTGGCTATGTCCCCATCGGTATACATCCACTCGTACCCAGCTCAGTGTGGGCGTCGATGAAGAGATTGTGTGACCGGAGTGTGCTGGTGAGAGTTTCGAGTTACTGTGTTAATGTGATGAAAGCATAATAAAGTTGATACTTTTCCTTGAACGATCTGATGAAACCTAGTTTGTATTTTTTTTCCTATTTGGCAATAATGACATTAATGTAAACATGTTTTGTTTTGATGATGATGGTCATAATATACGTGATGATAACATACGTGTTAGTGTATGTGTGTGTGTATGTTTGTGTATGTATGTGTATATGTATGTGTGTGTATGTGTGTGTGTGTGTGTGTGTGGTAGCCGTCATGGCAGCAAGATCAGCAGGTGACCATGAGAAGCAGGCAATCCCTTCAAGGAGAACTCCATGCCGGGATGGGATGATTGTGTCTGCACCAACACCAATTGAAAATACAGGTTTGTACCAAGTGTGCTTATCAAACAGATGGTGACTCATTGGTGGTGAGACAGTAATGACCAACAATCATTCCTCCTTCCTCATGAGTTATCCTATCAACAACTACCTCAAGCCAGGGCTGCAGCAACACACCCTCAACACGAGTAATTTATGAGGTAGTTCATCTTAAGATCATCATCACTCACAAAATGACATGATTACAAGGAGGAAAAAAAGTAACAAATATATTACAGTCTAGGCACACAAACGATGCAAGATTCATTGTAATGCCTTGTTCGTACGTCACTCTTGGAGGTGAGGACGAAGCAGAAAC
>JAPQNM010000003.1:2024894-2039894 GCA_029783475.1 Metacarcinus magister | reverse complement strand
TCACTGATAGTACTAAAAACATATCACACTATTAAGTTTCAGCTTGGATAGGGGTTTTTATTCCAGACTGTTGTCGACATTTACATGAAATTGGTTTGTTGTCTTATTACGTGGATACATTGGTGCTGAGTTAATGATAATGATAATGGTAGAGGTGGTAGAGGGAGTAGTAGTAGTAGTAGTAGTAGTAGTAGTAGTAGTAGTAGTAGTAGTAGTAGTAGTAGTAGTAGTAGTAGTAGTAGTAGTAGTTAAGAGAAGACACCAATATTATTACCCAAGGATAATAAACACACTTATGTAGGCAATCCTCCTTCCATCGTGACTATGCGGGGAACAGTTGAAGTAATAAGCATTTCAAACGTACAACGGAATGTTAATGAGAACAACAACGAGGCCTGACAAGTCTAAGCCCACGGTGAGTTATTACAGTAGAGGCAACTCAGCACCTCATCAACTATGTAACAAAGCCTTACCGCGGACCCGTTGTACATAATCCAAACTTTATCCAATACTTTCCGATAATCATTGAACTTTACTCGGACTTTAAGTAACCAGTGGCAAGGCACGTCTCTTGGATAGCAATAAGTACAGCCATTCCAGTAAATTTACATAAGAGATGATGACGCAAAAGGTGAGTACTGTTTACGTAATAAGAGTTCTGGTCAAACAGATAGTGAATGAAATGCTGAAAGTGTTTGTGACAGCAGTGGACATAACAATGGTGGTGGTGGTGTTGATAGTAGTAGTAGTAGTAGGAGAGTAGTAGTAGTAGTAGTAGTAGTAGTAGTAGTAGTAGTAGTAGTAGTAGTAGTAGTAGTAGTAGTAGTAGTAGTTGTAGTAGTAGTAGTTGTAGTAGTAGTAGTTGTAGTAGTAGTAGAAGTAGTAGTGGTAGTTGCCACAAATTCGTATTAATACTTTGCTAAGAGTATTCACGAAACCTCCAAAAATTAGAATCGAAAGAAGAGTGGTGCTTACATAAAGGAAATCAATCCATAAACAGGTCTGTAATAAAATAAAATAAATAAATAAATGTATTCTTATCAACAGATTTAAAGTCTCTATAAATGCTAATTAATATATCATAACAGGCCTTAAAAAAAAACTTTATTGCCTGTAGTGTATCACTTTTCAATGCTCTCCGGTACTAAATAATACACATGTCTTCTCTTCAAATTAATTAAAAGTAACCGATTATCTAGACAGGGAACAGGCTTGTCATATAATATCTCCATTTGTACTGTTGTTTTTATTAGTAACAACAAATCATCTGCGTCGACTAATATATTACATCTAGAAACCCCCAAACAACATCCATTATTGTTGTGTGATATCTTATTAATAAACTAGACGTCATGATCAAACATATAATCAATTGTCAACTGTATATCTTCAAGCCGAAATATTGGGTTAAACAGTCTTTCCCTCTAAGAAAGTTTCAGCGTCACTTTAAACACTTGATATTCACTAATTCTAACCATTAACATATTTACTGGAATATTATGTATTATAAATGTATTATAAATGCATTTCCTTAAATCGTTACATGCTACGTTAACGTTTAATATACCAATAAAAATGCCAATTAATCTTGTAGCAGCCTTAATTAAAGTTCTTACTCATTGATATTCCTGTCTCACTCGTGTTCACCTTAGTGTTGTATTTTCTCACTCTCCTCCGATTCACAAGTATCCATCCATCTTTATCCTATAGACCAATGAAGTGTTAAAAGAGGCTCCTGAACTCCTTCTATAAGGGTTTGGAATACAATTGTTGGGTACAGTGAGCACAAGGTATAATGGGAGACGATAACTATTCCGCTCTTACGCCCTGTCCCGTCCACATCCACCTCCACCTAACCTCTCTCAACAGTGGACGCAGCAGTAACAGACACCTCGCTACCATTACCTCGGTCAACCTACCTATCACCATTACCCCATTCCACAGATACTCCAAAATTGTCCTACTTCAGAGGTGGTTGTTGTTGTTGTTGTTGTTGTTGTTGTTGTTGTTGTTGTTGTTGTTGTTGTTGTTGTTGTTGTTGTTGTTGTTGTGTTGTTGTTGTTGTTGTTGCTGTCGTTCAACTATAAGTAGTACTATAGTATTACTCGCAGTAAATTATTTATTCAATCAATGAGAAGTAATAGTAGTACGTAGTAGTAGTAGTAATAGTAGTAGTAGTAGTAGTAGTAGTAGTAGTAGTAGTAGTAGTAGTAGTAGTAGTAGTAGTAGTATACGCAGGAGATGCAGCCGCTATGAGTTATGTAACATCACAACGGCCTTAACAGAACATTATGCCCGAAACAATTAACTGTTGTTCAAAATTAATGGGATGCGTCTAAGGCTGTCACCACCAGAGGCGTTCTAGATCCATAGTAAGTAGGGCAAGGCGGCGTACGTACCCTATAACCTGCCACTCTGTTATTTTTGTTGTAATTACTCAGCACAGTGACGAATGTGGGAGCTTGTTAGTGAATACCACAACAGGGGCAATTATGAATATAAATGCAAACAGTTCCTTTGAAGCGTTGCGTGACAAGATATTCATACATGTCCTGCACCAGTTTCTGTTTGTATATTATCTGCACGGGGTTGTCATTCCTTCAGTTTAGGTTTAATTCTGTTAGACAAGTTAACATGTAATTATTCCATCACCTGTAACAAGAGATGCGTTATAACGGATTTGTGTTGTCATCAAGTCAGTGGGTCTTTTAGTTTACATTAGGCTTTCAATTTATGTAGAATAGTTTGTGTTCCAAGGCAGATAAATGGTGCCTTTTTTTTCAATCCCCAGTTAATTAAACGAACATTTTCATTGTCAAACACTATATTATAACCATCCTCGTTCTTTCCTCGGGGCGCCACCTATAGGATTGTGTCCAGGTGTGCTTCAAACACTCATATACAAAAGGATGAATAAAAATATCGTAATAGCTATAAAAAAAAAATCTCCTAGTACGGAATATTTCATTAGTTACTGAAGTAGCGTTGGGTCATTAACAACACATTGCTGCATCTTTACACTGCAGTTAGGAGACACATGCTTAGTTGTACGTAAACAAACATCATCAACAGCAAGCAAATAATACCCTTTTTAAACACCTTCTTTCACACCGTTGTTAGTCAGAAAACCTGTGACCTTGATGAAGGTTCTGGAGGTAACATCATACTAAAAAAGAGAGAGAGAGAGAGAGAGAGAGAGAGAGAGAGAGAGAGAGAGAGAGAGAGAGAGAGAGAGAGAGAGAGAGAGAGAGAGAGAGAGAGAGAGAGAGAGAGAGAGAGAGAGAGAGAGAGAGAGAGAGAGAGAGAGAGAGAGAGAAATAAAAATAAAAAGTTTCCCCTCCCCCGACCACTCCCCCCAACATTTTTTTTTCTTCTCTCTCTCGAACCCTATTTCCCGACCGCCCTTCACCCTTCACCTGCTTCCTTTACCCAGCCCTGCCTTGCCTTGCCTTGCCTTGCCTGGCGGTGTGGCTTGGAGAGCGGGAAGAACGGGTGACGAGAGGAGCGAAAAGTTATATGGAAAGTATTCACAGTTTCTTAGTATATGGAAAAGAAAACGGGAGGTGGAGGACAGGAGGGGAAAGGGTGTTATATTTGAACTTACTTAGTGAAGTTTGAAACACATAAAGACACTGAGGAAGGAAGAAGAAGTGAGGTGCGTCCAGCCCTTGATCATCTTACGTAAATGCTCTTGTGATTACAACCTCCCACATCCTCCCGACCCAATGATTTACTAGTATGCATTCTAGTGACAGTAATAACTCCTGGCCAGTGAACAATCCTTAGCCACCTGAACAAGGGCTGGCCTAGTAACAGGGGGAGTCTTTAACCACTGAACCATGGGAGGGGTGTGTGTGTGTGTGTGTGTGTGTGTGTGTGTGTGTGTGTGTGTGTGTGTGTGTGTGTGTGTGTGTGTGTGTGTGTGTGTGTGTATCATAATCCATCCAATATTGCGATGTAACTATGAATCATATACTTATTTAATTAATTGAAGGGCATCTATAACTTTTCACACACACAAACACACACACAATGAAATCACTATATAATTTCCATCTAATCCTGTCTGATTTATGTTAAAATATTTACATGCATAATATGTAAATGTTTTTTTTTTTCTCTCACCTAATAATGCAACGAGGGACATGTCAAGACTCAGTACCTATTGTTAAGGCACACAACAATAAAAGAAAATAATACAAAAAAAAACTCCCACTAAGACGTAGCAGACTGATCTGTACCCTTCCTTGGCTACTTTTTGAAAAGCCTTTACGTTGTTTTTTTCTTTCCTTGTTCCAAAAATTGTTTACAGCATACGTAATTTTCGACGTGACTACAGGAACTTGCTCTTTCCATTCCACTTCACTCTACATACTACATACTTCTACATATGGAACAAACGTCGCACGCATATTTGAATCCCCAAAATTTATTCAACCATTGTGCCGAGGAGACTCCATTCAGGTAACAATTTGCTTTAGTTTCATTTTTTCTCCTTCAGTCCTTCCCCGCCCAATGTTGCCTTTGTCCTGCACCACTGCGGCACAGCTCCTGCGTACCCTAGACATCCTGCAGGTGGCGAACTCTGTCACCTTCCCTCCCTGCGCCGCGCCCTTCCACTTTTATGTAACCTCGTCACAGGTAATAAGCTGCACTCTCCACTCTGCTCCTTCCACCCACTCATGCACTAACCCTATCCTCTCTTCCTTATTGGTCTCATAAGTCATCCACTCCATGGCCATCATACTCATCTCCTATCGTCTATTATCCTCTCCTTAACTGCTTTGTTCTTTTCTATCCTCTCGTGTCGTTCATTCTCACTCTCCCTATTATCCTTCTCCTCCTCTTTCATATCATCCTCTCTCTCACCGTCTGCTCTTCCCCCATACTATCATCACTTTTTTCTTCCTACTCCTCCTCCTCCTCCTCCTCCTCCTCCTCCTCCTCCTCCTCCTCCTCCTCCTCCTCCTTCTCCTCCTCCTCCTCCTCCCAATCACACTAGGTAACAGCTACATAGCATGACGGACCTATTGGCCTTGAAGAGCACACACCACCACGTGACTGCAATGGACTCTTAATAGGTTTAGCGTCGCCGTCTTTATAGGTACTGAAGATGGGACTGTTGTTTAGGAGACGACTTCATTTTATACTACCGTGCACGACCCTTTGATAACTGTGAATAAAACACACACACACGGTGAATGAATGGAGGTGTAAATAAGCTATTATGTAATACTTCATTATCAGCTGCAGGATAAGTATGTATGACTGACGTTGTTTTTTTGTTGTTGTTTAGTGTGATGAGGATTCTACGTAGTGACTCACCTAGTAAACAGTCATCAATTTGCAAACTTCATCTTGATCTCACTCGATTACAACTTCCAGAAAAAGGTGTCATTTAAGTATCAAAAACCTATGAAGATAAAAAAAAATGTTTCTGTCGTTTTTAGGGCATTACCACACACCCTTCTCCCTCCCTTGGTTAGTAGTAGTAGTAGTAGTAGTAGTAGTAGTAGTAGTAGTAGTAGCAGCAACTATCCTCGTCCCGCCCCCTCCTTCCGGCCCGTCCTCCCCATCCCATTCACTCACTCGTAACCTCCTCTTCTTCCTGTCAGCTCCAAGTCTCTCCTGCTGGCTCGTCTCCCTTCCTGCTCCCATCCCTTCCTTCCCATTCACTCTTCTCGTACCCTCCCCTTCCATCTTCCCGTTCCCTCCCAATATCCCTCCTCTTCCGTCCCCCTCCCCCTGTTTCCTACTCTTCCTTTTTTCAAGTTTCCCCTTTCCTCTAGTCTCTCTCCCTCTTTCTTTCTTTATTTCGTCCCTCCTCCTTCTCCTCTTTCTTTTTCCTGTCTGCTCATTTCGCTCTCTCCCCTCTTCCTCTTCTGATTTTTTGTTTGTTTGTGTGTATCATGTAGGGAACAGGATAATGTATTGTGTTTCGTGGTGGTTTGTTTTGTTATGTTTTTCGTCTAGTTTATTCCGTGGAAATAAGTGTCATTTGAATTTTAGCGTCACAATGTATCTTTGCGTAATACAAGGAAGGATGGACAAGAGGGAAGTTTTCTGAAAATGTATGCATTCTACTAATTCTCACGTCCTCTCTCTCTCTCTCTCTCTCTCTCTCTCTCTCTCTCTCTCTCTCTCTCTCTCTCTCTCTCTCTCTCTCTCTCTCTCTCTCTCTCTCTCTCTCTCTCTCGTCTGACTCTACAACCACTCCTTCGCTGGAATTTAGAGCAAGTGCGTAGAAAGATAAATAAACTCAGAGTAGCGGAGAAAAAAAAATCTAGCAAATCCATCGAAACCAAATCGTGCGGAAAATACGCTACATAGTTTTTTTGTGTTTACTGTTATGACAACGACGACAAATACAACAACGACGACGACGGCAAATACAGCAGGATGATCACTGTCAAACATCATCACGAAGAGGTAGAGAGATAGAGAAAAGCGGAACTTTAACCATGGAAAATCGATTGGTTGTTAAATGGCCGCAGACACAATATAGACTGGCGGGTAGGCAGAAGATGAGGGGAAAGAGCGAGGCAGACAGACAGACGGCGGGAGGGATGGACACCAGACAACAGACACTAACTTTCTAAATTTCCTCAAGTAAATGAATTGTAAAAACACAACAAATGAAGATCCTGGAACAGTTTTAAGATGATTCTTAACTTTTCATCAATACCAGAAGAACCTCCTCTACCACTCGCCCCCCGCCCCCCTTGAGCACCTGCCGGCCGTGACGCGTGGCTTCTGGCTGGGTTGGCTGGCTGGCTAGTGTCACTGACCCTAGCCTAGCCGTGAATCACCACAGCCTCTACTCCCAGGCCCCACCCACACCTCTCTCCCCTTATGTCTCCATGATAGGAATGTCTCTCCGTGCATCCCTCACCTCACGTCCTCCTCGTCACTTGTTCCCGTCTGAAGTTACTGCCACTAACTCACAACTGTGCAACTCTTGTCCAGCCTACATTATTCAGCCCCGGGTGTGTGTGTGTGTGTGTGTGTGTGGGTGTGGGTGTGGGTGGGTGGGTGGGTGTGTGTGTGTGTGTGTGTGTGTGTGTGTGTGTGTGTGTGTGTGTGTGTTTGTGTCTGAGGAGGTATCTTTCGCAAAAAATTCCTCAAACAGCAATGTCCGCAATTGCTGAAGTCCGAATTCATTTGCGGATATATTTCCGCACACCCTAACATGTCTGCAAATTCCAAAGTGGTCGTTTCGAGATTGAACAGTATTCCTGTGCGCCTGCGTACGCCGCACAGAGTGAGTGTGGATACGCTACGGCAATGATGTTATAGGAGATGTATTGTCACTATTATAGACCACTATAGTACAACAAAATCATATGAGCTTTTTTATTGGGGATTTGTTTTTTAAATGTATTAATTTATACATCCTAATTACGCTACAGAAAGATATCGACTGAATTCTAATTATAAATAAAGCAACTGTCGACGAATGAAAAATATAATTGTAAAAGTATTCAGCTTCTTGTCATGATCTTTCGGGGACGCTGATTGGCCTGCGTCATGTGAGGTTCATCCAGTTGTTCGCGACGCTAGCCAGGTTCAGTTGCAGAACTCTGAGTGATTTTTGACTTTTTTCTTCTTAATTTTTACAATGATTTCGTGTGCCGTGTTCACTGAAGTGGAAAGATAAGAACTTCATTTCATTTAATAGTTTGCATTCAATTAGTAAGTAAGCATGGTAAGTATCTAAAATGTATATGTAAATATACTAATAAATACTATATTAATATACATTAGTGATTTACAAAATAATCAATTAACTTACTACTTTACAAAGGACTTTACTTTTATTTGTGCACCTTATAAAGTGAAAATAGCACGTCATTTGTTTGCGGATGTGGATTTGCAGTTGCGAAAATGCAAATTTAAAGAGATTTGCGTACTAGCGATTGTGGAAAGCAAGGGTTAGGGTATGCGGAAGGGCGTTTGTGTGCTTTCTTTTGCGGTGCCCACTTCTGGCGTGTGTTGTGTCCGTCCGGCTGTGTTGTCATGGGACCTTCAGCGCGTTGAAGGCGAGGGCGCAGCACGGGGCTGACAGCGGCTGGGACGGAAGTGTTGTGCTCGGGGACAGCACACATGGACGCTTACCGCTGTTGCCAGGTCGCTCCCCTCCGCCAGACGTTCCGTGTAGCGGGGTTGGGTCGCGGCGTCACGTGGTCCGGCAGCGTAAATATTACCGGTTCGTACCCTGGCCTTCCCTCCTTCCTCCCTCCGCCCCTCCTTCTCCACGCGTCTGGGGGAGGACGTCATGTGTTTAGGTTTGGCGTAGGGAAGGTTGGAGTGAGCGCCATCGGGGATCACTCGGCGTATCCGCAGAGTCCTCTCCAACACGCCGCGCCCGATTCCCAGGAGGATTTAGTTGATCTGCTAATGTTATCGAGTCTCAAAGCGTCACAGGAAGATAGAATATTGTGGGAAACGCATACGTATTGAATCGATAGGTTCATTTCCTCGTCGTAGCAATCAAAGACATGCACGTTCTAGCATGAACCTCAGAGTCAAGCAGCATAATGGTGTTTGACCTCAAGGTTGCCCTCTTCACCCTGTCGTTGCACATGTTTTTCCCTCCCCCTTTCCTCCCCCGCACATTTGTTTCCTCCCCACACTCTCCCCACGCACATGTGTATATTGCAGGCGATCTGTGGGGATTAGTGTGCCTCGCCGAACCCCACAAGTGCATGCATGGCAGGCAGTGCGTGTCGAGGCGAGGGAGGGAGCGGTCGGGACGTGGAGGGGATGTGGGGGCGCTCTTGCCGCATGAACTCCAATGCGGGTTCATTCTGAGGCGAGAGTGCGTGAGTCCGTCTAGGGTACACTCCCCCTCCTGGGCCGCGCACGCACGTACCGGGAGAGGGCGGGAGTGACGCACGCAGGACAACCTTCCTCCACCCTATTTTGGGAGGCCACAGGGGGAGGGAGGCGATAGAAAACCAATATTTTCTATCAATCGAGAAAGTTTAAGTTTTTTTTTTTCTAAGGTGGGAGGGTATGGATGTCTATAACGAAATTACTACTTCATTTATTGTCCTAACTGTAGGGTAGGTTGATCACTGCAATGAAGGATGGAAAGGACTGGAAGGAAAAGGCGTAGGGAACCTAATACTTCAAGGTCAAATTATCGGACCAGCGAACCCCCGAACCTGGCTGACGTGGGTGACGTGAGTTTCCCCCAGAGAGGCTGGGTTGCTGGGGAGGTTAGTTGTGCACTGACGAGGGGCCGGAGGTGCTGCTGCTGTTGCGCGAATACATTCGTTCGCCATAAAGTATTCATATACAGAGGGGGACTAGACTGAAAATCTCCCCACACTTTGGCATCCAAGTTGATTCACCCCAAAGCCGGCCGGGCGTTACCTCGTCAAGGTCAACGTCTCGTCGACGGATGAACCCGCCACGCCAACACGCTCGCTCACCGCCACGTTGCCTGCCACGCCTCCCTCGCTCACACCCTAAACACCGATGTCGCAGTCATCTCTCTGATCCTATGTAAACAAACCACGCCATGTATGATGACACACTCGATAACTGTAACTAAAAATGTAAATAAGTATATAATGTGTGAGTCTGCATTAGACGTGGCGGGAACATTTGTCATTGGCTGGTATTGGGGCGAAGCGTTCTCATTGGTCGACTTTTCCCGCCGCGTGATTCCATTGGTCGACGTCTGTAGTGAGGACATTATCCGCCGGACGAAAGGTTACCATCCTGCGAAAATGAGTCACTACTACGATGCCAAGTAGTAGTTACGGACGATGTGTGCGTGCGTCACCCCCTCTGCCTCCTTATGCTTCGAAGCCGCGATGGGACAGCCGCCCACAGCAACAGCCGCCACGTGGGGGAAAGATAATAAATAAATAAAAGCTAAGGGATTACGGTTGAAGTTTTTCTAGACACTTTCCTTGTTGCTGTTCTGGCTTCTGCTGTAAAGAATCTAATAAAAATAAAAATAGCACTGTTTGATGTCTTCCTGCGTGGTGGTGCAGCGTTGCGTTCTTGTTATTTATTTCGTTACGTAAAGGTAAATGCAAAGGTTTCAGGGTCGAGGTTTTGCTGTGAGGTGTTGCGGCACTTGTTTTGTTGACATGGTAAATCATTCTTCGGCGTGCGGCTTTTGCACACACTTGGCAGGTTCACGAAACATCGATCACGGTGCGTCGATACCTGAAGCATGCAAGCGTGAGGACAGGAAATAAAACAAGGGGAGGAGTAAGTGTCTGAACTTCAAAAGCTCCTGCATGAATGACGATGACGCAGCACAATAAAGTTTCAATACGATTCGAATTTCAACCAATTCTCTCGTCTCTCTCTCTCTCTCTCTCTCTCTCTCTCTCTCTCTCTCTCTCTCTCTCTCTCTCTCTCTCTCTCTCTCTCTCTCTCTCTCTCTCTCTCTCTCTCTCTCTCTCTTGCTGAAGAACAAAAGAGAACCCCTCAACACCTTTTCTCTCACTCACATGTGTCCCTGTCAACACCCAACTAACTACTTATTCCAGTCATTACAACTTCCTTTTTTTCAACTCCTTTCTTCAAACATCCTTTTCCATGCCTCCCTTCCGCCGTTACCCTTGACACCTGCCTGCCTGCCTGCAAACAAACTCTTCTCCCTACGTTGACATACCTCTTGCACCTTGATCACAGTCTGCCCAACTACAGCAGGATTACCAAGCAACATCGTGAACAAGTATGACAAATGGACGGCAAATACATACTCCTTATCTGTCAAGCGTTACCAAAGTGAGTCCAACGGAAATGACGTCTTGTTTTTTTTTCTCCTCATGACACCTTACAGTCACGGGACCCTTCTACGTCAGCACCTTGACAACTCTCCCATTAAAAGATACCCATGTGTACCCGACCCCCATCTATCCCCACGACCTCTCCTTCCGTTCATCTAATCTCTCTCTCTCTCTCTCTCTCTCTCTCTCTCTCTCTCTCTCTCTCTCTCTCTCTCTCTCTCTCTCTCTCTCTCTCTCTCTCTCTCTCTCTCTCTCTCTCTCGTCGTTCCTTCATGTACTATCTTCCCCTCTTCCATCCTTCCCCCTTTGCAACCTCCCGCACACATCACGTCCTGCTTCCCCCTCTTGTCTCACCCAACAACAAAGGAAAAAAACGCTGCTATATTTAGACAGCTTCCTCCCCCCGGCGTCTGGTGCACTCGTCCTCATGTCCCGCCCCTCCTTCGCTTCTCTCACTCCCTTGCTCCTCCCTGCAGGTACTACTCTCACTCTTACCCTCAAATTGCGACGTACATAACTCTGAACTTTCCGTTTCCCCGTAAACCAGCTCATTTGATGCACGAAACTACCCTGAACGTGCTTCCCGCCATCGAGTCGCCACCCTGCCACTCTGCCACACCCTCCTGAAGGCGTGTGCTGGCTGGGCGTGGCACGGCTGCAAGGTCAGTGTTGTGCACCAAAATTACTCCCAAAACAAAAAGTTGTAAGATATGGAGGCATTTATAGTGCTCCTTGTAGTTTGAGGATCTTAAGGCAACGCAGTAATCCGGGTGTGACTGTCTAGGAGTGTGGGTGGGCGGCGGGTGGGTGGGCAGGGGGTGTGGGTGGGCCGGATGGGGGTGTTGGGGCCGTGGGGGTGCTGGGGCGGTGGTGGTGCTGGGGCGGTGGGGGTGCTGGGGCGGTGGACCTATCGCTGACAAGGTGAAGGGCGTGGAGGGGCGTGGAGGCTAAGGGCAAGGAGGAGGATAAAGAGGGAGGGTGAGGTCTTAGATACACATGTTGTTGTGTGTATGTGCGTTTTTACTCACACACACACACACACACACACACACACACACACACACACACACACATACACACACGCAACCTGTAAACCTACTTCTAAGACACGACGATTAAGTGACTGCTTCCGTCTTCCCTTCCCTCTCTCCCTTCCTTCCTTCGCCTCAACGCCCATCACGTATTTACAACTGTGACTTTCCATCTGACCTTTCAAAGTGACCGGGGGAGGGGGGTGAGGGTAAGGGTTGAAGGGGGGGGGGTGGAAGGGCGTTCAGGACCAGGATGTGCAAAATTAGGTTACGCTGGACATAGGGCAGACGGATACGCGGGCGAGGTTAGAGATATCAGCATGACGATGTGTTAAGGAAATGATGGTTTGAATGAGAGAGAGAGAGAGAGAGAGAGAGAGAGAGAGAGAGAGAGAGAGAGAGAGAGAGAGAGAGAGAGAGAGAGAGAGAGAGAGAGAGAGTGCGTATATATATTTTTGGTTTTGTTTTTACCCTCATCTTACACACTACAACAAAACAACAACAATATCCTCTACTTCTCCCTTTTTTTTCCCTCTAATTTCATCCTTCCTACCTAGTGTCCCTTCCCATCTCTCCTTTGATTCCTTTCTGCCTTGTATTATCATCATCTAGCGTGGTCAACCTCTTCATTTCATTCATTCCGTCCATTAATCTAATCACTTCACTTTGTCCTTTTTTTTTCACCTCCCTCCCTCCCTCCCTCAACTTCTCACTCCCTTCCCCTCTTCTCTTCCTCACCCTTCCTCGACACTGATACGTCTCTTTTTGTGAATATTTCCAGGAACGTGGACGGCTGCGCACTGACAATAATCCATCAAGAGGCTCAATGCTGTACTACATAACGGATGGCTTAGGCGCTTATGTGATCGACTGACTACCAATGAAAAAAAAAGGAAGAAAAAACAAATTCAGACTAGGTGTATTTTGTATCACAGGTAATGATGTTGGTCACCTGTAAGAGGGTTTTAATGTATATTTTTTTGCAATGGTGTAGAAATATTTATAATTTTTCTTTTTATTCCTCTCAGCTTTTTTTTCCATTTTTTTTTGAGTGCGGTGAGGGAGGAGGTTTGACTATACCCACACCCACACCCACACCCACACCCACACCCACACCCACACAAAAGGACATGGACAAAAGCGACACAGAAAAATACTATAGACCGCCACTACACACTGACACAATGGAAAGGGAAACTCAGGAATAGAAACACAGGAGTGAAAATGAAGGTGGGTGAGGAAGGAAAAGAGTAAAAGGAAAGTACTGCTTAGCCTTAGAGGAATACGGAAAAAAGACATTAGAGAGAGAGAGAGAGAGAGTGTGTGTGTGTGTGTGTGTGTGTGTGTGTGTGTGTGTGTGTGTGTGTGTGTGTGTGTGTGTGTGTGTGTGTGTGTGTGTGTGGGTGTGTGTGTGTGGGTGTGGGTGGGTGGAGAGAAGTAGGGATGGAGGGAAGGAAAAGGGGGCTTTAAAAGGTTGCCTAGGGGCTGAAGGGGTGTGAGTCACAGAGGGCTTTGAAGAAAAGGGGGAGAGAGGAAGCAGAATAGAAAAGGGAGAGCGAGGGAGAAGGAGAGAGGGAGAGAGGCTTTAGGGAGGGAGGGAGGGAGGAGGAGGAGGGTGGGAGAGGGGCTTTAGGGGGAGAGGGAGTAGGAGGGAGGGAGAGAGGCTTCAGGGAGAGAGAGAGGGGGGAGGGAGAATTATAAAAAGGAAAAATTTACATCAAAGAAAGCTGATTTTTAATTCTCCCTTTTTTTCTGTCCCAGTAGACAAGACGTTTGTTATAGATGTTGAAATAATGCATTGCAATAGTGAAAAGGAGCTTAGAGAGAGAGAGAGAGAGAGAGAGAGAGAGAGAGAGAGAGAGAGAGAGAGAGAGAGAGAGAGAGAGAGAGAGAGAGAGAGATACATTGATAGATAGATAGACAGACAGACAGAGAGACACATAATAAAAGAAGAAACCCTGTATATATTTTTTTACGAATCTTCTATATCCGGTAATTTAACAGAATACTTCTCGTCTGATCGAAAGAAAAAAAAACTAATTAGTATCTTAGTGTGCAAGACTATTTCTGAACTTTCATCTGAACAAAACTAGAACCCCATTCACCTCGTACAGTGCCATACAGCATTACAATACGTGAATGACTTTGTAGTTAGACTATTACACGGGAGGATACGTCACTATCATTCCTTCATTTATTTTTTCAACGAACCGGAGAATCTTTCATATTCGAGATCTATGAAGCAAGTGGGAAAACTACTTAGAGCATATGTGAGAATATCAGACAAGATGGGAATACTATTAGATAAAATAAGTACTACAACAAAGGTGTGTGGTGTCCATGGTTGTTTAATATCTTCATGTGTGAAGTGGTGAAGGAAGTGAAAGTCAGACTTCGGGAACGGGAGTTAAGTATTGTGTATGGTAATGAAAAAAAATTATGAGCCAATTACTGTCTGGGGATGACACAGCTGTTGTTGAAGAGGCTAGATAATACAGTTGCATAATTTGTGGAAAAGAATACTGATGCGGCATGCGGATGCGGCAAAAAGTTAAGTAATGAGAGGTGGTGAGGATGAAGATCACGAAGATGTTGAGATAATTGTGAATGGTAAAACACTGGAAACGGTGGCAACATTTCAATATTTGGTCGTGAATATTGATGAAGAGGCAGATGTGGCTGAAAGACGGTCCTTAAACGTTTGGTTAAGAAAGATCACATGAGCTATACATGAGGATCTTGTGAACATTTCGAAAGTAAGGTGATTTGCCAAAATAATAGACGCTAGTCAAAAACAGGACATGTTTACGACTTATTAGAAAAAAAATAACCGACATAGGGAAACATGGTCATTCAATTTGAAACTTTCACACACACTATTTTATCTTCAAAGGCAAACATCTTTGAAGTCTAAAAAGGGAAACAAACCTCCACAAAAAAAGCCTAATTTGATTTAAGATAATGTCACATTGATGAAACAACACATCAATGGCCGGCGTTGGGTGACAGGTGTGCAATTGAGAAGGAAGCAAAGGACAAGGTAATCTTAGATGCATCGTGTTGTAAGATCAAGCTTGCAGTCAGTGCAAGAAACATTACAATAGTTTTCCCAACACTTTTCTTCCCACCAATACTGACAAAGGCGTAGCATCACTTTTTTTTAACTCTTCTAACATTAAGTTCCGGGACAGTCTGCCCTTCTCTAATTCCTT
>JAPQNM010000003.1:1999894-2022394 GCA_029783475.1 Metacarcinus magister | reverse complement strand
AAAAGGTTGTATATTACAAATTCAAAGGTTATTAGTATCCAAGCTACTTTATCATGTGTAATTTTTAACACATTAAGTAGACGTCGTAAGCTTCCCCACATTTCACGCTTCGATTCTGTACAAATGCTTGCCAAATCCGTAGTTCCGAGGATTACATTAAAAGTGGGTAAACAGCACACATATTTTTGTGGCCTGTTGTGTTTACAAAGTCGTGTTGCACGTTACTGGGGATTAATATGCGTTAAGTCTCAACAACAAGGAATGATACAAGGCACGTATGACAGAGTACCCGGGAGGCTTGTTTGATGTCTGTGTAGCTGTCGCAGAGGATGAGACAACACAAGGAGATCAGAGGAAAGGGGTTTAAGGGTGTTGTTTAGCCGCGCAGACACGGTACTGAATATGGTTAGAGGTTTGATGGCACCACTTGGGTACTCTTATAAGGACCAAGTGCATCGTTGTACCTCCTTATTTTCGTAGTGTATAACCTGCAAAGATTTTACGTGATATATGGTGTTGTGTGAGCGTATCCATTATAATATAGTTACTACACCGTGATCAATGTCGAGTACTTATTCACACACTCTGTCTCAGCCGCCATGAACGTTGAGATTAAGTATATTTTTGGCTTCCTTTCTTACGCATACAAGACAAACTTTTCTCCAGCTCGCATCCCACAAAGCAACTTGAACACGCGTTACACCTGCACACCTACACAACCCTCCAGCAACATCGAGTAGAACCAGCGGCATCGATTTCCCTCACACACATGACACAACACAAGGATGACCAAGTTACACGAAGTAAGATCCTGCAGCACCTGGAGGCAGCAGGCAGCAGGCGGGGCATTGAGTCAGCTGAGCAGCCCTTTTATGCTTTCTATAAGGGAACAAACAACCTGCTGACTAACGTTCTTCAGTATAACCCTTTAACATCCATCAATTAGATAGGACAGTTCACCGTTAAGGGTTCCCTCGCCACCTATGTAAAAGTTTCTTCGTCTCGCTACACCACTACGCCAGGGTACTTGACGTAATGAGCAGGAGCCAAATAGCGTTCCCACCCTTATACTCGCTACCCATATATACAGCCATTGGTAACTGTGTGTGTGTGTGTGTGTGTGTGTGTGTGTGTGTGTGTGTGTGTGTGTGTGTGTGTGTGTGTGTGTGTGTGTGTGTGTGTGTGTGTGTCGCTAGTTTTTTTTAAGTACCGCGTGCAAGGATTGAAAACAGCAATTACTTTTCTTCACTTGCCTCGCGGGGGTACTATTTCTTGATTTCGTCGCCATAGTACTATCTGTGATGAATGTAAGGGTGAGTGAGTTCGTCTTTTTTTTTCTCTCTCTCTCTCTCTCTCTCTCTCTCTCTCTCTCTCTCTCTCTCTCTCTCTCTCTCTCTCTCTCTCTCTCTCTCTCTCTCTCTCTCTCTGTGTTATCTTATCACATGGTGGTAGTTATGACTGTGATTATTTAATTAAGTTGTGGTGGTGACTGCGAATCTTATTACGTGGTGCAAACATTCCTATTCTAATCTCCTACACCCTCTTCAAGAAACCCACAAGACATACTCCACTACGCAAGACAGTAAATGCTCATCTAACAATCCTGGCTAAGGCATCACTAGCTCTTAGCGTCTGTATATATTCCAAAACACATATTATACTTCAAGAAAAATTAAGAAAAAAAATGTATTATCACGAGGAGAAAGTAGAGCAGATTATTGCAATTCTAGCTAGACACTACACAACACTACTTAAATAAATTGAAAAGTATATTATCATGGAAAAGGAGGAGGTATGTATAGCAAAATGACTGTAGATAAAACAACGTACATATTATATATATTAAAGTGCCAGAGATTAAACTTATCAGGATATTTCTCTAGATTCTCTCGTGAAATAATATGATATCATTCATACATTTAGAACATGGACGTCGAAGCAAAATAAATAAATAAATAAATAAATAAAAAGAATACATATATATAAACTTTCCCAACGAGTTTGAAAAAGAAAAGAAAAAAAAAAGTATAGACTTACAGATAATAAATATGACTTAGAGGCAAAAATCCCTCTTCGTTAACAAAAGGTTTAAGGTGGATATAGGATTAACACAAATCATGAACGCTCACCACACAACTCAGACCGTGCATGTGTGTCCGCGAACTGGAGCGATTAATTACAGATAACAGAGTGGATTTGCGATTAACTAACCTTTCACCCTTCGCCTGCAACAAAGGAGTGAAGGGTGAGAGAAATAAAGAAAAGGAGAGCGAGAAGGGAGATCGTAGGGGCAGGGGGGTGAGGGGAGGGGGAGGGGGAAGGGGGGCAAAAGATGGAGAGATGAAGAGGTCCTTAAACTAACTTTGGGTATTAAGTGCAAAGTGGCTCGGCTGGGAAAATAGAAAGAAAAGACTTGATGTATTCTGAAACTTGCGACAAAGTTATCTCATTTAATGGTTTCAGTTTCAGTTTCAGTTTCTCGTCGTCACTGTCACCCTGTCGCCCCTTCAGTCACTTTCGCCTTTCACGTGTAAGATTTGCTTGATGACACTCTCACACTCTCTCACACTCTCACTCTCTCTCTCTCTCTCTCTCTCTCTCTCTCTCTCTCTCTCTCTCTCTCTCTCTCTCTCTCTCTCTCTCTCTCTCATTTATCTCTCATTTTATCCATTACACTGCCCACTTCTTCTCTGTGGCCCAACTTTAACAGTCTTCCTCTCTCGTGCTTCGTCTCACCCCTACTTTGGCGTAATGCGCTTAAGCTTTCTCATTTCAAGAGTAAACGAGCCGTAATCTTAAATTCATATAATCTGTTTACTGTCGTCTCCCCTTCCCTTTACCCACGCCCTTCCTCCTCCCCAAGCCTTCCTTCCTATACCCTTAGCCTCCCCTTAGCAAGCCTCTCTTCTGGAAAAGCAATAAAGTTTATGTCCTTAATCCTGCCAGCTTCATTCCCTTACTAACACCAGCTTCTTCTTCTTCCTCTTTCTCTCTTTCTCTCTCTCTCTCTCTCTCTCTCTCTCTCTCTCTCTCTCTCTCTCTCTCTCTCTCTCTCTCTCTCTCTCTCATTGTTGATTCAGAAGTTGCATGGTGAGGCTTTATAAACCATTAATACATTGAGAAAGGAACTTGATGCACAAGGGCACGAAGAAGACCATGAGACTCCATCGGGAATTTTAAATAACCCAATATGAATTAATAACAGAAATACACAATATGAAAAATAAACTTACCTCAATTGACGCTCAGATTCAACGCTCCAGTCTCGCATCCTCCTCTGGAAAACAAAAATAGAATGAATAAATAGATCAATAAAATCTTTGGTCTGACCGGCCGCAGACAACACTCCCAACACAGCATACAAGGCAATAGATAACAAAGTTTGATGACATAGTAGTGAGGTTACCGGCTTAAGGGGATCTATAGACGGACTAGTCAACAGACCTTCACAGCTAGACGGAGGACAGAACAGGAATGCGATAAGGTAAGTTTTCAGGAAGTTCAAAGGTCTAACTAACTTCCTCACCCTTTTAGCGTGTCTATAAGTCATTGGTCTATTTGTTAGGTTTGTTTATTTGGGTTTTTAGTTCCCGATACCCACTAGTCTTTTTCTTCTTCTTGTTTCTGCGGCGTTAAAGGTTATATGGATCGTTATTTGTAAGGAAATAATGTTTTAAAGCCACTTACAGAACGGAAAAGACATTTTGAACACTGCCTCTGAACTCGCGGTCTTTCTCAGAAACCCATTAGTGAACATGACTTCTCGATGGATCCACTGTCTGGTTTCCTAGTAACGTGATGTGTATACTTTGTCCGCTTGCTATGGATCTTTTTCCCAGAATGTTGTTTGAATGTTGCTCTCTCGCTCTCTCTCTCTCTCTCTCTCTCTCTCTCTCTCTCTCTCTCTCTCTCTCTCTCTCTCTCTCTCTCTCTCTCTCTCTCTCTCTCTCTCTCTCTCTCTCTCACTACCGCTGGCCACCAACACAAAACAAGTACATTTTTTCCAAACCTCCGCTTAACACTGAATAATGAACACTCGGACACGTTCGCCGGAAAACAACAACCATGTACTGTACTTTATGTAGTGTTTGGAAATAGAAAACATTTTCTACTAATATTTTGTTCACCCTATGTAGTAATCTCGAGGCGATGAAAACATAACACCATAGGGAAAAAAATCTGTAATACAGCGATCTTCTTTTTTTCTTTTTCTTTTTTTTATATAGTTATCTCCAGAGATTGAAAATCACATTATTGTAAAAGAGTAGATATAAAAACCCTGTGCCTTGGAGCAACGGCCGGTGTGCGGAAATTGAATGTTTCACTTAACTTCAAATCGAAAAAGAGGAAATTATGTGTATGGAAAATGTTCAACTTCAACCTAACATTTCATAACCTGTCCTTGCCTCCTTCCTTCCCTTACTGTCTAAGGCTGCAATGCTGAATAAATGAAAAATAATTAATTAAAGCGTAAAAACGAGCGTATATATATATATAAAACACTTTTTTTTTTTTGCTTAGAATAATGTGATTTTATATTTCTGGCAAAAAAAAATAATAATCTAGCATGACAAAAGTGTATGTTCTTCATATTCTTAAAACAACACCTGCACTTGTTTTTTTCTAGTTTTGACATCAACAGACCAATCAAACTAACATTTTAGTATGATATTGATTGCCGCCCAGTGAGTGTTTGCACAGAAAAACATGGCAATACTTTCCATTCAGTTAATACAGAAGCAAGACATACAAGACATACAAGACCCGCTTCTAGTACTGAGCAAACTCCGTACATTTTTTACTTTTTTCATATTTATATATAAAGAATATATACTAAAGTATATTGAGGCATCATTAGTTTGCTTAAGTAAACTAATAGTGTGTGTGTGTGTGTGTGTGTGTGTGTGTGTGTGTGTGTGTGTGTGTGTGTGTGTGTGTGTGTGTGTGTGTGTGTGTGTGTGTGTGTGAAAAAGTATGCCCTAATTCATTTTAATAATTTGTTCATATATTTATAATTATTCTAAAATTAATTAATTACCCACAATGCAATAATGTAAAACAAGATACTGTTACTGTACTGCGTAATTAAAGCTTATTATCATTTTTATCATTATTATTATTATTATCATCACTATCATTATTACTATTATTATTAATTATATTATCATTATCATCATCCTCATCATTATTACTTATACTCGTCTATACATTGGCGTTCTTTCCATTGTGCACGATGAGGGTGAGTCTCCGAGGGTCATTATGATTAAGTTAATGGGGCAAAGTTTTGTTCTTCCTTACTAGACTCCTTCCCCTTTATTCCCGTCCCGCCTCCGTCCCGCCCTTCCCGCCAAGGCCTCCGGCAGGATGACTGGGGGATCACTGCCACTAGTTTCCACGTCAGTGCCAAAAGAACATTCGTGCGTACCAACTTGAATCGTAAAAGAATAATGTCAGATTGCTCTCTCTCTCTCTCTCTCTCTCTCTCTCTCTCTCTCTCTCTCTCTCTCTCTCTCTCTCTCTCTCTCTCTCTCTCTCTCTCTCTCTCTCTCTCTCTCTCTCTCATACAGATAAATGTAGTACAGATAAAGATACAAATACTACGAACATCCAGATTCTTTTCCATTTTGTACGACTCTTCTTTCCTTCCCTCCCTTTCGGAAAAGAGTAAGGCGTTCATTTCCTCAATATTAGAGAAGCCGTTCCATTAGCCTGCTCACCTGCCAGATCGAACACTCTATTTCCTTGATTCACCGCACCAAGGAAATTTGATTTTCACTCCGCCTTCATCTCCACGGCAAGACGAAACCAAGTGAAAATTTCTGACTCTTCTTTTTCTTTTTCTTCCTTTCTTGTACTAATTTCTGATTTGCGTTAATGGGTGGGAGAAAAAAAAAGTTCTGGTTTTAAAGACTAGTACATCAGTGAAATTGTGTTGAGGAATTAAAGCAAGAATATTAATCCTATATAGAGGTGACCTGAATTCTCTCTCTCTCTCTCTCTCTCTCTCTCTCTCTCTCTCTCTCTCTCTCTCTCTCTCTCTCTCTCTCTCTCTCTCTCTCTCTCTCTCTCTCTCTCTCTCTCTCTCTCTCTCTCTTAAACCTTTGCTTGTCTGTAGGAAAAGAGAAAACAATAAAAAGTCATCTGGTACAACATTTTCCAGCGTTAAATTGAAGTAAAAGTTGATAGTTTTATGTTGAGCCACACTGCAACTCACCAAGGATCTACCTCTCCAGGGCCTCTATGCCTCTCCTTTCTAAAAATTGCACCATGACACAGGGCAGACTATAACAACCTAGTCACCACACTTTCCCTTCACCATGTTCACCAGATACTCTTCGACTAAACCCGCATGTGAGAATATGAACAGCTGGGTAATGTGTGCTTCTTCTGCCTTATCGGAGTCGAACCAAGACGTGTGTACTCGGAGCTATATTCGTTGATGTTACGGCTGTAACAAAAAAGGGACTGCAAATACTGATTTACCTTGGATGAAAAATATAAAAAAAAATAAGTAAATGAATAAATAAATAAAAGATAAACAAACATATAATACATTTAACAGAAGAAAAGCTGATCCATTGCCTACACTAAAGGGATAAACATGAACATAATATCAAAACAAGCAAAGGCAACCAGAGCTGTTGAAGGCGACGTGTAGACAATAATCAAGAATAACTAATGACATCCAACCTGATCCCCATCCACTTACTTTTAATGACAGAAGTTTTTGGTTACAAAGAAAGGGGAACTGAAGGGAGGAAAGGAAAGGGGGGGGGGCAGGGTTGGCTGTGACGGGTGATTATGTCTGTGAAGTGAAATTGAGTAGATGTCCAAAAAGTTATGTTTCAAAAAGTTAGGCAAGTGATAGACTCTGAGCGTGTTGGTAAATAAAATGTAAAGTTGGATCTCTATAAACATCAGTAAGTCTGGAAATACAAGTTTATTGGTGATAAAAAAAAAAAAGGTTTTAGAGAGTTTCCATTGTGTGTTGATGATATGAAACATTCCTGAGGGTAAATATGATGGGGGTTTTTTTTCTCGTTTAATATCAATAAAAGGCGTTTAAAGCACATGCAGCACACACAAAAAAATTACAAAATTGACCTCAAAATATCGTTAAAAGTAAAAATGGCAAAGTAACAGAAGGAAATACAAATATAACTCCTCAAAAAATAAGGAGTATTTAATGTTAATCTTGATCACTGGGAAGGCAGGAGGGAGGGAGGGAGGGAGGGAGGGAAGGAAAGAGGGAGGGAGTGGGTGTGGGAACAGGACAAGGGAGACAAAAGCTACGAGACAGAAGCTATAGTTCCCTTGACGATCGGATCATTGCACCTTTGCTGCCTCCGCTTAATTTTAGGCCGCCATTAGTGATGCTGACGAGGTCATTTGTCTGCCCGGGGGGGGAGGGGGAGGGGGAGGACTAGGGAAGCATCTCATAAGGGTAACAATGTACTTAATTTTCTGAAGGTGGGCGTGTGACTCATTATGAAAAACCTGAAGTGTACTTGGTTGGTCTGCTGCGAACATTCTTGATACTTGACAGGAAATTATTATTATTATTTTATTTTATATGGGTCCACGTAACAACAAACACAGCTGACCATTTAGTTGTTCATGCTTTGTATATACCTTTTAAAACCAGTTATTTAATTCAAAGAAAGTAAACTAACCTTGGAAATGTATAAGATCAAAATCATCATCATCATCATCATCATCATCATCATTATCATCATTAGGAAATTCATCATTCTATGGGTTCTATAAAAGTTTCCTTATCCAATAATACTCATACATCAGTTTTCGAAGGATGAAACACAGCAAATGCATGAAATAAAGAGAAAAAATACAATACAGAAGAAATTAAGTGAGAGAGAGAGAGAGAGAGAGAGAGAGAGAGAGAGAGAGAGAGAGAGAGAGAGAGAGAGAGAGAGAGAGAGAGATGATGATGCTGTATTGTGAACCGCGCCACGAAAACCAATATCAATAAACAATATTCAGAACACATGTATCGAGGCCAAGCAGGGAAAGGGAGGCGTGGCAGCGACTCAGAGGTAGTAGTTGTATATACAATAAACAAAACAAGGATAAATATACTTCTCTCTCTCTCTCTCTCTCTCTCTCTCTCTCTCTCTCTCTCTCTCTCTCTCTCTCTCTCTCTCTCTCTCTCTCTCTCTCTCTCTCTCTCTCGTTTCTGAACCACTAGTGACATTATCTATACAAAAGAGTGACATGTAGTGACTTCGTCCTCTTTAAGTCTTACACAAATCTAAGTTTCCCGGGTCTGTGGTGCCACTTTTGACCCTCGTGTCTTGGTTCTCTTGTGGGTGACATGTACTTGGTGACGGATGGTGGTAGTGATGGTCCGTCGTGACTATAACAGCGACGAAGTAACGTTGGAGTGTTATCTGGTGGCGTAGCAAAACGAGGCTCCCTTAATGACTGCCACGGGAAAGCCACAAAGAGAAGAATAGGGAGGAGGACGAGGAGAGAGATAATAGAGGTGTATAGGAGTAGATAAGGTAGAGGAAAAGGAATAGGAAGTAGGGAGGAAAGGTTGAAGGTGTATGAGAGCCGGAAATGAAGGGAGAAAGGAACAGAAGAGACAACAAAGCTAAGTATAAAGTGACTTGAAAGTGTTGTGAAATGTTTACTATACTAAGGACTAGAGAAGTACATGTTAAGAGTTGGCTACACACTATTACTTGTGCTGGTATTGATATCAAGTACACAGGCGAGTAAGACGAGTTCCTGGTACTGGCGTCGATTACTGCCAACTCTCGAAAACGTAGCTAATGATTAGAACCATGAAGACTAACAACCAGGCACGCTCTTTGGGGAGTCTGCGGCTCAATAACACACACACACACACACACACACACACACACACACACACACACACACACACACACACACACACACACACACCTATGATATTTCACCCTCACTAGTTTTGTATCTGTCTGTGTCTCTTCCTGCTTATACATAAGTCTGTCTGTCTGGTTTTTACCCTCACCTTGCGGTCTCCTACTTTATGTGCGTTAAAAGATTCAAAGTCAGTGAGTGTTCTTTCCACCCCACCATCGCGGTCTCACTCCTAAAGAAGAATACCATCAACTTTCTGCCGTCATAGTGAAGCCATTACTATCATAAGTACATATAAAAAAAATTTGATTGACAACATTACATATATATATATATATATATATATATATATATATATATATATATATATATATATATATATATATATATATATATATATAGCCAGCAAATTTTCGTATTTAATATACAAAAAAAGAGGAAAAAATTCAAACACACGGAGAGGAAAGGCAAAATAAAAAACTTGAAAAAACATTTGAAACATGAAGGAGACTTAGAGGTGTTACGGTTCGCACAAAGAAAACGGAACTCACTAACACTTTAGGAAAAAAGTAAGTAAAAAACAAAGCGAACTTGGTAGCTTTCGGACTGTAAGGGTTAAGAAAAAAAAAGAAAAAAACAGCGAGCCGTCACAGAAATAATCAGACTTTCGCAGTTTTTCTTAATGTAAGAAAAGTGGAAAAAAAAACGAAGGAAAGAAGAAGCAACAGTAACTTCCGAATAAAACCTGACGACGAAAGGACTCAGTGCCTTGCAAAGGACCGCAAAGAAGAAGAAGAAGAAGAAGAAGAAGAAGAAGAAGAAAAGAGGGGAGGCCAACAGACATGTGTACCAACAGACATGTGTACCAACAGACATGCGTACCAACAGACATATGAACCAAAACAGACATATGAACCAAAACAGACATGTGGACCCCCAACAAACAAGTACTACAGGAGTTCTCTCGCACGTGGTTCACCCTAAGTCGTCACCACACGGGGAGAGGAGGGAGGAGAGGAGTGGGGGAAGGAAGGAGAGGAAGGATGAACCAAGACAAGGAGGGAGGAAGGGAGAAGAAAGTGACGCGTCTGACAAATGGGCGACGATGCTTCACCTTCTAGTGTTGAGGCAGTTAATAATGGAGCCTAATGGTGTTGACAAGGGCGGGAACAGCTTTTGGGGATGATTATGAGAAAGAGGAGACTAGGAAGAGGAAGAGGAAGAGGAGGAGGAGGAGGATAAAGGTAATGTTATTTTGCACAAAGTCTTTTATGATATTAGATTTTGCTTCATTCACTTCATCAATTATGTCGTTTAATGTGACTGTCGTGTTACCAGCACACACACACACACACACACACACACACACACACACACACACACACACACACACACACACACACACACACGGTTCAACGCATCTACATTCAGAAGAAAGATAACAATAATAACACATACACGTACTACACTGGTGATATTTTTTGCAAACTGAATAGCGATGAAAACTGAATGAATTACAGTAGTGAGCGCGGAGAAGAGATGAGGCCAAGTATGAGTTACGTACAGCACAGGGGAAGAAAAATAGCAAACGAATACAGCGGCAAGTACATAACAGCGGCAGAAAAAATACTGCGTAGTAGTGACGGCACAAGAGGAGGAGGAGGAGGAGGAGGAGGAGGAGGAGGAGGCGGAGGAGGAGCAACAACAACAGCAGCAGCAGCACCAGCAACAGAAGTAGTAACGTTATTAGCAATACTAATCATAACAATGGTAGTAATAGCAGCAGCAGCGCAACAGCGAGCAATGTTTGGGATTTACTTGATGAAGGGAGGGGTGGACACAGCCGCCCTGAAGAGCAGTGACCCCGCGGCCTAGGCCTATTGCGTGAGCCTCAGGAAAGGGGGCCGAGGGGAGAGCGTGAGCAGCTACTAAGCCTAATTGAGCGCGTAGGCTAAGCAGCAGTTGGCCCTCTCTTTTGGGTCGACGAAAGGAAGAGTGTGATGATGAAGGAATGGCAAAGGAAGGAGTATTGGAAGGAAGGAGGAAAGGTAAACGAGCAGGTGAAGAGGGAAGTATTAGTACGCTCTCAAGAAAAGGACCTGAATAGATTGAAAGATGTTAGAAGAATTGGATCCATTGCTGTTGTACTTTTATCTTCGTCCTCTCTAAGTCTTCCCATTCTCCCAATTCTGCCTTTCCCTCCCCTTCGTCACATCTCTCCTGACTCCCTCTCGTCTCCCCTAGCCTTCTCTCTCCGTCTCCCTCAGTCCCCTCTAACCCTCCTCACGCACACAAGATCCTTTATTCAACTAGGAGTCCGCGGAGATCTAATTTCCTTCCGATTTCCCTTAAAACGCAGAAAAGGGCGGAATACAGGAATAGAAGTATGCGTTCCCGAGTCACTTGAGGATGTGTACAGCGAGTGTCCTCTTCGCCCTTTGCCTTTACGCTGATGTTTGATAAGTTTTAGGCTTAGAGAAAACGGTGGCATTTGCACTCTGATGGAGGAGAGAGAGAGAGAGAGAGAGAGAGAGAGAGAGAGAGAGAGAGAGAGAGAGAGAGAGAGAGAGAGAGAGAGAGAGAGAGAGATTAAGTGGACGAGTAAGGAATGCCTCATACGAACCGATAATTAGGTTAAGGTTAAGGTTACTATAAATGAAATACCAGATACCTTCATCCCAAAATCGTTGCTTCAAACACCTCTTCCAGCACTACGCACACACACACTACAACATCCTCATCGGACTTCCACGTTAGTAACAGTATCACTTTAAGTTATGCTACACGTGTGTCGTTCAGTAATAATAACGAAAACAAAAGCGAGGACTTTGTAGTGACGGAATGTCAATTAAAATTATATCTTTTAAACTTTTTTAAACTATTTGTTGTTCCGTGTCCATCAACAGAAATGTAAAATATATGCATCTGGTCTCAGCTTCCCATGATAAAGAAACTATGAAAAGTGTCTCAATTGACTCCCCTTAATGGACGTATTTATGCTTATTTTTTTCCGGGTTTTCCTTAGGCGTTAGGTTCCTGGGGGTTGCAGCCCTTCGATAGGGGAGTTTAGGTTAGTTTAACTTGGAAAAGACTTGCATCCGACGGAAATGAAGCTCAATTTCGGTCGAATCTCATTAAGAAGCGAACAAAAAACACTGGAAAACACGCCGCCTTGATAGAACCCATCGCCGGATGCGTCTGACAGATTCTTAGAAAAGGTTTATTTACCTCACAAGCTGAAGGGACTCACGATTTTCGATTACTTCTTAATGCTTTCAGGAATTTCTTCGGCATCACTTCCTCCTACGGGACATCAGAGGTGTTGTTTAGAGGGAGGGACGGCAAGGGTACATAATATATTACTAAAGACTCCGTGAAAAATACTGGCACGTGTAACAGTAAACAAATTAATACTGAATACTTAAAACATTCTACCTCTTGAACAAGCTCACAATGCAACACTATGTTAGTCATTCTCGCATCATCAACTATCCTTGTTCACTCCATTACTTTGCTCTTACTCTCTTGTGTTCTCAATCTCCTCTTTTAATACACGCTTACAAACTTCTACCAGCTGTTTCAATCTCTCCTCTGACTCGGCCATCAGTGCAGCATAATTTACTAACAGCAGTAATAACAATAATGATAATAATAATAATAATAATAATAATAATAATAATAATAATAATAATAACAATAGGAGCAACGACAATAATAGCAACAACATTATCAACAACAAAATTCCAGATTCTTACGAAATACTAAAGCGCTCTCTCTCTCTCTCTCTCTCTCTCTCTCTCTCTCTCTCTCTCTCTCTCTCTCTCTCTCTCTCTCTCTCTCTCTCTCTCTCTCTCTCTCTCTCTCTCTCTCTCTCGTCATGCATTTTCCCATATTTAATCACTCTACCTTTCTCCTTCAGATAGTTTTCGTCAATATATGAATACTATTTTTCCCCTTTCTCTCTGTGACTTCGAATCTCCCTTCATCGCTATACATTCATGAATATATTCCATTACTGATGCTGAAATGTAAATATTCAAACACCTGGCTGGGGGGCACACGTTTCGTCACCACCACTATCTACTACCTGTCACCACCACCACCACCACCACCACCACCACCACTACTACTACTACTACTACTACTAAAGGGTTAGCTAGCGGGTGTGTCCTCATATGATGAAATGAAAACTTGAAAGAAAACGGTACGAGTGTGTATGTATGTATGTACACACAAGGTATTACATGTCAGTTTTCATTTGGGGGTTTCCGTATAGCCTGAAGACCTTACCTCTACATCCTGGGTCTTTTTTCTATTTTTTTCTTTTTCCAGTGGCAATGGAAAAAAAAGCTTAAGAGAGAGAGGGTTGGAGGAAGTGGTAGAGAAGGAGGAGTAAAGACGCAAGGCAAAGGGCGATGCTGGAAGGCCTGGCTGTGAATGTTTATAGATGAAGTGCTTTGTAGGGGAACCAGAGGATTGCTATGGAAATTGGGTCTTTCCTCGCTATTGTGTTATACTTGCCCGAGGCTGTGGAAGGAGTTTTCAAAGACTGAATCCTTCTCTGTTTTCTCTTTACTTTCTTTTCTCTTTTGTCTTTCTAAATAGACATTGAACCATACAGGGAAAGGGTGGTTGCCAAGGTTTCCTCTCTCTCTCTCTCTCTCTCTCTCTCTCTCTCTCTCTCTCTCTCTCTCTCTCTCTCTCTCTCTCTCTCTCTCTCTCTCTCTCTCTCTCTCTCTCTCCCCCCTTCCTTTAGACGCTAGTTAATCCTTTAAATCACTCTGAGGTGCCTTGAGAGGTCAGGATATGCATACCTTTGTTCTTTTGTAATTTTACAGCAAATGTTTCAGGAAAAGTGAAAGGCGGTGAGAGTGATTACAAGCACAGGTGCCTTGTTCCACCCTCACCTTAAGCGAGGTAGGGAAAGGGAAGCTGCCAGAGAGAGAGAGAGAGAGAGAGAGAGAGAGAGAGAGAGAGAGAGAGAGAGAGAGAGAGAGAGAGAGAGAGAGAGAGAGAGAGAGAGAGAGAAAGACGCACTTCGTGACTACACAATGCTCCTCTCTTTATCTCTCCTTCCTTGTTTCCTCACTTTCCCCTCCTCCACGTGCCCGCCAAGTGCACCTGAAACGTCGTCAAGTGTGACCCAGACGAGCAAGGGAAGGCAGCAGAGGGTGTTCAGACGCTGCCACTGAGACTCTTCAAACTGAAGTGCTTGTCGCCTTTAATTCTTCCGGGTGGCCGCTCACCTCGTCGCCAGGGGAGGCAGGTTCCCCTCTATCGCCGACACCCTCTGAATAACATGCAAATCAGGAGACCGTTTCGTCTTCTGCCATCAATCCTAGTTACCCCGACGAGGGGAAGACGAAGAGGGACCTTTTTTATCTTATATTTGAGATGCAGCAGGATGGAAAATGTATGTGCGTGGTATGAAAGATTACAGGCTATAGTTTGGTGTTTGATGTTGGCTCGAGATTTTTTTTCTTCTTCACATATACAACGAGGCTCTGAGGTTGATGGAAACCTGGAGGGGTCACCGCTTGTCGACTGTTCATGTCAAGCAAGGGGTTCATGCGACAGGAGTGACAGGACACCATCAGATGAAAGGAGATGCCGCAGTGGCTCTTTCAACTTGCCAATCAAACAGACTGTGGTGAGTATGTTAGGAGGTTACGTTATTCCCCCTCGCCTTCGACACGTGTTCTCCTACTACGCAGCATCCATTCGGCGGACACGTGGACGCCGCCCACGACATCCTGGAGGAAGGCTTAAAGGAGGTGGTGTGGAGGTAAGGGGATTGTTGTGGCACGCAGCTCTGACCCTCTTTCTCCACGTGCCACTTATTTCAACACGCTACAAGGGGAGTATGATCCCATCTACAGCTCGTCCCCTCACATCACCGGGGATCTGTAGCAAGGGGAAGCCTGCGCCGTCATAATCTTTCGCGGTGTTGATCTGAGAACTCTCTGGATTCCATTATGGGTTCTGTAAAAAGTACTAAGAGCACTAAGCCACACGCAGCTGAAAGGAATATGATTTTTTTCTTCCTTTTGACGCTCAACTCGGTATGATCAAAGACCTTCACTGCATTTTTTGGACGTAAATTGTACCTTGTATAATCAAATTAAGCGAAGCACTTTGTCTTTAACAGAATCGTGAATATTTGGAATTCCCTACCAGCAGAAACAGTTAACAGTAGCACTATTGAATTGTTTAAGAAAAAATTAGATTAGCATTTAGCATCAGTTCACCAAATCGAGTATTTCATTCCTGCGTATTTCGTTTTAATAATTTTTCTTTTTAGGGTAGCAATAACCGTAGATTACTCCAGTATTCTCACTTTCCTATACAAATTCCATGATAGTTTGTCTATACTACATGGTATTACTTCCTCTTCCGGTCATCTTTGGCTGAAGGGAGGGGTGGGTGGGGAGGAAGGAGCCTTCTACTTTGCTGCCCTTTTGTCTCTATCAAGTAGATATTATAGTAGTAGTGTAGCCACACGGACAGCCTCGTTAGGTCCAGTAAGACTGTTGCTGTCTGTTCTTCCTTTGTACACCTTTATATGACATGGCCGAGCTGACGTGCTGCTTCCTTGATATATGTAAATAACTTAATGTGCCCAATTACCTTGATACAAACGACCTGCTGTAAATAGCTTAGCCACAATTAAAATCCCTCCTAACTCACCATAAAACACCACAACACGAGGCTCACTTTTAGGCGAAAATACTCAATGATCAAGACACAAGACTCATCAGGTGTTCGTGGTAGCCTTCCAACACCAAGGAACTAAGGCCCCTTCTCTAGGGTGGTCACGGGGGTGTGTACGCGACAGGTGGGGATCTGTATGCTGATGTACGTGTGGGACTTTAGCATATAAATGGCGAATTATAAGACGTGGATGCTTAATGCTGCTAAGTGACAAGGGGGTGAAGGACCGTAGGAAGGGAAGATGAGGGACTACCACTGGAAGGGTGTTAGGTGCTGGAGGAGAGGAGGAGGAGGAGGAGGAGGAGGAGGAGGAGGAGGAGGAGGAGCCTCTACTTTACCCGTTCCCACCTCCCTCTCAACCTGCTCTATTGATTATTTTTTCCTCTTCCCTTCCTCACCATCATCCTTTTTCCTTTTCCTTATTATCATTCCCCCTTCCATATCCTCTGCTGCTGCTCCTCCTCCTCCTCCTCCTCCTCCTCCTCCTCCTCCTCCTCCTCCTCCTCTTGCTGCTAGTCATTCACCGCCATTTGTAGGTCATTACACAAGATGCAAGAGGGAGCAACAGTAAAATAGAAGTCATTAGAACAAATCTTGCATCGTTTGCCAAAAGACTAATGCAAGTAATTCAGATATTAACTCGCAGGTGTTACTGAGAACGATCTGACGTTATGTGATGATTATACACAGTCACTTGCACGTTACACTTCACTTCCCGTCCTTTATTATTTCCATGTATATATATACCATCTATCTCCTCCTCTACACCCAATTTTGCCTAGTGTGTATATATGTATAAGGCGTAAATGGGCGCGTTACCATACATTTAAGACATACTAAGGTTAAATACACGTAAAACACACGTCTAACGACCTATTAAAAGATGGACAAGACACACAAAGGGGGATACACAAGCCATACAATGATGTATTAGAGATGATCCCTGCGTTACCCAACACGAGAGAGAGAGAGAGAGAGAGAGAGAGAGAGAGAGAGAGAGAGAGAGAGAGAGAGAGAGAGAGAGAGAGAGAGAGAGAGAGAGAGAGAGAGAGAGACCTGCACCCACTTACTCACCCAATTCTAAGCTGCAAGGTGAACCAAAAAAAAAGTTAGAAAAAAAAAAATGCATTACAAAAGTGTCAAACGAAGCCGAGGTTGATGAAGGGCAGCTGATGGAGGAGACCTATCTGGGACACACGGGTGAGGCCCCTAACAAGTAAAGTAGAAGCTGTGTTGGTGTCGTAAGCCATTAAAGGGAGCACCAGGGCCCATTAAGGCAGCTCAGGGGGTCCGAGAGAGAGAGAGAGAGAGAGAGAGAGAGAGAGAGAGAGAGAGAGAGAGAGAGAGAGAGTGAGAGAGAGAGAGAGGGGGGGGGGAGGGTGACGTGGATGCATAAGATTTTAGTAGTACTGGCTCGGATCCGTCTCGTCTCGTCCCCTTAGAAGAGGCTGTTGGAGTGAGTTTCAGACCGATACAGTCCTATTGGGTGAAGGGATTAAAGTGTTTGATTTGGTGTCTCTCTGTCTGTCTCTCTGTCTCTCTCTCTCTCTCTCTCTCTCTCTCTCTCTCTCTCTCTCTCTCTCTCTCTCTCTCTCTCTCTCTCTCTCTCTCTCTCTCTCTCTCTCTCATACATTTTTCTACCGTTAGTAATCTTAATGAATCCATACATATATTTCTATCTCTCCTTTTTTTATGTTGTATGAAATTACTGCCATTATTTTCATTTAGTAGATATGAATTTATAGAAGATGAAAAAAAAGTTATCATTCTCGGTGTCAGTAACCTTTCTTAACTTGAATGCACACCGCCTCATGTAAACGTGTGCTCGACCTCCTTTACTAAGAAGTCCTCGGTGATCTTCAATCTTCTCAGAAAGACTTATTTAAATGTGGATGAAAAGACATAATATTTTTTTGGGGAGTGTGGTAGCGTGTGTGTGTGTGTGGAAAGTTTAACAAAGTCCCTTTTGAATGTCACACTCTGGGTAAAAAAAAGTTGTTTAAGTTGTCGAAATAAATCTTCCCAACATTGAAAAGTGTCCTGGTATTTGACTTCTTAAAAAAATATATAAAAAAAAAATAAAAAGAGAGGAGCATACTGTGAGAAAAGAATCGAAAAAATAAATAAATACGTAAAAAATATTGAAAGTTATAACACGTAATAACGAATCCGTATCGATTTGATTAAAGAGTTGCATTTTTCATAAACCAACATCGCAAGAATTTTCCTACAAGTACCCATGGGAGAAAATTCAGGAAAAAGGATAGAAAGAAATACGAGGAACAAGATTTACGGAACACCTGAAGCGCCGTTATACGTGTTACCTGTGCTTTATGAGGCAGTGATGTGGGTCTCGGACAAACCTTAAGAGGATTGCTACACTATACCTGACCGGGAACTATCTATAACCTGCGTATAGAGTGTTATAAGAGTGTTATAACAACTTTGGATTCCAGTCTCACTCCTTGGCATCGTTCTTCGGCTTTGTTTCTTGGATCTCTCTCTCTCTCTCTCTCTCTCTCTCTCTCTCTCTCTCTCTCTCTCTCTCTCTCTCTCTCTCTCTCTCTCTCTCTCTCTCTCTCTCTCTCTCTCTCTCTCTCTCTCTCTCTCTCTCTCTCTCTCTTCTTGCACATCACGATTGCATGCTGGTCCCCCCTAAGCCTCTTCTCACCTGGGAAACAACAGGCCACGAGGGTAATTCGCACACGTAAACACAAGGATAAAGAAAGTAAAGGAAAGAGACTCCAGACGTCTTGATACAAATAAAGGTTAATTAATTGTTTTCGTTTATTACGGTCCGCCTTTGTCTCTCTCTCTCTCTCTCTCTCTCTCTCTCTCTCTCTCTCTCTCTCTCTCTCTCTCTCTCTCTCTCTCTCTCTCTCTCTCTCTCTCTCTCTCTCTCGGAAACCACATATGTAGGTGATATTATTGTACCAGTGTCGAACGTCGTGACCTTATAGCGCGAAGGTCTTAGGTATGAACGGAAGCTTTATGAATAAATGAATAGATGAAAATGTCTTCGTTTTTTTTCTCTCTCTCCCTCTGTCTCTGTCTCTGATTCGTCGTCAACGCCGCCACACATTCTGTCCGTCTCTTTGATCTTTTCGTCGCTATCAAATTTTCTTTTCTGTCTTCCTCCCATCTCCATTTCTTCCTTATTTAAATCCTAATATATTACTCCATCACTCCATCATCCCTTCCTTCCTTCCTCCTCCTCCTCCTCCTCCTCCTCCTCACGCACGGTGACAGATGTGTGATGGAGGGTAAATGTACGTACTACTCAATACAGATCAATATCTGAAAAAAAGCATTCTGAGATACCAGTGAAAGGAATCAGGATAGCGTTGTGTTGTAGCCAAGGAGGAGGAGGAGGAGGAGGAGGAGGAGGAGGAGGAGGAGGAGGAGGAGGAGGAGGAGGAGGAGAAGGAGGTGGAGGAGGAGGAGGAATACAAAAGAAGAACAGACAATAGCAGAACTGTTGGCCTTTACATGATTGTTTGAGATAAACTACACTATCAAATCTGAAGTCAGAGGCACAGGACAGTAAAGGCGAAGACTCCTCCTGCCGAGGCTGGCAGGAAAGGGAAAAATATGTGCGCATAAAAGAATAAATTGAACAAAAAATATCCTGTCCAGATTATTCCTTGTTTTCGTAACAGGAAGAAAGAGTCTGGTGCGGGCCACACAGCCCTCCGACCTTGGTCCTTTTAGTAATATTTGGAGAAACACAGAAAAAAAACGGACACGTGTTTCTCATCTTGGTTCTTGAATCTTGTCTCGGAGATAGTTATAATAATTGAGTTTGAAATACATTTCCCGCTCTAAGCAAACGAGGAGACTTTGCAGGGTTTGTGAATTTTGTATATAAATATATTAGAATATTATTGAGCAGAGCCAAACCACCGCCATCTTTATAGCAAGACTGCAGCCTTCCTTACACCGATCAAATACTGGCACTGGTACTGGCAGGGTTTGTGATAGGTCTGCCTACCCTTCTAGACAAATACCTGACTCCGGACAGGTAGGGGATTTGGTTTCAAAGCCCTACAGTCTTTGTAGGAAAAAAGAAAGGTGGAATGAGATTTTCCTCCTCACCCTCAGAGGATGGTGAGCAGTGAAGCGGCGACGGCAGTGACGTCAAAGTAAGGAGTATATTGTTGTATATTGTTGTTAGTTCCTGAAATATTATCAGTATAAATATAGAAATCGTAGAGCCAACAAAGATGGATCACGAGTTTGTGTACAGAGACACTATGACTACACCCGGGAATGTACTTTCACATATTCACAGCCTGCTGATAAAAAGTTATGGCAGCGGTGGGATTCGAACCCACGCCTCCGAAGAGACTGGTGCCTTAAACCAGCGCCTTAGACCGCTCGGCCACGCTACCGTTATAATCAAGTGATAATCATATTATAAAGATAATAATGAAGGAAAAAAAGTAGTAGTATCAGAAGACATTTTCTGCAAATAGAAAAGTACAAAATAACTCATAACAGTTTAAATCTGGTCATTTTCAGCCAAGACACAGTATGGTAATGCTCTTATCTAAGGACTTTGAAGAGACTCACCACTGTGTCCTTGGTCTGAAGAACATTTACTGACTGTACAGGACGCTACAAGGGAGGAAGAGTGATGCCTTGTAATGCTCTTTCACGATGCCTCTCTTGAAACATGATCAGGTTGTGTAAGTCCGTTTTACCACGGAGGCATAACAAAAGGGGTCTACACAAATACAAAAACCTGCTTCAGTCATTGAAATAATAGACAATGGAGGACGTATGTTAGTCATACCGTGTTCTTGGAACATATGAGACTGTTAAACTCGTGTGTGTTTGGCAAAGGAAAAGTGGTGGTGGTGATGGTGGTGGTGGTGGGGATGGTGGTGGTGGTGGTGGTGGTGGTGGTGGTGGTGGTGGTGGTGGTGGTGGTGGTGGTGGTGGTGGTGGTGGTGGTGGTGGTGGTGGTGGTGTTTTATTGGCTAGTGGCGTGAGATGGCTTGGGGACGTCTGCAGGCTGGCATGGCACCCGTGCCTGTGGAGGGAATGTTGTTCTTGTGCCAAAAGTGAGAACTGTTATGGGTGCACAGACGCCTGTGACTCCCGGAGCTGCTGTGTGTTGTGGGAGGAAGGTATCCTGGAGGGGCGGATGTGTGCTGGTAAGGGAGTGCAGCGCACGTGCCTCGTCTGCACGGTGATTGTAGGGTGAGGGCGGTCGAGGCGTGCTGGCTGGAAGGCTGAGGGTGGCCGTTCCCAAATGACAGGGGTTTACGAGCCTCCTTAAAGAAGATTACTGCTGCCCTGAAAACGTGGAGATATCGTAAAAATGATAAGCCTCTTCGTGTGTCATCTTCCTCTTTATCAGTCGAACACGAATACGTCTTAGGTAACCCAGAACTACAGACTCAGATACACGACTTGAAACGGAGCTTCCAGACCGTCTCAGAAAACTCAACTCCATGAATGATTAAATGAATGAAAAAATTTGTAAAATAAATAAACATATAGGTATATAAGTAAATGAATAAATAAATTAATTAATGTATATATATATATATATATATATATATATATATATATATATATATATATATTACAACCAATTAAGTGATCCTTCTAGGGGAAAGTCGTGCTGTTTCTCTTGCTGCAGGATGTTCTTCACTCGTAATGGGTGATGGGCAACGAGGGGTGACCTCACTAATAAGCCCCAAGGACCAATGGCAGATTCCCTCTCCCACCCCAATCTCTCTCTCTCTCTCTCTCTCTCTCTCTCTCTCTCTCTCTCTCTCTCTCTCTCTCTCTCTCTCTCTCTCTCTCTCTCTCTCTCTCTCGCTCTCTCTCGCTCTCTCTCGCTCTCTCTCTCTCTCTCTGGACATCAGTGATATAAGACGCAGAACAAGCATCATAAGCCCATCCGCCATTGTAGGACCAAGTACAAAAATATGTTATCATGTGTGCGTTTTGTGATGTTTACAACAACAACAACAACAACAACAACAACAACACCAACACCACCACCACCACCACCACCAAAAACAGCACCAACAACAATAACAAAAACAGCTTCTGCTGCTACAACTATTACTAATAATAACAATATTACTACTACTACTACTAGTAGTAGTAGTACTACTATTACTATCAGCATTGCTACTACTGTTATTAATAAAACCACCACCACCATCACTCCCACCACCACCACCACCACCACTACTATTAATGTTATTAGTACTCCCACACTGTCTGGCCTCGCATCCTGCCTCTATACACCACGTGGTATCATCTCTAGTGACTATACAGTACCCTCATTATCCCTCCTGTTCCTCTAACCTCATTTCCCTTCACTCTGCTCAGCTAGCGGCGACCTTCCCATCAAGAGGAACCGTAGACGACTGTAATAATATGACTTACACGTTGCACACTATTAATCATCCAATTTTGGAGGTTGCCGCTGACCTCCTCTTCTCCCACTGCATCAGGAGGCTCCCCGTCTGCCTCCAGCCCAGAATATATATAGTCGTACTTAGGGTAAGTCTCGAGAACCTACTTACGGGATGCCAGATTTTGTGCTGCCTGTTTACGGGGTATTAGTGTGTCAAGTGGCTGGCTGCCTTGAGGGAACAATTTATACATAGAATTGATGAAGGATATATTGTTATGGGTTATATAATGTTTGCAGTTTTACGTTATTTCTACCAGACATTATAACAGCAACAACAATAACAGCTGCTACTACTACTACTACTACTACTACTACTACTACTACTACTACTACCACACTTACATGTGCAGAAGTATTGTAACAAAATAGAGTTCAGTTCACTCTACGCTTAGGTTTACGCAAGTCAGACGACCCTGGCGGGGGAGAGGTGAACTATGGGACAAGGTCAGCTACGGGTGTGCTGGGTGGAGCTCAATGAATGG
>JAPQNM010000003.1:1974894-1994894 GCA_029783475.1 Metacarcinus magister | reverse complement strand
TGGGAAAGTAGGGTTATGAGAATGAGGGGACGGGAAGTGGGGCGAGTGAGACGAGGAAGTGGGGCAGAGTGGAAGGCGGGAAAAGGGGGGAAGGGGAAGGTCGGAGTCGGAACAGCGGGGTGGAGTGGGAAGGCAGGAGTCTGGCTGGCTGAGCGAGGTGGGTTGGAGTGTGTTGGGCAGCACGTAGCAAGATTGAGGAAGGCGGGACAGTGGCAAACGAGGCGAGGCAGCAGAAGCTCAGTGGTGTGATGGTAGACAGGAAAGGGAAGGTACGAAGCGAGACGACAAGGTAGAAAAGAATAGCAAGAATACCAGCATTTTAAAATCAATGAGAGAGAGAGAGAGAGAGAGAGAGAGAGAGAGAGAGAGAGAGAGAGAGAGAGAGAGAGAGAGAGAGAGAGAGAGAGAGAGAGAGAGAGAAAAAAAAATATATGAGGACGTATTGAGAGTAAATAAGGAGTTGAGGGGACGAGAAAGGGAGTATATGATGGGAGTTGGGGTGAGGCGGACGAATAAATAGAGAAAAAAAAGAGGGATGAGGGACAGGAAGGAACTCAAAGATCGGATGCAGGGAAAGGAATAAATGAAAGGGCAAGAGATAGGGGCAAAAAATTAGGGTTGTAATAGACGAGGATGAGCAACCAAAGAGGGGAGGGGAGGGCAATGTTTTAGGGCAGGGAGAGGGGAAATGTAGGGCAGAGAGGAGGGGAAAAAGAGAAAGAAAAAGAAAAGGGAGCAAATGGAAAAGAGATCGGTCTCAAAATAGTTCAGAAATCATTGAAATTTTTATCATACGAAGTAGAAATTAAGCAAAAATAGTGAATTCCTATCTCGATTTTAACATAAGGCATTAAAACTGACAGTAATATAAAAAAAAGCAGTAATAGTAGAAGTAGTAATAGTAGTAGTAACATTAGTAGTAGTAGTAGCAGTAGTAATAATTTCATTTTAACCAGGTATTAAAAACATGTAGGTTCTTTTACAGCCGTACGCTTATTTATGTCAAACGTTGCGTCACTCAGCACGTGGGAAGCCCATCAAACCATCGGAGAATGTCTTTTAACGTGAAGCCACACAGTGAAGGGCTACGTGTCAAGGCAATCCCGTAATAACTTTATACCCTGTGACATCCACCGCAATTCACTTAACTTACACGAAGCCAACACTAACTAAAGGAAATTACGCAGATAATCCTGAAATTACTCGGGCGTGTACAGGATTTGAACCCATGGATCTACAAATGGGATTCCAGATGATTTGCCGCTACCTCCCTGTACCCTAAACGGATCATTTCACTTAATGGTTAAATTTGGCTCGTGGCGGCTTTAAATTGCCTTACTTCTCGCCCTGTACAACCATTTTCAATCTGGATGGATGTTAAAGTAGAAAGTAAACCTGAATCTACATCAACTAGTAAGTGACTATTAACTACGAGATAAGGAAATGATTTGAAATGTACGTTTAGTTGTTTGCCTGCACTTCGAGGCCAGTAGAAGGTGACTGAACACTTCATGACCGACTACTACCACCCTGTTGTCGCTCTAGATGCCTCATTCACGCCAACGACTTCGTTCTGCAAGTTTATACACCATAGTGGAAAGGAAGATAGAAAAAGGTTTACACGAGCCTCTTACCATCTCTCATTTAAGCCTCTATACACAGAACCCAAAACCCTGAGGCCCAGTATATTTATCTTCTATTCACCTGAAAATTTTATCTCCCTTTTCCGTGGCATTACCTTTTTCCCAAAGCTACTCACCTTCTCTCTAGGCTACTCCTAATGATCATTATTTTGGCCAAGAATCTTTTTTAGGCGAGAGGGAGACGAGACGATGTTCAGACTTCGGCGAAAACCAGAACCAACGCGCTTTCAAGAGTTCTGTTCTCAAGGGTTGTTCACTCCACCTGTGTGTGTGTGTGTGTGTGTGTGTGTGTGTGTGTGTGTGTGTGTGTGTGTGTGTGCTGTGTGTGTGTTGCATCCAGTGCCATGAATTCTCTTTTCAGAACAAGTGTATAACATCAAATACAAGTACTTAGTCTCGAGGGAACATGACGTGTAAAAATGTATCGGTGCCTCAACGAAGACCGGCAAGAACGTGAGCCTTCCTTCCCTCGTGGCCTTGAACTACCCAACACTTCAGTCTACGGTGAGTGTATACGTTCTTAGAGTGCTTCCCTGCGAACGTGAACCAGCAAACTTAAATGACCATCGCCAAAAACATATATTTCACTTTTCTTCCAGTGCTCTTTAGTTACTGCCACCATTAGGTACGCATCTATCATCACACTTATCTAAAAGGAAGAAAAATACTGAAATGTGGTTAAGGCAACAGCAGTTTTGTTGAACGGAAGAACATGGAGGTTGTTGAGTGGAATGGATGGATGCCGATTTACATAACTTCTTTAAAATGATACCACGAGAGTCTTAAATTAATGTGCAGTTCATAAGACCGAAGATAATGAAAGAGCAAGACAATGTGTACACTATTATCCTTAGAGTTCATTATATTGCATGAATGTTGAATGATAGTATACGTTTCCTAAGTGCAATAAGAAGCTAGTTTATTATTTTTTTTTAACTAGCTTCCTATAGCCTTTAGGAGATATATATACAAACCAGCAACATGCATGCAAGATACTGAACCATAAGGATAATAGCAACACCAACATGCATAGTTTTCCTTCATCCTCCTCACGGCAAATAATAAAAAAACTGTAATTGTAAGGAGTTTATCAGCACGTTAATGATAATGTAAATGGATAGCAATATTACATGTGTGTGTGAAGTGTTGTGTCCCTCTAATGATGCGTGTAGAAATAAGACAAAGAAAATATATCCAATTAACGTATACCCTTCAGGAATACTAAAATGATGAACTATGTGTATCAAATGGAAACATATTATCTATCACACTGTTAGTTAATATTATGTTAATGAATACAAGTGAACTCATTAACTCGTGCATCACAAATAAAAAGAATATAATGAGCAGGACTATAATTATGTAGGTAACAGATAGAAGTTGCATTTTAGTAAGAGAGGATGTCGAGAACGAGTGAACGAGTGAACGTAACGAGGGTCTTGCTACTGATGTGTTGTTAGACTGTCTCTCGTTCTCTTCCTGAAGCTCCTTAATTTGCTGGGCACGTGTTACCTCGTCACTCTGCACGGCACGTCACCTTGCTGACTAAGAACTCCTACAGCGTCACCTTTATGTTGCAAGTTTCCTTCCTCCATCTGACTCGTCCCTCTGTCTCTAAAGCCGCTTCCTTGCATAAGAGACTGTCCTGATTAAGCGCAGAGTACATTTCTATCTAGTAACAAACCACATAATGAAGCCTTATCCTACAATTCCTGGTAACTTTTCAGCTATGATTGTTCAGTAACAAGCCTGAAAACGTTGTGTGCTTCCGAAATGGCTACAAGTCCTCACCAACCTCTTATATACACAATTAGTCAGCTCAGCTCTCTGCTTGTATGGATTGTTCGTAATGAGACATATCTCTACATCTATATAGTTTCTTTTTTCCGGTTTCATAAGTTGGGACTCAAATCAACTCTACTAGTGTGCCCTGCCCTGCCCTAGAGGATGGACCAGGGATAGACAAAAAAGTGAAACCGAAAGTACAGCAACAAAGAGAAAATAGAGCTTTCATGTCAATAAATACACGGACCTCTTCAGTTGATCCAATTTTAAACGACTTTTTGCACTGCTGAACTATATATATATATTGCACGGATGGTGTTGACGTGCTCGCTACCTACTGCACTTCTCACTTCACGAAAACGACGGCTGATGGGTGACACGGACAGGTGATATGAAGCCAATTCGTCAAGAATACAAAGGTGACAGTGACAAAGAGGCAAGAGCTTCATACAATGTAGGAACGTCATTGTAGAAAAGAAAAACATACTCTCCCTGACGACTCTTTTTTTGAATGACGCACGCCTTGCCTTGCCTTCAAACCATTTCTTCAGAGTCAATGTTTATCTTTCGTCCTGCTGATGGTGGCTCGTGGCATCGTTGAGCATCTTTAAAGTTCCTGGTTCCCCAACACCCACTACAAACCCACACCTTGTCTAATACTTCTTAAGGAGGAGGATAAATATGAAGAGAGATAGGTAAAAAAAAATAAAGTAGCAGAAGAAAGAAGACAGTACCTACGAGCAGAACAACGATGTGAAAAGTTTGTAAATAACATACTCTTGATTGTCATTTCACACTGAGAAGGCTGACCATTATTACAAGAGGAATCAGTCGCCTCTATCACTACGAACAGGTAAAGAGAAGCACCTAAATCATCATCATGTCTTATTGCAAGTTTTTTACGTTGCAAAGATTTAGCGACGGTACCAATGTTGCAACTATTTTACTATATTTCAAGAATATCCACGGAGTAGTCCTGACTTATCAAGGTTAAGTTTCAACCCATCTGTATCTTATTTATGTACTCGTAGTTTTTGCGGTGTGTCATTTTGGCGCCAGAAACACGGTGAACCATCCTTGGTGCGATGGAGGCACGGCTCTGAATGATATATTACCTCCATCCACGAGCCACGCCTTCACGGCAACTCACAACGTAAACCATCGCTAATATTAAACAACGAGAGAGAGAGAGAGAGAGAGAGAGAGAGAGAGAGAGAGAGAGAGAGAGAGAGAGAGAGAGAGAGAGAGAGAGAGAGAGAGAGAGAGAGAGAGAAAAAAAAGACTGACCGATCATCCAACAGACAAACAGTAAAGCAGACAACCAGGTAGACAAACACCGAGATACAGACAAAACACACACTGCCACTCCAAGACCAGCCTCATCCCGTAATTAAGTCGTGCTCGGACACAACCCACGAGGCATTGCGACTAATCCCTTATAAGCCCGTGGTCCAAATCTAGGTAGTGCCACGTGTGACCTTTCAAATGACTGCCAACCTCCCGCCACACACGCGCTCTCACTTACCTGCGTTGTACCACTGTGTAAAGGCCGCAGGACACACCCTACGCAGTCGACCGAGTGGGAAAATATAGAAGTGCTGGACTTGATCATCTTTCCTCGGCTCTTTCGCACGCCGCACGCCTCACGCCGCACGCCTCACGCCGCACGCCTCACGCCTCACGCCTCACGCCTCACGCCTCGCACCACCTGGAATACGAGTGTGAAGGATCAAGTGACGCTGACTAGTGACGCTGAAATGTTTATAAATAACATCAACTGCCATTGTCACCACTCGGCGTGACGTAACTATGGAAGGGTGGAGGAGGAGGAGGAGGAGGAGGAGGAACACATAGGAACACATAGGAAGAACAAACAGCAACAGGCCTGCTGGCCCTTACGAGGCTGTTTGTGAGTACACTATCTAGTCTAGAGTGAAGGATACAGGATAGTAAGGGTGAAGGCTTCTCCCCCCACCCATGGCTGGCAGGGAAAGGAAGGCCAACCAAGACCAGACTATCACTACTGTCACTACCACTACTGCTACCACTACTTCCTGGCAAGCGATGTCAGGCCACTAGCGACGTCTTTTGAATCGACATTTCGTAAGTTAGGTACATCAGGATGAACTTACTCAAAGTTTGCTACGTTAACGGATAGTATTTTAGTTGTGGATTGGCTTCTAAATAGAGGAGGAGGAGGAGGAGGAGGAGGAGGAGGAGGAGGAGGAGGAGGAGGAGGAGGAGGAGGAGGAGGAGGAGGAGGAGTAGTCTGTCACTGCCCATAAACAGTGTGGACAACAGTAATGGTCCTGAATCTGACTTCCTTCTAACAAGAGTATGCTGAAGTGATGATTGCATTCAGTAGGTTTTCCGCTCTTATTGCACAACATAAAAATTGATATAGGCAGAATAACTGGGGGGGTTTTATGTAAATAAAGGCAGGAAACGAGATAAAATTACTTTTTCCTGGAAAGTCAAATCTGAAGGTGAAATTGACAGAAGTTTTATGTCTTGTTTATTAAGTTCAATACATTTACTTTTCATTTTCAACTTACATTCTACATTTTTCCAAACATTAATTGGTTTCGCTGGCAGCAATCACAATTTTTTCCTTTCTATTTTACTAAATATATGTTAGTACCCAGATATCTTTTCTTACTCATCTGTTGTTTGGCTCCTTAGAAGTTGAACCAAATGGATACAGATATTGTAAAAAGTATAATTCTTTATTCTGCGTGTTCTGTCCAGTGTCTCTGCACGTAGGTAAAGTGAACAGAGCACGTAAGGGGCAAAGAGGTATGCTCTTCACAAACAATAATTCATGAGGTAATCAACACTGCTACTCATTTTTTCACTTTAAGTGTTTAACTTTGATCCTCCTTCTTCTCATGAATTGAGTCTGTACAGGAAGGGAGCATCAGGCCATCTCAAACAATAAGATTGACATTGTAATTGGTTTGTTCACTTTTTACCACCATATGTAGGGCGATGTACACTTTGGACCCTGGTGCTCGAATATTACCTCGTCACGGTGAAGGGTCTTGTGTGTCCCAGTGAGCACCGGATTCATACATACTTCGGGATGCAACCGCTCTGGTAAGATCAATATCAGGGGTCAAGCTAAAGAGTGTTCCTTCTATCAATCCACCTTTAATCTTAGCGAGGCACGACTTACTATTTTCAATGTGGACCACGTGTTTCATAGCACGACTCCTTTCCATACAGGCATGACATTGGACAACTTAACTATTGAGCAAGATGTATTAAAAGCAGGGTTGGATCCAAGTACAGGCGACTGTACAAGTTCAAGTCCAAGTACCTGGACATTTTTCAAGTACAAGTACAAGGTGAAGGAGTGGTAGTGGAGCACGCACACACACACACACACACACACACACACACACACACACACACACACACACACACACACACACGTGCCCCCCTCGCCCCACACACACACACACAAACCCTAACACGTGCATGGAATAAGCTGGCGACTGTCTGTCGGCGCGGTATAAGTTGCGTGTCCTCTAGGTGGTGGCTGGCCTCTCCTGTCCCTCCGAGATCGATATGTCGATGTATTGAGTGAGTCTGCCAAGGTCAGGCCGAGTTGAATGCTCTGGTGTAGGTGGGCTGAGGTTCCGTCTGTTCGCCTGATCGTCCATTCCGTTCATACACGCCCCTTCGCCCTCCCAGAGCAGAGGCATGACTCGGCTCGTCCAATAATCTGGTTGTCGCACTGCCAGCCACACCCCTTTAGTTGGCTGCTTCTCACGGACGCAGCTTTCCTTCCCCTCATTGCACAAATTTTCTTCTCTGCAGCCCTTATGCAGTCTCGCCGCGACATGCAATGTCAGTCGCTTCTACATGAGCACCTTGAGTCAGTTTTATAGTAGATAACGCCCTTGGTATCCCGGCGAGAGGGAGCCAGTCTAGGCAAGTGGCTCGTGGCGGGTAAAGGAAGACGTTGGGCTTTGAGCTCGGTGCCACGATCATAAAATTCCATTACGTCAGTCTTTGAAGATGATACTTGAGACCTAAATCTCCGCTGCATCACTTTTCCACTTTCCTAAGACGGTAGAAAAATCAACAATCATAATGTGTGTGTGTGTGTGTATATATATATATATATATATATATATATATATATATATATATATATATATATATATATATATATTTATATATATATTTATTATCATCATCATCATCACGCCTGTCTGCTCCAGGTTACTACATCAAAACTTCTTATCTCATCTCTCCATCTAGTTCTCTGTCTGCTCTGCCTTCTTTTACTAGCCTTGTGTTGCCATTCTGTTACTCTAACAGTCCATCTATTATATGTTTGTCTCATGACGTGTCCTGCCCATGTCCTCTTCTTTCTTTTAATTGTGGTCAAGATATTTTCAACTTTGGTCTCTTCCTATCTCTCCATATTATGCCAAGCATTATTCTCTCCATTGCCCTCTGGGCACTTTGAAGTTTTCGTTTCAGGGCTTTTGTAAGACTCCAGGTTTCTGATCCATATGTTAGAACTGGTAGAATACACTGATTATATACCTTTTTTCGGTGATATTAGGAAATTACTTTTCATAACAATGTATTGTCTACCAAAAGCACTCCATCATATTTATATTCTTCTTTTGATTTCTTTTTCATGACCTGGAAATACACTAATTTTCTGTCCTAAGTAAATGTAATCTTGGAAGCATTCTATCACATTGTCATGTATTTTAATTTCATGATCTCGTATGAAATTGTTGAACATAACCTTAGTTTTCTTCATGGCTTTATTTGTGCGACTGCAAAATCATCTGCTGAAGTTCACCTAAGAACAATATCATCAGCAAACCGAAGATTATTTTGATATTCTCTAGATGATTCCTGTCTCTTTCCAATCGAAGTTCATAAAAAAGCTTCCTCTAAAACAGCCGTGAACAGTTAAGAAGAAAGCGTCACGTTGTTTTTACCCCTTTTTGCATTGGAATTTTCTCGCTGTCCTTATGTAGCTCTACAGTGGTAGTGTTTACCTTATAGATGTCTTTTAATATCCTTACATATATTTTCTCGTGTGCCAATCAATCCCTGTGCAATTACATGAGAAGACATTTATCCTGTTATGTTTTTATATTGAAAGTTAACAACAGCAATAACAACAACGAAAATCATTATCAACCACTACAAAGATCGACAACAATAAGCTCCTGTCAAAGCATCCACCTTTACACAACAACACTTCCTTTCTCTACTTCGTCCCCTCCAGCAGGCGTTCCCGGCGTCGCCTCCGCCACCTGTATTGTCGAGAAACGTACCAAAGCTCTATACCAATTACGACTTATACCACCGTCATGCTTTCCTCAATTTCCTCCCTTAGGTACACGTAATTTTGGCAACAAAAAAAAAATAAATAAAAGCAGGAAAACTGGGAAGGAGAGAGAAAACGGAAGAAATGACGGTAAAAGTTTGTCTACCACGCACCACTCTCGACCTTCTTGTTATACGTCATCTGTAAGCCGTGAGGTCAGGTCTCAGCGGACCGTACAGGCGCATGTTGCTCTTATTGGGTGCCGCGTGTGGTGTTTAACTGTCACGTCGTAGTTCCTATTGAGTGGCTTCCTGTCAATACATAAGAGGATGGAAGGTGCGCTATTCAAGTAGAACAAACTCCTTATCGGATAGTATGTTCACCTTCATGTACCGCTCAGATCCATGTGTTACGGGTGACTATAGTACGTACAAGGAAAAATGCCGGGCGTGATAAAATAAATTGGTTCTCTGAGTCCATAATTTGAGTGAAAGCATCAGTCACTACGTTCATCCAAAAATGTGAAATGTATCTCAGTTTGTTGCAGTCACGAGGAAGTTACTGGTCTATCCACTTGAAACAGAAGTGGAAGGAGCACATCCACCCCACGGTAGCAGTACTTCCCACGACTCAGTTCCTGTAACGCAACGATGAAAAGAATTGATGTTATCTTAATTCATTTCAATTTTTGACATAATAAAGCAGTGGCGTTTATTGATTGTAAATTATAGTATTATCTCTCGGTTTAATTAAGTACTATTTACCAAAAGTACTATGAACTCAGTTAACTTTTATAAGTGTCAACATATTCCCTTCTTTCTTTTTTTCGAGAATATACCGACAAGGATAAAAAATAATCAAATTGCAGTCACAAAATAGAATTGGCACTTTCACTCTTTCCAACGTGTAAAACGCTTGCGGGGTTTTGCGCAGTTACCCGATAACGTGTGCAGTCCCCAAAGTGAACCTTGAGCCCTCTACCTTGGATCACTTCTCGGTCAGCACTTCCCACACCCATACACTGGACAAAATCTCTCCTCACACGCCCTATAAAGCACCAAATCCCATTATGTGCAAGGAGAAATGGCGTCGGAGTCCCAGGAGTACGTGGGTGCGAATCTGGCAAGGGAACGGCGGCGGGCGGGGCGTGGAGGACTTTAGGGGGAGGGAGGATGAAGGTTATAGGGGAGAAGGCGACCCACACTGTCCCTTAGCAGACAACGAACCTACAGAGGAAAGATAGATAGAGTGAAAGAGAGAGAGAGAGAGAGAGAGAGAGAGAGAGAGAGAGAGAGAGAGAGAGAGAGAGAGAGAGAGAGAGATAAAGAGAAAAAAAACTTTAATGAGTAACACCAGCACCGTGGGTAACAAAAATCAATGACTACCGACACGTGCATGTCACTTAAATCACCTTTTTTTTCCTTTCTTTTTTTTTCCTCTCTCTCTCTCTCTCTCTCTCTCTCTCTGTCTCTCTCTCTGTCTCTGTCTCTGTCTCTCTCTCTCTCTCTCTCTCTCTCTCTCTCTCTCTCTCTCTCTCTCTCTCTCTCTCTCTCTCTCTCTCTCTCTCTCTCTCTCTCTCTCTCTCTCTCTTCCTCTCCCCCACTGTCACGCACTCCCTTCCTCATACTCTTTTTCTCTCCTTCCTTCCTTCCCTCCCTCCCTTCCTCCCTCATTCACCATTATGTAACTCATCACTCATCCATTACGCAAATCAGGACCTTCTTCCTTGCCAATCCTACAGGCAGCCGCTCTCCCTCCGCCATCCCTCGCACGCCTTCCTTCCTTCTCCTACTGCGCCTTTAGTTTGTACCACGCCAGAGTAGCAGCCGGGGTACTGTGGGACGGAGGGACAGAGGGACGGAGGGACGGAGGGAGGGAGGAAAGGGAGAGGATAGGACAGGGATAGGTAGGTGGTAGAGGAGAGAGCGGGACCTAGGTTATATTCCGGTTATGACCCAATTTGGCTGCCTTTGGCGGCTTTAAACCTTCGAGAACTCATAAAGGACGAAGGAGGGGTGAAAGGGTTTACGAGGTAGAAAAGCAGCACGCAAAGCTATGGAGGAACGAGATGGCAAGACACAAACACTGCCAGGAAAGAACTAGAAAAAAAAACAACGGAGAATTGTAAGCCCGGTGAAGAATAGAGAGAAATGGAAGGAAATAGAAGATAGAGACAGATAAATGGCAAATACGTTACCCTCCTACTACAGTTCTTAAGGACAACACAACTTCAAAAGAGAACAAGAAAGAGAGAACGAGAAAGAAAAAACAAACAGCAAAGCAAAGCAGGGATCATAACAATAGGGGGTGCTAATGGGAAAGAGATCTGGTGGGGCTCAATCTGAACCCAAGCAAAAGGATGAAAAGGTTGATGGAGAAAGGAGAGCGAGAAAAAAAAAGTTCGCAGAAAAAGGAAGGATGAGCAAGAGGAAATAAAGGAGGGAGCGCGAAAATTATTCCCCCTTGAGACGAACTTCTACAGGGTACGAAGGAAAGTACGGCCAAGAGAGAGAGAGAGAGAGAGAGAGAGAGAGAGAGAGAGAGAGAGAGAGAGAGAGAGAGAGAGAGAGAGAGAGAGAGAGAGAGAGAGAGAGAGAGAGAGAGTACATACATATATAACCATACACACATACAGACAGACAGCCATACAGATAGACAAAAAGATAAACAGATACAGAGACCAACTAAGAGGAAGGTACAAGAGAACACAAACACACACACACACACACACACACACACACACACACACACACACACACACACACACACACACACACACACACAGCAGACAGAAAGTACCATTAAATAAGAAAACAATGCACTATTCTCCACTTTTGTTAAGAGGAACATGAAATACTCCACGAGGAAAGGTACAAAGTTTTCTATTACTTACCACCTCCGTGTACACACCTTCCCAGAGCAAAAAAACCTAATCCTCGCTTCGTCTACTTCTCCGTCGCTTTTTATTTCACACACAAAAACACAAGTAAAAGTTTCATAACAAAGAAAGGAAAAGCGACACACATACACATACATACATACATACATACACACATACATACACACTCACACATGCAGGAGGCAGGATTCCTAGCCTTCCACACATCCCAGGAATTCAAGGTCATTAATCCTCGAGTTACGCTTTTTACCTACCTCTTAATAGATAAACAAGGACTATAGAGTGAAGACACACAAACTGTCTCCGCCCCAATATGAATTCGAACCCGGAACCTCTTGTTTGTGAGTCAAGCTCGCTAACCCTTACACCACCAGTGAAAATAACATATAATGGTACTTTTGTTCGTGTGTAAATAAACAAACAGACGTCACCAGCTCTGACTCGAATCAAATTTAACGTTCTAGGTCGGAATATTGGGTTGAATTTGGTTGATTAAAGAAAAAGTTAGAAAAAAAAAACTTTCAGCGCATTACGTAGAACCAACCGCAACGCCAGATTTTACACCGTCACACCGGGAAGCACACAACAAAATTATGAAGTAACAACCGTAATAAACCAAGAAAAAATAAATAATTGTTAGGAGGAAAAAAGTGGCAGATTGTAAACATGCTAAACCAGATCACACTTTAATTGTCGTTATTATTATTATTATTATTATTATTATTATTATTATTATTATTATTATCAATATCAATATCATTATCAATGTTATTAATGTCACGATCATTATCATCATCATATACTTTTGTATTAATATAATTATTACTATTATTGTCATTATTATTATTCATTACACTGGTGCACGTGTCTAGGCTGCGTAATGTCTTCTCCTCCCACTCCCTCAGCCCGGCACGTTCCCAGTCTGCTTTTTGTATGTCCTTGGTATGACAGGGACGCATGCAGCTCCTCCAGGGACCCTTTTCACCAAATCAATTTTTGGTTTTTCACTTTATGGCATCAGGCAGGAGCTGCACGTCAAACAAAAACAAAAACAAGAAAAAAATAATAAAATCCGCTGATACTTCACTACACATATGAAGAATTTAGGCAAGTACGTGCAATTCTAATAAGAAATATATATTACATATACAGAAATATAGAAATATATAGGAATTCAGACCAAATAAACCCTAGGGTCCAAACTTGAGAGAGAGAGAGAGAGAGAGAGAGAGAGAGAGAGAGAGAGAGAGAGAGAGAGAGAGAGAGAGAGAGAGAGAGAGAGAGAGAGAGAGAGAGAGAGAGAGGGGGGGGGAGACTATTTCGCAGTTTTCCAGAGAAGGGGACGAAGGAGTGGCTACCATAGAGTGAGCCTGCCAAGTGTTGCGCTGCCAGATGCATGTACTGCCGTGCGAGCTGCCGGCACGTCCTCTCTGCCTGATAACGTGCCTATCATGTTCACAGTAAAAAAAAAATAAAAAAAAAGTTAATAAAACACACACACACACACACACACACACACACACACACACACACACACACACACACACACACACACACACACACACACACACACATGCACACACACACACACACGCACGCGCACACACATGCACACACACACACACACACACACACACACACACACACACACATGCACACACACACACACACACACACACACACACACACACATGAAGGACGTATCCAAGGACGGAGATGATAAAGGTCAAGTACACAGCCTTGCGGATTGGAGATAATGTGTATATCTTTTTTTATATTTCTCGACAAGATGTTGTATTTGCTGTGATTCCAAACAATTACAAAATAGTTATTATGAAGGACAACCACTTTGCAGAACCTGTATTACGCACTACAGGAGTGAGTACCTGAAGTGTTTGTTGCTCACGGAAAAGGTGATATCACGCCTACGAGCCACAGCATAATTCACACTGATCTTACAGCCGGGCCAATGCCATTTCCACCAATATCATCACAGCATCCAGACCATGGTGAATAACACAATATGACACACACAAATCTATCATGCACATAACACGGACACATAGCATAAGGCAAGGAGAGTAGAGTATCATCCCGCCCTCTACTAGGAACAAATTACCATTAGAGGAAAACATTTTCATCATTTTCTGAGGATGCAATTTAGCTGGTGATGTGTAGTGTACGGTAAGTTATTTGTGTAGGTTTTAGGTTATGGTGTGGTAGGCAGAGAGGTAACTGCCATCCGCACCAACATGAAGTAGTTTCCCACGCAATAGAGTTTTCTTTAAATATACGAGTCAACTTTAGCGCAAACATAAGTAAATGTATCAAACTCACCTATTTCCTAACTTATTTCTACATTTTAGTACTTGAATACTTATGGCATAGTAAAGGTTGGTGGCATGCACTTACTACGTTCATTTGAAGTTACCTTTTTTTATTATTATTATGCATGCGTTCCGAAGAGGTTGAAAAATCGCTGAGAAATGGTGTGGCATTATCAGAAAGAAATGTCATGTATTTGTAGGTGACATGGAAAGCAAGACCATCAGAAGAATGTGATGGCAAGGATGCTTTTATATTTTCAAGACATTCTTCAAGCAAAATAATGACACTGCTTTTCCAAACATTTTCTCGATAATACTGTTGCTACTTGCCTATTTCATCACCGGTTATAATCTTCGGACCGTGTACAGTGTACGCGGTCCGAAGATTATAACCGTCTCCCAAAGCAACAACGAGAACACACAGCAACTCTCATAAGCTTCAAAACCAGATTAAACAAATTCCTAACAACAATACCAGACAGACCATCACTACCACACTATTACCAAACGTCCGACGGAAACAGCATCATGCTACATCATACCAGAACGAGGACCAACAGAGGACGGCGCACCAGCGTGCCCCACGACTTCGCTCCTGGACCAATAATAATAATAATAATTAAGTATATAGACATGCTGGGTGACCATGACTCCCAAAACCATTCACCCAGCATACCCAAACTGCTTGCTTCAGTTTGGGTAGTTGCTGCAAAACGCATTGCCTTGTCGTAAGAAGACCTTCTCATCCCCCTCTAAGAGGGCTCTTTTTAGTTCTGCCACAGACAGATCTTCACACAGACAGACAGACAGACACACACACACACACACACACACACACACACACACACACACACACACGCACACACACACACACACACACACACGCACGCACGCACGCACGCACGCACACACGCACGCACACGCACACACTTAATATATAACGACTTACATGATGAAGCAGTGATAAGGGCACGCCGCAGCTTTTAAGGAGTACGATACAACACACTAAGCACACCACCCTCGCCACACTCAGCTCACAGACTAACTCCTCACACGGACAGCTAAGGCTCCAGACACCAAACGGTACTGATTCACATGGGGTTCAAACGATGTTCCGGAAGTAGGGAAGTGTTTTTTGAATTTATTCGAAAGCATGGCAGTAAGTTTGTGTGTGTGAGTATGAGTGTATATGTCAGTGATTGAGATAACACACATGATGAACCTTTAACTCTGATGATGGGAGTTGACTGTTTGCTTATTCAAGATAACTTTACTCCGATGCTTCAACGACCGAACTTTAAGTGAATCGGCTTCGCAATGAGGTTCGATGCAGATTATGACTATCTTCTCAAACTTCAGAAACCTATAGGGATTGAGTATGATTATTTGGCGTTAAATATGAATGTGAGGAGAAAAGCCTGTCCGTGTTAATAATTGTGGTCGTGGAGACATCCGTCAACATACTCTGCAGGTTCATAGGAGGACGCGGCAGGCAACACTCACACTGTATTTCTTTTCTTAATTAAGGAGTTGCCATATTTCTCAATGAGCTGCAATTTTGATGTGCCTTCCTTAAACTATGAATGCTGAAAATATAAACATTTGAAGAGTTTTAACTTTAATTTCGTAATAGACGATTGGACCTAAGTGACGTCATCATAACCGTAAAGCAGAGTACAATATAAATTAGTTTTATGAGAAGGATAGTTTCAGGGATGTCATTTCAGAATCTTAGAATTAAAAAAACACTAACGCCCCCCCCTCTCTCTCTCTCTCTCTCTCTCTCTCTATATATATATATATATATATATATATATATATATATATATATATATATATATATATATATATATATATAAAATAATAATAATAATAATAATAATAATAATAATATTAACAACAATAATAATAACAATAACAATAACAATAACAATAATAATAATGATAATAATAATAATAATAATAATGGATAATAGATAATAATAATATATACCAATAATAACTAAATTCTTCTTTTCTTCATGTTATTGATAAATAATCGTTTGTTTACCAGATTAATGCGATGATATAAATTATGCTTGTGTCTCATAGTAAGATGCCACATACAAACTCCACTTTCATAACTATTCGTAACCCGGAACACAGGATTACCACCTCTGAGAGACAATGATAGCCTCTGCCTCCCACCTTGTCACAGCTCTGCACACCTCACCCCGACACCAAGTGGCTGTGGACCATCTTTGTATTTCTAACGACAAAGATTAGTGTTGCTTTTAGTCAACTGATACTCACTTAGGCTTCTTTTACCATCGTTACTTTAAAATCAGATTAGTTCCTCACTGCAGCAAGAACTGTGAAGGTTTTCCATGTTAGGCTTCGTTTTCTCTTTATAATCGTAGAAAATAGTTTCTGCTGTAACATAAGAAAATTTGAATCCGACAGTAACCATCGTAACATTCACTGATTCCTATCCCGGGGTGAAAGTAAGCCGGTGTGCAGTGGTACGCCGTACCGGGAAGAGATATACAGCCGGTGCAGCCGGTACGAAAATGTGGAAATCTGTGTGATAATTGTTACCTGAAAATAAATACTTTGCCATAAATTGCGTTATGTGTCTAATTTATACATCATACTTCAGGCATTCAGGGACGTGCACAGGATTTTAGAGGGGCAGGAGCTCAAAGTATTTATAAAAAAAAATTAAAGCAGTCTTTAATATCATGTGAGCGAGCAACGCGGCACGAGCCATTTTAAATTGGAGTAGCACAGTACCTGCAAGAATCCAATCTTACTTTCACCCTTGTTCCCATCAGATCATACTGGTACCAGGCCCGGATTTAGTGCAGGGAACAACGGTCCTTTGCCCAGGGCCCAGCTATTTTAGGGTACACGCACTTACCTGGTAATTACCAGAAATTTATTTAGATTTTTTGAGTCCTTAATCACTGTTGGCAATATAATTGTGAAACGCTAAACTCTTACGCTGTTATATTCAACTTTAGCTAGAAGAACAGTAATTCTCATTTAGAGTCCTGTATAACATTTTATCACCTTGAAAAAGTAAACTCCAATCCCTAACACGACAGGGTAATGTGTGTGTGTGTAGGAGATATGGTCGTGATTGTGGGTGTCGGGGTGTGCTCAATGCACCCATGAAGGCTATCGAGCACGATTAGTGGAGTGCGAAAGTGTGTTCTGTGCAGTGTGAGGACTGTGGTGGTGAGTGAGGTCGAGGCCTACACACACACACACAATCACACACATACACACACACACAGACACACACACACACACACACACACACACACACACACACACACACACACACACACACACACACACACACACTTTCAAAAGGCTTCCTTGTACTGTATTATGTATTTTTTAACCAATCTGTTCCTACGTAGTCCTCCTCCTCCTCCTCCTCCTCCTCCTCCTCCTCCTCCTCCTCCTCCTCCTCCTCCTCCTCTTCCTCTTCCTCCTCCTCCTCCTTCTTTTCCTCCTCCTCCTCAACAACGTTGGAAAAAATAAATATTATATTGATAGTAAGCACCACATTCTGAAGGTAAATAAGCCTACTGTATTTCTGAGTAAAAATTTTATTCCTGTACAATTCCTTCGCGTTGTCGTTGACGGTTTAAAATAATACTTGATTAATGATTGTTTGTTACAGGTGTTACTACTATTATTTGCGGTGCTGTAAGGAGTAGACCTGGCAAAGTGTCTGCACGGGAAAGGGATAAAGGAAGGAAATATCTACCGGGTGCGGCCAATAGGAAGAAAGTTTTGGAAACCAAAAATGAGCAGAAAAAGTTTCACGAAATCACAAGTGTGATCAACCGTACACACTCATCATCAGGACACAGCGAGCTTGGAAAAGACCCTAAAGAGAAAGATGTTGAAGAAAGAAGAAGAATATTAATCCATCAGAAACTGCATCTCCAACCATCGAGAATGTTAGCACTAGTATTACTATTACTAGTAAAAAAGGACTCAGATTATTCTAATGCAGTTACCATAGCGACCAAAACTTATGAAAACAACATTGGTCTTTGGCCAGAACAACTTTGAGGATTTCTAAAAGAGAAAGGTAGCTGCAACTGTCGTCATGTACAACCTTAGAAACTACAGAACTTCGTAGTGGAAATAAAGTTCGTTGTTTACCAAAAAACAATCATTAAACAGAGAAGAAATTTTACCTCAGCCGGCTTTGTTATTCTGTTATTCTAGTTACCTTTAGGAAAAGAATATATGCCAAACAAGTGTGTTACATTATACCAAAAAACAAGTAATTTATCTACATACGCATCCCTATTCATAAATAGGTTTTTTCCGTTCGAATTACCCTTTCCATTTAAGAGAAGTCACGTGTCTCTCACCAATCCTGTTAAACTCTCCTAAGGAAGGGAAAGGTTTCCACGTGAGATCAATGGATGGTTCGAGTAGAGAAAGAATAGGTAAGTTTGCTCAACATACACAACACAAGGTCGGTTGTTCCACATTGATACATGGAGGAAAAGTACGTCATTTCTACACTATAATGTTTTTGTTATGATATATCAAAGTGAGTATTTTGATACATCTGTGGCTTTCAATTAATTAGAAACCCTCAGAAATGTGGTTCCCTTACCTGTAGGGGCGGGGGTGAGCAGGTGCATCCACAGAAATATCACGCAGCACACCCTTCTCCCTTCCCTTTGTAATTTGACTTTTTTATGTCTGTCTACTGGGGTAAGGATAATTCATATAGGTAAATAATATATGTGTATGTGTATGTATATATATATATATATATATATATATATATATATATATATATATATATATATATATATATATATATATATAGATATATATATATATATATATATATATATATATATATATGTATATATATACATATATATACATATATATATATATATAAAGATATATATATATATATATATATATATATATATATATAGAGAGAGAGAGAGAGAGAGAGAGAGAGAGAGAAAACAGACAAATACTACAGATTACGTTGGATAATAGGAATATCAGTTAATTTGACACCACTACACTCCGCTACACTCCGCCACACCCCTGACAGCAACAACATCCTTAAAACATTCCAATAAATTGTACATTGTACACACGAATTGACTCTTCCTCACAATAAGACTCGGTGTGTGCCTAACAACATTTACGACGAAAAAAAAAAAAGTACTATCGCAGTATCCCCAGACAGTCAGGTGTTACTTGCGGCATGTGATGCTTCGTCTACCCATCAAAATCATAGGTAATATATGGACAACCTGGTACTTTCTTTTATACATATTTCATGCTGCTTTGAGGATAAGATACAATAAAGCTTCCAGATCGAAGAGTTTAAAGAAGCACAACGTTCAGTGATACTCTCCGTCTTGCTGGAGAATCTCGAGCCACACTGGAGGAAGAATTAACTGTGGGGACGTGGCAGTAGGTCTTAGGTTTACGTCCACACATAAGGTCACGGGGTTTTTCAGGTGTCACTCTGGCTTGAGATGCAGATAAGCGCGCTGCCAAGTGTCCCGGCTCCTCGCATCTTGTCGCGGCTCAGTACCTTCCCACCTCCACCTCGCATAACTTGTGAAAAACGTAATCACCTTTAACTAACGATCGTCAAGCATATAACCTTTCAAGAAGCGACACCAAGTTGGGTCTTGGTGTTGGAGTTAGAGACAGGAAAAGAGAGAGAGAGAGAGAGAGAGAGAGAGAGAGAGAGAGAGAGAGAGAGAGAGAGAGAGAGAGAGAGAGAGAGAGAGAGAGAGAGAGAGAGAGAGAGAGAGAGAATACAAAAATTATATACATCGAAAAAGGTTGATGCGTGTACATATTTTTCAATTTTTTCTTTTGTGAGTCACCTCGCCAGAATAAATCCACTTTATGAAATGTATCTAAGACGGGATCAAGATAGACAAGAGAGCCCATTGTCCGGTAGTCTTGTTGGTACGCTCTATACTTACATACAAAACGATTACTAAGGAAACTACAACATGATTTCGAGTCAAGCATTTCAT